>JAJJWW010010171.1:0-101419 GCA_023531295.1 Papaver armeniacum | reverse complement strand
GTTCAAGTCTCCACATACCTTTTGTCGAAGAAGTTCCACAAGCTCTGATAGGTGTAGAATACACCTAATTTACTATCTAGTAGTTTATGCTTTCTTTGCTATTTTTCTTGTAAATTATGTATTTTACGCTTGTTTTGAGTTTTATAGTTACTTTGGAGTCGCACGGAGGAAAAGAAGAAGAAATCACTCAATTTGAGCAAAAGGGTAAAATTGTCATTTCACTGAAGGAGGGAATACTATATGGAGCCCAGCCAAGGTTAAGGGGAGGTCAAAGAGGTGTCCCTTATCCAAAAGAAGGGAGTGAAAATAGCACATTTTGGGTGTACTAATGGTGGGTGTCTCAATCCACCCACACCCTAAACCCGTGACTCCATACCTCGTACGGGATCCATACCCGCCCCATTTAACTTAAACCTAAATCGAGGAAGAGTTATTTCTCTCTTCAATCATTCTTCACTGAGAGTTAGAAAATAACACAGCCATGGCTGCTGTCGGATCGAGAGAACTAAATCGAGAGAAATTCATGGGAATTGATGGCTGCTGTTGTCGAGTTCGAATTAGGTTTTGTTGTTAATCGAGAGGGGATCAATGGCTTCGTTGTTAAGACCCGAGATGAAATCGAGTAGAATTTGAAGATGATGAAGCTCTGTAAGATGGGATTGAGATTAGAACGATGATGGTTGTCGCCGCTGTTGGTTGTATACTGACAGAGGCTATAGAAGATGTAGATCGGAAAGAGCAGATGGAATCAAGGTTTTTGAGCTCAAGAAAGGATAAATCAAGATATCCATAGAATCAAATGAATTAGATAGATGAAGCAACAATGGTTCGATCCGATGGTGGTATCTCGAGATGGGTTCTCATTGCTCGATCCGTGAAGATGAGATTGAGCGATTGAAATAAAAGCGGCTTTAAAGGCCAAAATGAGCAATTTGCGGGTCATATGGTGGATCAGTGGAGCCGTGCAAAGTCTGCAGTAGGAGACTAAACCGAGTGGCGATTGAGTTCGAGATGATGGGTTTATTGTGTTGAAATTGGGTTGGTCTCAAATTCATGTTGCAGGAAATGAGTGTGTGGAAAGTGCTCCACCAAGAGGATGTAACTTATGAGTCAGGAATAATGGCATGGCGGGGTTATTGGTGGTTCAACTACAGATTGCAGAGTGCCTGAGCTTTTGGGGTTGAGTTGCAATGGGATAAATTGCATTGCAAGTGGAGACAAGGGAATGGTGATGATGGTCAAAGCGTAGGATTGTGAATTGAAATGGCATTACAAGAGATGACCGAGATGAGGTTGCAGGGGTATGATGCTTTGGTCGTAAGCCGAGGCTAATTTGTTGATCAAGATGGGTTTGATTCTCGTGAAGAAATTGAACTGATGTGATGCGAGTAGATCAAGAGGGCTTATGGAGATTAGGTCCTGGTGATGTTTAGAGAAAAAAAGGAGAACAAGAAATGGCTCCTACTTGTTTGAATCGAGATGTGGAAATGGGTTCTGTGGGTTGTTGATTTTTAAGGGTTAGCTGAAAATGGACTCACAAGGGTCAAGGTTGTGGCGTATGAAGTCGAGAGAAACAGCCAAGAAAAGGCAAGATTGTGCTAATCCGAGGTTGCGGTTGCACCGCTATAGCTAAAGAGAAAATGGAGCTTGAGATGGAGTGTCAAGTGGTAAGTGACCGAGATGGTTGCAATGAAGTATGTTCACGTGCTTGATTTAGATTTATGTTGATGGTTGTTGGCAATTGCGGGGATCGAATGTGCCATGGAATTGTAGTGATTGAAGCGATGCTCAATCACGATTAGTAGGAGGCTTTAGAAGACAAGAATGGATTGTGAAATTGCAGCTTGGCTGGTGGTTGAGAAGAATTCGGAAAAAAATCAATTACAGGGTGGAGTGCAATTGCGGTGATGAGCCACTATGGCTGGGAGCAAGTTGTGATGCACCATCCTCGGGTGCAACACACGCCTACGCCGCAGCAATGGCTTATGCCATGGCAACTTAGCCGAGCCAGCCTGATTAACCGGGACTCGAGATCTTGAATCGGTTCTGACTCATTGATGATTCCCCTTGACCGCTGACTAACGCCGACTCGACGGTTTGACTTTTGACTGCTTAGTCCTAACGCGAGGACCGACGGAATATTCCGCCGAATATTCTCTTGACGGAGAAATTTCCAGTGGCCGGCGGTGACGTTTTCCCGGCCAAATTCGGACATAATCCCAGTTTCCTCGAGCCAAAAATTCCGCATTTTCTATGGACTTTTCTCATGGGTGTGAAGACTTGGGCTAGGAATCGATGGAGAATTGACTCAAAAAAATTGGAAAGAGAAGGTGGAAGAGTTGAGAAAAGCTTGGATTTGGAAATTGAATTGCAAAAGGAAAAGGATTCTACTCCTTAGAAGATTTGGAGAATATTGAAGCCTATAAATAGAGAAGTTTTCTACAACTTCTACACACCTCTCTACACACACAACACTTATGTTTTTGCTTGCTTTTCTAAGATTTTTCTTTTTAATTACTTGTGTGAATTTGAAAATTCTTCTTTTTTAATTATTATTATTTGTGTGAATTTCAAAAACATGAGTAGCTAATTTTCTTATTGATTGAGGATGAATTCCTAGTTCTTAACATGATTTGAGTTTTGTTTTCAAATTCTATCTTGAAGTTTTTCACATAATTATCGCTTTGTTTTTACTAATAGGAGTGATCTTAAAGACATTCATGATTGATTGATAGATTGTTTGAGTGCACGCTAAATTGATTTGTTAATTCGATCTAAAGCTAGTGAAAGTTAGGAGATAAGTAATCGCTTTCTTGACTCTTTACATAAGTAGCAAACACGAGACCTCATGAGGGATTCCGTGGAGCAATTGTGTAGAAACAACGTTAGCAAGTAGACCTTGAGCTAAGAGTCTAACTACTAATATCAACCTAAGAAATTCACGAAACTTAATGCATGAGCCAAGTTACATCTAGGTTGAGCTAATTCTAGTGTGGCTTGGTGATTAGAATCCGGTGAGTCGAGAACTTCCGTGTCCTGATACAAGGGATTTAGGGGTTTAGCACCGAGCTAGCCGCTTACCTACGGTTGGTGATAATTTGTGACTAATAACAAGTAGAAAAGAACATAACTTGATTCATTGTTTCGTAACGAAGAAGGATTCCTTGATCTTCTCTCTCTTATTGCTTTCATCTTTCAACTTTCGATTTTAATTGCTTTGTTTATTTTTCTTTTGCTTTTTACACCCCCTTTCGTGACAACTTTTATAACTAAGATCTCTTGCTCCTCGGGGAACGAACTTGACTTCCATTATATTATTTTTAATTGAGTGGAAATATTGAATTAATTTGATTGCACCTACGACACGCATCAAATTATGGCGCCGTGTCGGGGAGCAACGGGCATTTTAGTTGTTATTCTTTTTGCTTTATTCTTGCTTTGTTAGATTCTTTACCGTATCTAACTTAGTTTGTGAGAATCTTGTTTCGGTGTTATTCTTTTGGTGAATGCTTAAAGGGGTAGACTGAGTCCAATACGTCTTCGATCCGGACTAACTAAAGGATTTCATTCGTATGATTAACACTCCACTTCCTCCTTCTTCATCAAGTGATTCGCATAAAGAGGAAGAAACAATGGCCGATCGTACACTAAAGGACCTAGCTTCTCACAAGCTTGATACACAACAATGGTGTATCCAAACTAACTCAACCTTCGAGATCAAGCCGGGGTTGATTAGAGAGTTACCAAAGTTCCATGGCATGGTGAATGAGGACCCAAATAAACATCTCATGGACTTTTATGCCATAGTTATGGCCATGCTTCCACCGAGACTAATGCGGATGGAGCAATGTTGAAAGCTTTCCGCTTTTCTTTGGCGGGCAATGCTAAGGAATGGTTATATTATTTGCCTTCCTAAGTATCACAACATGGAATGGGATGAAGAAACTTTTCCTTGAGAGATATTTTCCCGCATCCAAAGCTACTCAAATTCGCAAGGAGATTTGTGGATTGAAACAACAAGTGGGAGAATCATTGTATGAATGTTGGGAGCGATACAAGAGGTTGGTGGCAAGCTGTCCACACCATCAATTTAGCGATGTTATGATACTCCAATACTTCTATGAAGCTCTCTACTCTAGTGATAGGTCTCTTCTGACGCTTGGGTGGTGGTGCACTAATGAACAAGACTTTGACCGAAGCTAGAGAGTTGATTGAAAGCATGGCGGCGAACTCGCAACAATTCTACACAAGGGATGAACCAACGGTTAGGCGAGTGCATGAAGTTAGTGATTCGTCATCACATCTTGATCAAAGGATGAGTAACATGGAGATTATGATGCAAAGGATGGCTCGGTAATTATTCCTGATGAGACCGAACAAGTGAATGCTTTATATCCGAATCAAAGGCCAAGGTACGATCCATACTCCAATACCTATAATCCCGGTTGGAAGGATCATCCCAACTTTAGTTATGCAAACAAGCAAGCGGCGCTCTAATCCATATGCACAACAAGGTGGTTTTCAACAATCACGATTCCAACCTCAACAACAAGGTGGTTATCAACAATTCCAACCTCAAGTGAAAGAACAAGGATCTTCAATTTATGATAAGCTTAATGTCATGATGCAAGGTATTACGTCATTGTTTCAACAAAATCAACAAAAGACTGTTTCGGCTATCAAGGATTTACAAACTCAAATGGGACAATTGGCAACCGATGTGAATTTATTGAAATCTCAAGCATCCACAACACTTCCTTCACAACCATTTGTGAATCCAAGAGAGAATGTTAATGCGGTTACTTTAAGAAGTGGAAGGCAAGTGGAGGGTCCAAGTCATCATGAGGAAGTTAGTGAAGAGGTAGTCAATGACAAGGAGGAAACTGCACCAAAGGAGAATTCAACCCCAACCGATCAATCCAAGGAACCGGTTTCTACTTTCACTACTCCACCTCCTTTTCCTAGTCGCTTTGCTAAATCCAAGAAAGAAGCTCAAGACAAGGCACTTATGGATATCTTCAAGAAGATTGAAATCAACATCCCATTCATTGAGGCTATCAAGACAATTCCAAGGTATGCCAAGTTCATGAAGGAATTATGCATCAAGAAGGATAGGTTGCTTGATAATGAAATTACTAAAGTTGGCGAGTGCGCTCGGCTATGCTATTGAAGAAGATGCCTACAAAGTGCATGGATCCCGGTGGTTTCACGGTGCCAATTACTATTGGTAAACAAAGGTTTGAACATGCTTTACTTGATTTGGGAGCGTCCATTAGTGTGATGTCGGCGAAATATATGACTCCTTGAATCTTGGACCTTTGAAAGAGACGCAGAGTTATTATCCAATTGGCAAACAAGTCTAACATATATCCTAAGGGGCTTGTAGAAGACGTGCTAGTGCAAGTAAATGAGCTTATTTTTTCCTATGGATTTCTTTGTGGTGGATATGGACAACAATGAGAACCGATCATCTACTTCTTTACTTCTTGGGAGGCCATTCATGAAGACCGCAAAGACGAAGATTGATGTTGATAAGGGTACACTCACTATGGAATTCGACAAGGAGATAATACACTTTAACATATTTGAAGCCATGCGCTACCCAAGTGATGTGCATTCCGTTTATTCCATTGATGTGGTTGATTCATTAGCACAACAAATGGTGGAATTGAACCAAGAGGATGAACTTGATGTGGTGTTGCAAAAGAGCATTGAATTGGACGTCCATGGCTTGTCTAACTTGGATGTTGAAATCTCCAAGGAATTGGTGGAGATGTGTGGTGCTTTGGCGACATTGCAAGAAGCTAAAACGGGTGATGTTTCTTATATTTCTTTACCCGTGAATGATGAAGTACTTGTACCATCTATTGTGAAGGCGCCCAAACTAGAATTGAAGCCACTTCCTACCATTTGAAGTATGCTTTCTTGGGGGATGGAGATGAGCTTCCGTGATTATTTCTAAGAACCTCACACGGACAAGAAGACCGCTTGCTTAGAGTCTTGAAAGAGCACAAAACGGCTATTGGGTGGACAATTGCGGACATCAAAGGTATTAGTCCATCCATGTGCATGCATAGGATTCTAATGGAAGAGAACATGAAGCCCGTGACGTGATGCTCAACGTCGGCTTAATCCTCCCATGATGGAGGTTGTGAAAAAGAGATACTCAAATTGCTAAGTGTGGGGGTAATCTACCCAATTTCCGATAGCAAGTGGGTAAGTCCTATTCAAGTGGTACCAAAGAAATCCGAGTCACGGTTGTTCGAAATCAAGACGATGAACTTGTTCCTACAAGAGTTCAAACCGGTTGAGAGTGTGCATTGACTATAGAAAGCTTAATTCCGCAACCCGCAAGGATCACTTTCCTTTACCTTTCATTGATCAAATGTTGGAGCGGTTAGCGGGCATTCTTATTATTGCTTCTTGGATGGTTATTCGGGATACAACCAAATTGTTATCAGACCGAGGACCAAGAAAAGACCACTTTCACTTGTCCGTTTGGAACGCTTGCATATGACGGATGCCGCCGGACTTTGCAATGCGCCGGCTACTTTTCAAAGATGCATGGTGAGTATATTCTCGGATTATGTGGAGCGCATCATCGAGGTATTTATGGATGACTTTAGTGTTTATGGCAATTCTTTTGATGGTTGTTTAAATAACCTTGAACTAATTCTTAAACGATGCATAGACACAAACCTTGTCCTTAATTGGGAGAAATGTCACTTTATGGTAAACCATGGCATAGTACTTGGTCACATTGTGTCCTCTCGAGGGCTCGAAGTGGACAAGTCAAAGATAGATTTAATAAGAAACTTACAATATCCCACTTGGTGAGGGAAATCCGTTCTTTTCTTGGTCATGCAGGTTTCTATAGGCGGTTTATCAAGGATTTCTCCAAAATCTCCATGCCGATGTGCAAGTTATTACAAAAGGAGGTACCTTTCGACTTCAACAAGGAATGCGAGGATGCTTTTGACAAATTAAAGGAGATGTTGACAAGTGCGCCGATTATCAAATCACCGGATTGGAATCTTCCATTTGAATTAATGTGATGCTAGTGATTATGCGGTTGGAGCCGTTTTGGGTCAAAGGGTGGACAAGTTGTCCCATGTTATCTATTATGCATCTAGGACCCTTAATGATGCACAAATCAATTATTCTACCACGGCAAAAGGAGTTATTGGCTATAGTTTTTGCTTTGGAAAAATTTGATCATACTTGGTGGGTACAAAGGTTATTGTGTATTCCGATCATGCCGCACTAAGACACTTAATAAAGAAGAAAGAAGCTAAGCCAAGATTAATCCGGTGGATCCTATTGTTACAAGAGTTCGACATAGAAATTCGTGATAAGAGGGTGTGGAGAATACCGTTGCGGATCATCTTAGTAGACTTGTTATGTCTCAAGAGGAACTTCCATTACATGACCGCTTTCCGGACGAACAACTTTTCTCCATGGACGAATCAACACCTTGGTATGCGGATATAGTGAATTACTTGGTGACAAGGAAAGTACCTAGTACAATGTCCAATTTCCAAAAGATGAAACTTAAGAAGGTAGCTACAATATGTGTGGGATGAACCATACTTATGGAAATATGGCGTTGATCAAATAATGCGAAGGTGCGTGCCTAATTCCGAATTTCAATCCATTCTCTCCTTTTGCCACACTTTTGCATGTGGTGGCCACTTTGGTTCGAAGCGTACCGCTCTAAAAGTTCTCGAGAGTGGGTTTTATTGGCCCACCTTGTTTGAAGATTCATATGTTTTTGTAAATCGTGTGATAGATGTCAACGAACGGGCAATCTAGGTGCTCGAAATCAAATGCCACTCACACCAATTCTCACCGTTGAGATTTTTGATGTGTGGGGTATTGATTTTATGGGCCCTTTGTCAATTTGAATGGGAATTTTTATATACTTCTTTGCCGTTGATTATGTTTCGAAATGGGTGGGAAGCTGTGAGCCACCAAGACTAATGACTCTCAAGTTGTTTGTGATTTTGTAAGGGAAAATATATTCAATAGGCATGGAACACCAAGAGTGGTGATAAGCGATGGAGGCTCACATTTCAAGAAGGCTTTCCACGCTCTCCTCAAGAAGTACAACATAACACACAAAATTGGTACACCTTATCATCCACAAACTAGTGGACAAGCGGAAATTTCGAATCGTGAGATAAAGTCCATTCTTGAGAAAACGGTGAATACCACGAGGAAAGATTGGAGCTTTAAGCTCAATGATGCACTTTGGGCGTATAGAACGACGTATAAGACACCAATTGGTATGTCTCCATATAGGATGGTTTATGGCAAGGCTTGTCATCTTCCTTGAACTTGAACATAAGGCTTATTGGGCGATAAAGAAATTCAACATGGAGTATGATGAAGCGGGAAGCAAAGGAAGTTACAACTACATGAGTTAGAGGAGATACGCAATGATGCTTACGAGAGTGCCCAGTATTTACAAGGAAAAGACCAAGCTTTTTCATGACAAGATGATTTCTCGTAAAGTTTCATCGTGGGACAAAAAGTCCTTTTATATCATTCTCGCCTTAAACTATTTCCTGGAAAGTTAAGGTCCCGTTGGATTGGACCATGTTGTTACTAATGTTTTTCCTCATGGTGCAGTTGAAATTACTAGTCTTCGAGACAATTCGGTTTCCAAAGTCAACGGCTATAGGTTGAAGCCATACTATGAGAACATCGCTTATGTGAATTTGGATGAACTTTCATTTGGAGATGCACTCCTGATAGGTGTAGAATACACCGTATTTACTATCTAGTAGTTTATGCTTTCTTTGCTATTTTTCTTGTAAATTATGTATTTTACGCTTGTTTTGAGTTTTATAGCTACTTTGGAGTCGCACGGAGGAAAAGAAGAAGAAAGCACCCAATTTGAGCCAAAAGGGCAAAAAGGTCATTTCACCAAGGAAGGAACACTATCCGGAGCCCGAGTAATGGTTAAGGGGCGCCTCTTTTGGAGGAATATTAAAGCCAGCCCATCAAGGTTAAGGGGTGTTGACATCGGGGTATCCCTTATAATCTATTAAATGGGTGTATTTATCGTGTCCGTGGGGTGTACCTATCTTTATCGGCCCAACCCTAAGGAACTTCTCCTTCGTATTCATTTCGTTTTTAGTTACATCTCCTAAAATTATCGGAGAGATCGAACTCGAGGAGAAATTCAAAGATGATTGTTGAGTGAAATAGGAGCTGGATTAGGGTTCGTTTATTTCAACAGAGAGAAGGAATCGATGATATAAGATGAACCTGATGTTTAAAGAAGATGAATCAGAGATGGGTTTATGAGATCGACTCAGTGAGAAGGTATTGGAGGTGGTTCTGCTGTTTGGAGAAAGAACTTAGGGTTCTGGTGGTTTAATTGCTGTTGAATCTAAAGCTCGATGGGTTTTGTGTGAAATAAATTCAAGTCAGGGTCGATTCAAAATTGAATCAGGCAAAGAAAGGAAGGAAGAGATGGAGATAAGCGAAAGAAGAACCAGTGAGGATAGTGGTAAGCTGTTGTTGCTGTAATCGGAAAGAAATTCTGATGGGTCTGTGAGATTGTTGTTGCTGTGAAGCAGATAAAGAGGATGAAGACAGAGATGGATATGGTCGCTGTTTTACACATGAGTGAATTGGGGATTCTGTGTTGCTCAAGAAAGGGGTCTCTGGTTCAAGAATTTGTTGCTACTGATTCTATTGAGATTGGGTTTGCATTAATTTGAAGAATTGGTGGCCGCTGTTTGAAGATTGAAAATGGGTTGCCTCAGAGAGTTTGTGATGGGTATTGTCTGCAGTAGGTGTTGCAGTTGAGTGATGGTTTGAGCTACTGAATCAAAATCAAAAGCTAATGAAACAATTGAAATTACAAAGATCAATGGAAACTAGATGTATGCCTAGGATTCTTAGCATTTAAGAAAATAGAGGCTCGAAATTGGCCGAAGTCCTCAGACCGAATGGGTAACTCGCCAAATTTCCTCTCCGGCGAGTCGACTCGACCGATCCGAACGATCCCGATGACCGATCCTAACCGAGCCCGATGACCGATTCCGGTGAATCGGATTAATCAAGTCACCGAGTAAGCACTGGACTCTGGCCTCGACTTAGCCGAGTGAGCCTGGGCTAGCGAGCCGAAGCTAACTCGAGTCTGACTCACTTCTTCCCTTTGACTGTTGACTAACGGATGACTGACGGTTGACCATTTTGACCGTTAGTCCTAACGGTGGACTGACGGAATATTCCGTCGAATATTCTCCCGACGACAAAATTTTCAGGCCGGGCGGCGACGTTTCCGCCAAATTCGGCCATAATCCCATTTTCCTGGCGAGCCAAAATTTCCAGAATTTTCTATGGACTTCTCTCATGGGTATGAAGACTTGGGCTAGAAATTGGATGGAGAATGGACTCAAATTTGGAAAGAGAAGGTGGAAGAGTTGAGAAAAAGCTTGGATTTGGAAATTGAATTGCAAAAGAATAAGGATTCTATTCCTTGGAAGAATTGGAGAATATTGAAGCCTATAAATAGAGAAGTTTTCTACAACTTCTACACATCTCTCTCTACATATCTTTTACACATCTCTACACACACACAATTCTTTTCTTTTTTCTTATTCTTTGTGTGAACTCTCTTAACATGAGTAGTTAATTTTATTGATTGAGGATGAATTCCTAGTTCTTAACATGATTTAAGTTTTTGTTTTCAAATTCTATCTTGAAGTTTTTCACATAATTATCGTTTGTTTTTACTAATATGAGTGATCTTAAAGACACTCATGATTGATTGATAGATTGTTTGGAGTGCACGCTAAATTGATTTGTTAATTCAATCTAAAGCTAGTGAAAGTTAGGGGATAAGTAATCGTTCTTTGACTCTTTACATAAGTAGCAAACACGAGACCTTGCGGAGGGATTCCGTGGAGCAATTGTGTGTAAAACAACGTTAGCAAGTAGACCTTGAGCTAAGAGTCTAACTACTAATATCAACCTAAGAAATTCACAAAACCTAATGCATGAGCCCAATTACATCTAGGTTGAGCTAATTCTAGGTGGCTAGGTGATTAGAATCCTTTAGTCGAGAACTTCCGTGTCCGGTGATACAAGGGATTTAGGGGTTTAGCAGACCGAGCTAGTCATGCTTTACCTACGGTTGTGATAATTTGTGACTAATAACAAGTAGAAGAGAACATAACTTTAATCATTGTTTCGTAACGAAGAAGGATTCCTTGATCTCGTCTCTCTTATTGCTTTCAACTTTATCTTTTAATTGTTTTGTTTATTTTCTTTTGCTTTTAACCCCCTTTCGTGACAATTTTTACAACTAGAATCTCGTGCTCCTCGTGGGATCGACCTTGACTACCCTATATTACTAGTTAATTAGGTAGTAAAGTATTAATTAATTTGTTGTGGTTACGACACGCATCAAATTTTGGCGCCGCTGCTCGGGAGCAATGGATGATTTTAGTTGTTTTTATTTTTCTTTTTGCTTTATTTTTGCTTTGTTGGATTCTATTCCGTATCTAACTTGGTTTTTGAATCTTATTTTAGGTATCGGTTTTCCATGTACGGTGGACAAGAGCAAGCATATTACAACAATCAATACGGTTTTCAACCTCAACATTATGTCAACTTCCAACCATCCTTAGGATACAGACTTTATGGATATTCTCATACATATCAACAACCTTATGACGGGTATGTAAGTGAACAATCATTAGGACGGGAGGATAGTTATGCTTCTAAATCTATGTATGAACTCCGTGGTGCGAGGCAACCTAGTTTGAGGGAACTTGAGAGAAGGTTCTATCAATTGATCGATGAGGGCATATCATCGGATGAAGAAATTTTTGAAGCTAAAAGATCTTTAAGAATAGAGCGTGAAAAACGTTATTATATGGGTTACGATGATGATTTTGAACCTTATGAAAATTATTGTAACATGGATAAAGTTATTCCAACTCCGGATCATAATAACGATCCTTCACCTATTCAAAAGGAGGAGATTGGGTGTGACTTACCTATTGTTGTAAACGACGTAACACCCGCATGTGAAGATCTTACAATCTATACCGATGAGAATCACTTTAGTGAATGGCCCGATTCCGATGATGAGAATGTTGAAGAGATGATTATAGAGGATGAAACCACATTCATTGATTTTGTGGAAGACCCAATTGAACTTGCGAATGATTTTAATGATGCCGAGACTATGGTTAAGGTAGCAAATGACGAAGAATGGTTGCAAGGTTTAATAGAGGACCACGATATACAAGAGGTAAGTGATTCACTTGAATTTTTTAAGGATGAAGAGGATTCTATAATACAAGAAATTGTGCGAGGTTTGTCTAATCCTTTGCATATTAATTCTTCTCCTTTACCTCCTATTGGTTTGAATGTATGTGCTTCGGAAGTATTTTTGGATGATTTTGTTTCTAAATATCCACCATTGGAAACACTTGATGCTAACACTATGCAGGTTTGCCAAGAGGAATACATGGAAGTTCCCGAATTCTATATTCTTTATATACTTCCGAGTGTGGAAAAGAATAAGTGTGGGGGAAATTTCTATGGAGCGATAATTTCACTATTATTTTCTTGTGCTAATATTTGTATGGAGTTATTGTTTGCAAAACAGGTATTATGGGTGGATCCTCAAATTTTCCGATTATTAGTATATGGGGAATGAATCTTACAAGAGCCAAGTCGGGCCGTCGACTTTAAAACAAGCGCTTAATGGGAGGCAACCCATCGGTTTTGTATTTCTTATCTTTTTATTTTTTGTTATTTCTTTTTCTTGTTTCTTATCATGTTAAAATTTCCCACCTTGACTTTACTAGGAGGATTCAATTACATTGAGGACAATGTAAGGTTTAAGTGTGGGGGAGTGGTTAAGCATGTTTTTAAAACAAAAATTACAAAAAAATGAAAAAATTTGAAAAAAAAAAAAAAAGGTTTTACTTAAAAATTCCAACTTTTAAAGATTTTAGAGTCACTAGCATATTTCTAGGTATGTTTACATAGAGATTTTGACCGACATAATTGAACTTGGAAATGTTAGAGAACTACATTCGGATTTCTTGTTTGTTTGAGTGTTAAATAATGGATTTAATCATGCCGGTGAGGCGAATTTGGAGCAGGAGGGAGAAGTGCGTTATTAGAGTTGCTGATCAATCATTAGTGGAGACTACCCGTATTCATATCATGAGAGGCACCACCAGAAATCTTCCATCTACTAAAGAGCTTCTTTTGAGTGTGTGTCACCGTACGTTAATTCGGGTAGAATGGTGAGCTACCCAACCTCCCACCAATAAAAGCACTACTCTTTGATCTCTTGAGTGCTAACTTTGTCAATCATGAGGGTGACGTCCATGGATGAAAGCTTCCTTCTTGTAGTTCGATTTGCGCTTATTCTCTCTCTACAACAACGGATCCATAGAAACACATTCATCATCAACAAGGAGCGACATCAAAATCTACAAGGAAAGTTGGAAAAGTTTAAGGTTTACAAGCAACGGAACGAGAAAAAGAGCAAATTTCAAATTCAAGTAAAAGCAACATACAAAGAGCGGATTTTTACATATATGTTAAAGACTTACAATACAATGAGGTAATTTTATATTCAAGTATGAAGACTTATTCATGAAAGCGAAGAAAAGTAAAAGGTGAGAATTTTTGAAAGTTTATGATTTCAAAGACAATACAAGTTGTGAAGAATCAAGCGGTAAAATACTTCTTCCACGGCCATGGATTATTTTGTATTTAATTTCTCTTGTGAATTTAAAAAAAAAAAAAAAAAAAAAAAAAAAAAAAAAAAAAAAAAGAGAAAAACAAGAGAAATATTTGTATAAGCCGTGGGGAAGGAAAATATATAAGAAATTTTCAAGCGACAAGGATTTTAAGGTACAAGAGTTATAAATTGTTATGGATTTATGAAATTCAAGGGTTTATCATCAATAGTTGAAACCGAAGACCATGAAGATCAAGACGAGGAGTGGAAGACGTTTCTATTGGATGCCGTGAGAGTGGTGTTATCATAATTGGCGATCGGATGTGAAGGTGAGTAAGTAATCTCATCCTCGATAAAAATGGTTGATTTCCTTTCTTAGAGATTGTTAGAAAAATGGTTTTTCAAAATATTAAAAGATGTGGGTTTTTAAAAATATTTCGGAAGTTATCCTTCCCACCATTCAACGTGATGCAAGAATTCTCTCTTCATTCCTACCCGCACACATGTGAGAACCATAAAAAAGCCGTCTTTTTGAGTGCAATTATCATAAAATCCTTTTTGGTGAGGCGTGTCGAGGCGAAATGCTTATTGATCGTTTCTCAAACACGCGTTCTCTCATTATGGTTTGGTTATTTCTCACTCAACATTTAAGAATGAGAATATGTTCTTTGGTACTTCTAACTTCTTATTACTAGCATGCGTAAATTCTATGTCTTCATAACTTTTTGATGCTTGGGACGCTTTGAACGCTTTGAAGTTGTGAGTTTTTAGTTTGATTTGCTCGAGGACTAGCAAAGTCTAAGTGTGGGGGAATTTGATAGGTGTAGAATACACCGTATTTACTATCTAGTAGTTTATGCTTTCTTTGCTATTTTTCTTGTAAATTATGTATTTTACGCTTGTTGTGAGTTTTATAGCTACTTTGGAGTCGCACGGAGGAAAAGAAGAAGAAAGCACCCAATTTGAGCCAAAAGGGCAAAAAGGTCATTTCACCAAGGAAGGAACACTATCCGGAGCCCGAGTAATGGTTAAGGGGCAGCTCTTTTGGAGGAATATTAAAGCCAGCCCGATCAAGGTTAAGGGGTGTTGACATCAGGGTATCCCTTATAATCTATTAGTGGGTGTATTTATCAGGTCTGTGGGGTGTACCTATCTTTATCGGCCCAACCCTAAGGAACTTCTCCTTCGTATTCATTTCGTTTTAGTTACATCTCTGAAATTATCAGAGAGATCGAACTCAGAGGAGAAATTCCAGCCGATGATTGTTGAGTGAAATAGGAGCTGGATTAGGGTTCGTTTATTTCAACAGAGAGAAGGAATCGATGATATAAGATGAACCTGATGTTTAAAGAAGATGAATCAGAGATGGGTTTATGAGATCGACTCAGTGAGAAGGTATTGGAGGTGGTTCTGCTGTTTGGAGAAAGAACTTAGGGTTCTGGTGGTTTAATTGCTGTTGAATCTAAAGCTCGATGGGTTTTGTGTGAAATAAATTCAAGTCAGGGTCGATTCAAAATTGAATCTGGCAGCAGCAGGAAGGAAGAGATGGAGATAAGCGAAAGAAGAACCAGTGAGGATAGTGGTAAGCTGTTGTTGCTGTAATCGGAAAGAAATTCTGATGGGTCTGTGAGATTGCTGTTGCTGTGAAGCAGATAAAGAGGATGAAGACAGAGATGGATATGGTCGCTGTTTTACACATGAGTGAATTGGGGATTCTGTGTTGCTCGAGAAAGGGGTCTCTGGTTCAAGAATTTGTTGCTACTGATTCTATTGAGATTGGGTTTGCATTAATTTGAAGAATTGGTGGCCGCTGTTTGAAGATTGAAAATGGGTTGCCTCGAGAGAGTTTGTGATGGGTATTGTCCACAGAGGTGTTGCCGGTTGAGTGATGGTTTGAGCTGAGAATCAAAATTGAAAAGCTAATGAAACAATTGAATTTACAAGATCTTGAATGGAAACTAGATGTATGCCTAGGATTCTTAGCGAGATGAAGAAAATAGAGGCACTGAAATTGGCCGGAAGTCCTCGTAATCAAACAGAACTATGGCCAAATTTCCTCTCCGGCGAGTCGACTCGGACCGGGTCCGAACGATCCCGATGACCGATCCTAACCGAGCCCGATGACTCGATTCCCGTGAATCGATTAATCAAGTCACCCGAGTAAGCAAACACTCGATTCGACTTAGCCGAGTGAGCCTGATTAATGAGTCGGCTAACTCGAGTCCACTCACTTCTTCCCTTGACTGCTGACTAACGGATGACCTGACGGTTGACCATTTTGACCGTTAGTCCTAACGGTGGATCGGATTTTAATATTCCGTCGAATATTCTCCCGACGACAAAATTTTCGTGTGGCCGACGGCGACGTTTCCTACCAAATTCTCCATAATCCCAGGTTTTCCTGGCGAGCCAAAATTTCCAAATTTTCTATGGACTTCTCTCATGGGTATGAAGACTTGGGCTAGAAATTGATGGAGAATTGACTCAAATTTGGAAAGAGAAGGTGGAAGAGTTGAGAAAAGCTTGGATTTGGAAATTGAATTGCAAAAGAATAAGGATTCTATTCCTTGGAAGAATTGGAGAATATTGAAGCCTATAAATAGAGAAGTTTTCTACAACTTCTACACATCTCTCTCTACATATCTTTTACACATCTCTACACACACAATTCTTTTCTTTTTCTTATTCTTTGTGTGAACTCTCTTAACATGAGTAGTTAATTTTATTGATTGAGGATGAATTCCTAGTTCTTAACATGATTTAAGTTTTTGTTTTCAAATTCTATCTTGAAGTTTTTCACATAATTATCGTTTGTTTTTACTAATATGAGTGATCTTAAAGACACTCATGATTGATTGATAGATTGTTTGGAGTGCACGCTAAATTGATTTGTTAATTCAATCTAAAGCTAGTGAAAGTTAGGGGATAAGTAATCGTTCTTTGACTCTTTACATAAGTAGCAAACACGAGACCTTGCGGAGGGATTCCGTGGAGCAATTGTGTGTAGAAACAACGTTAGCAAGTAGACCTTGAGCTAAGAGTCTAACTACTAATATCAACCTAAGAAATTCACAAAACCTAATGCATGAGCCCAGTTACATCTAGGTTGAGCTAATTCTAGGTGGCTAGGTGATTAGAATCCGGTAGTCGAGAACTTCCGTGTCCGGTGATACAAGGGATTTAGGGGTTTAGCACTGAGCTAGCTGCTTTACCTACGGTTGGTGATAATTTGTGACTAATAACAAGTAGAAGAGAACATAACTTTAATCATTGTTTCGTAACGAAGAAGGATTCCTTGATCTCGTCTCTTATTGCTTTGAACTTTACCTTTTAATTGTTTTGTTTATTTTCTTTTGCTTTTTTACACCCCCTTTTTGTGACAATTTTTACAACTAGAATCTCGTGCTCCTCGTGGGATCGACCTTGACTACCCTATATTACTAGCTAATTAGGTAGTAAAGTATTAATTAATTTGTTGTGGTTACGACACGCATCAACTCCCTCTGGAGGAGTAATGTGCCGCAAGAGCTAAGTCGGGCCGTCGACTTTAAAACAAGCGCTTAATGGGAGGCAACCCATCGGTTTTGTATTTCTTATCCTTTTGCTTTTTCTTTTTCTTGTTTCTTATCATGTTAAAATTTCCCACCTTGACTTTACTAGGAGGATTCAATTACATTGAGGACAATGTAAGGTTTAAGTGTGGGGGAGTGGTTAAGCATGTTTTAAAAAAAAATTACAAAAAAAATTAAAAATTTTGAAAAAAAAAAAAAAAAAGTTTTACTTAAAAATTCCAACTTTTAAAGATTTTAGAGTCACTAGCATACTTCTAGGTATGTTTACATAGAGCTTTTGACCGACATAATTGAACTTGGAAATGTTAGAGAACTACATTCGGATTTCTTGTTTGTTTGAGTGTTAAATAATGGATTTAATCATGCCGGTGATGCGAATTTGGTGCAGGGAGAAGTGCGTTATTAGAGTTGCTGATCAATCATTAGTGGAGACTACCCGTATTCATATCATGAGAGGCACCGACCAGAATTCTTCCATTTACTAAAGAGCTTCTTTTGAGTGTGTGTCACCATACGTTAATTCCGGGTAGAATGGTGAGCTACCCAACCTCCCACCAATAGAAGCACTACTCTTTGATCTCTTGAGTGCTAATTTTGTCAATCATGAGGGTGACGTCCATGGATGAAAGCTTCCTTCTTGTAGTTCGATTTGCAGATTAGCACCATTCTCTCTCGCGACAACAACGGATCCATAGAAACACATTCATCATCAACAAGGAGCGACATCAAAATCTACAAGGAAAGTTGGAAAAGTTTAAGGTTTATAAGCAACGGAACGAGAAAAAAAGAGCAAATTTCAAATTCAAGTAAAGCAACATACAAAGAGCGGATTTTTACATATATGTTGAAGACTTACACTACAATGAGGTAATTTTATATTCAAGTATGAAGACTTATTCATGAAAGCGAAGAAAATTAAAAGGTGAGAATTTTTGAAGTTTATGATTTCAAGACGATACAAGTTGTGAAGAATCAAGTGGTAAAATACTTCTCCCACGGCCATGGTTTATTTTGTATTTAATTTCTCTTGTAAAAAAAAAAAAAAAAAAAAAAACAAGAGAAATATTTGTTCTTATTTAATGAGCCGTGGGGAAGGAAAATTTATAAGGTAGTTTCAAGCGACAAGGATTTTAAGGTAAAAAGAGTTACAAATTGTTAAGGATTTATGAAATTCAAGGGTTTATCATTAATAGTTGAAACCGAAGACGAAGACCAAGAAGATCAAGACAAGGAGTGGAAGACGTTTCTATTGGATGTCGTGGAGAGTGGTGTTATCATAATTGGCGATCGGATGTGAAGGTAAGTAAGTAATCTCATCCTCGATAATAATGGTTGATTTCCTTTCTTAGAGATCGTCGGAAAAATGGTTTTTCAAAATATTAAAAGATGTGGGTTTTTCAAAATTTTCTAAGTTATCCTTCCCACCATTCAACGTGTTGCAGAATTCTCTCTTTATTCCTACCTGCACACATGTGTGACCCATAAAAAGCCGTCTTTTTGAGTGCAATTATCATAAAATCCTTTTTGGTGAGGCGAAGTCGAGGCGAAATGCTTATTGATCGTTTCTCAAACACGCATTCTCTCATTATGGTGTGATTATTTCTCACTCAACATTTAAGATTGAGAATATGTTCTTTGGTATTTCTAACTTCTTATTACTAGCATGCAGAAATTCTATGTCCTCATAACTCTTTGGATGCTTGTGACGCTTGGAGCGCTTTGAAGTTGTGAGTTTTTAGTTTGATTTGCTCGAGGACTAGCAAAGTCTAAGTGTGGGGGAATTTGATAGGTGTAGAATACACCTAATTTACTATCTAGTAGTTTATGCTTTCTTTGCTATTTTTCTTGTAAATTATGTATTTTACGCTTGTTTTGAGTTTTATAGTTACTTTGGAGTCGCACGGAGGAAAAGAAGAAGAAATCACTCAATTTGAGCAAAAGGGTAAAATTGTCATTTCACGAAGGAGGGAATACTATATGGAGCCCAGCCAAGGTTAAGGGAGGTCAAAGAGGTGTCCCTTATCCAAAAGAAGGGAGTGAAAATAGCACATTTTGGGTGTACTAATGGTGGGTGTCCAATCCACCCACACCCTAAACCCGTAGACCCATACCCGTACTCGGATCCATACCCGCCCCATTTAACTTAAACCTAAATCGAGGAAGAGTTATTTCTCTCTTCAATCATTCTTCACCTCGAGTTAGAAAATAACACAGCCATGGGGCTTGATCGAGAGAACTAAATCGAGAGAAATTCATGGGAATTGATGGTCAGCATTATCGAGTTCGAATTAGGTTTTGGCCGTTAATCGAGAGGGGATCAATGGCTTCGTTGTTAAGACCCGAGATGAAATCGAGTAGAATTTGAAGATGATGAAGCTCGGTAAGATGGGATTGAGATTAGAACGATGATGGTTGTCGTTTTGTTGTTGGTTGTATGACGGACAGAGGCGAAAGATAGAGATCGGAAAGAAGCGTGATGGAATCAAGGTTTTGAGCTCAAGAAAGGATAAATCAAGATATCCATAGAATCGGTGAATTAGATAGATGAAGCAACGAGGGTTCGATCTCGATGGTGGTATCTCGAGATGGGTTCCATTGCTTCGATCTGTGAAGATGAGATTGTAGCAGATTGAAATAAAAGCGGCTTAAAGGCTGGGTATGAGCAATTTGCAGTCATATGGTGGATCGTGGAGTCGTGCAAAGCCGCTGAAGGAGACTAAACCGAGTGGCGATTGAGTTCGAGATGATGGGTTTATTGTGTTGAAATTGGGTTGGTCTCAAATTCATGTTGCAGTGGAAATGAGTGTGTGGAAAGTGCTCCACCAAGAGGATGTAACTTATGAGTCATGGAATAATGGCATGGCAGTGGTTATTGGTGGTTCAACTACAGATTGCGGAGCAGCCGAGCTTTTGGGGTTGAGTTGCAATGGGATAAATTGCATTGCAGTGGAGACAAGGGAATGGTGATGATGGGCGGCGTAGGATTGTGAATTGAAATAGCATTACAAGAGATGACCTAGATGAGGTTGCAGGGTATGATGCTTTTGGCTGCAAGTCGAGGCTAATTTGTTGATCAAGATGGGTTTGATTCTCGTGAAGAAATTGAACCGATGTGATGCGAGAGATTGAAGAGGGCTTATGGAGATTAGGTCCTCGTGATGTTTAGAGAAAAGAAGGAGAACAAGAAATGGCTCTACTGTTTGAATACGAGATGTGGAAATGGGTTCTGTGGTCGTTGATTTTTAAGGGTTAGCCGAAAATGGACTCACAAGGGCTGTAAGGTTGTGGCGTATGAAGTCGAGAGAAACAAAGGAAGAAAAGGCGGTGATTGTGCTAATCCGAGGTTGCATGGTTGTACCGCTATAGCTAAAGAGAAAATGGAGCTTGAGATGGAGTCTTTGCGTAGTGACTGAGATGGTTGCAATGAAGTATCTTTCTTTGCTTGATTTAGATTTATGTTGATGGTTGTTGGCAATTGCGGGGATCGAATGTGCCATGGAATTGTAGTGATTGAAGCGATGCTCAATCACGAGATTAGTAGGAGGCTTTAGAAGACAAGAATGGATTGTGAAATTGCAGTTGGGTCAAAGGTTGAGAAGAATTCGAAAAAAAATTGAATTACGGGGTGGAGTGCAATTCTGCAATGATGTAGCCACTATGGTCGGGAGCAAAGTTGTGATGCACCATCCTCGGTGCAACACACGACTACGCCGAGCAATGGCTTATGCCATGGCAACTTAGCCGAGTCACCAGGTTAGCCGGGACTCGAGATCTTCGAATCGGTTCGACTCGATTCCCTTGACCGTTGACTAACGTTGACTCGATGGTTTGACTTTTGACCGTTAGTCCTAACGGAGGACCTGGACGGAATATTCCGTCGAATATTCTCTTGACGGAGAAATTTCCAGTGGCTCGGTGACGTTTTCCGCCAAATTCCTGGACATAATCCCAGCTTTTCCATGAGCCAAAAATTCCAGAATTTTCTATGGACTTTTCTCATGGGTGTGAAGACTTGGGCTAGGAATTGGATGGAGAATTGGACTCAAAATTGGAAAGAGAAGGTGGAAGAGTTGAGAAAAGCTTGGATTTGGAAATTGAATTGCAAAAGGAAAAGGATTCTATTCCTTAGAAGATTTGGAGAATATTGAAGCTTATAAATAGAGAAGTTTTCTACAACTTCTACACACCTCTCTACACACACAACACTTGTGTTTTTGCTTGCTTTTCTAAGATTTTTCTTTTTAATTACTTGTGTGAATTTGAAAATTCTTCTTTTAATTATTATTATTTGTGTGAATTTCAAAAACATGAGTAGCTAATTTTCTTATTGATTGAGGATGAATTCCTAGTTCTTAACATGATTTGAGTTTTGTTTTCAAATTCTATCTTGAAGTTTTTCACATAATTATCGTTTGTTTTTACTAATAGGAGTGATCTTAAAGACATTCATGATTGATTGATAGATTGTTTGGAGTGCACGCTAAATTGATTTGTTAATTCGATCTAAAGCTAGTGAAAGTTAGGAGATAAGTAATCGTTTCTTGACTCTTTACATAAGTAGCAAACACGAGACCTTGCGGAGGGATTCCGTGGAGCAATTGTGTGTAGAAACAACGTTAGCAAGTAGACCTTGAGCTAAGAGTCTAACTACTAATATCAACCTAAGAAATTCACGAAACTTAATGCATGAGCCAAGTTACATCTAGGTTGAGCTAATTCTAGGTGGCTTGGTGATTAGAATCCCAGGTAGTCGAGAACTTCCGTGTCCCAGGTGATACAAGGGATTTAGGGGTTTAGCACCTAGCTAGCGCTTTACCTACGGTTGGTGATAATTTGTGACTAATAACAAGTAGAAAAGAACATAACTTTAATTCATTGTTTCGTAACGAAGAAGGATTCCTTGATCTTCTCTCTCTTATTGCTTTCATCTTTCAACTTTCGATTTTAATTGCTTTGTTTATTTTTCTTTTGCTTTTTACACCCCCCCTTTCGTGACAACTTTTACAACTAAGATCTCTTGCTCCTCGTGGGAACGAACTTGACTTCCATTATATTATTTTTAATTGAGTGGAAATATTGAATTAATTTGATTGCACCTACGACACGCATCAGATCTCTTTAGCTTCTTTGCGATAATGTTCAAGCTTTGCTTCCTCTTCTTCTTCTCTTTTCCTCTTAAGTATCTCTTCTTTCATTGCGGCAATTGACTTGGTGGTTTCTCCCTTCCTTCTTAGTTTTCTAGTATAAGGAAACTTCGAGGTTGGTGGTTGATAATTGATTTCCCAACGGAGTGGATAGTTTGTTCTTCTTGAGTTTTTCTTTTTCCATGGAAATGATGAAATCGGTTGTTGTTGATGGATTTGAGTTGGTGGTGGATGATATATGATTTCCCATCGGAGTGAATAGTTTGTTTTTCCTAAGTTTGTCTTTTTCCATGGCAATGATGAAATCGGTAGTTCTTTGATGGATTTTCCATTGGAGGTATCAAGTGCAATGGGTGAATCCATTGCATTAAATAGATGAATGCCTCATACCGCTTTATTGTCTGCCGCATTGTCGATGACCTACTATCAACGCCGGCACTATAAAGTCGGTTTATGGTTTAAAAAATAGTCATTGGGCATTGAATTTTGAATGATCCGGCATTGGTATAAGCTTAACCTACATGGCACTTAATACTGGCATATATTAATATACTACAATGCACGCCTGAACCATTATGAAATTGAAATATGTTTACATACTAGTTTTAACTATAATTTATTTCGAACGTAATCCTTGTCGATTTGACAACGAATGCACTTAGACGTGCATCAAGCCTTTAAACCACTTGGTGACCTAAGTGGACGAGTTATAGTCTACGTGAGGGATTACATAGAGATGTACCCACAAAACCTTACGAAATACCTAATCGGATACCCTAAAAACCTAAGCAAATAACACTAAACTATCAATCTTTTAAAGAAGAATCATTTCCGATTCACCCGTGGTGGTACTCCGTGACTTTAGTTACAATATGGTTCACGTTGGCTTCAAACATGAATGGTTCTCACTTTTCTTGTAAGTGACGCGTTTTCACGCTTCATGCTACAAAACAACACACAAACTTTGTTTGTTACATAAAAATTGAAAAAGAGTAGATTGTGTCGAATTAATCATAAAGATACTTACGAGTTGTTAGGGGACAATCTATTGTGGGTAGCGTGGTCGTCCGGTGTTTCATTTTTAGATACTCAACCACCGCATTTAGGATGATGTCGTGTCGTTCCTCGATTTGTTAGCGTTCTTCCTTTCGAAATTACCGTAATCGTGAATAAATTTGTTAAAAATCTTCAACCACGTGGAATCCGGCGTGCTTTTATCTATAGTTGAAGGACGAGTTTCAGCGTACCATGCTTGGGTGATTGCTAAATCTTCCTCCGAGTCGAACGATCCCATTTGTTGTATGTGGGATTAGGTACTATACTAAGCTATTTATTGATGATTATTCTAGGTTTAGGGTTTCTAAGTTAAGAGGCTCAGGGAGATATATAAGAACACGAGTTTTGGCTTTTTGGGTCCAAGAATTAGCTCTCTTTATATGAGAAAAACGTCAACGACTAGTATTTTTGAAAATCGCCAAAAACCGGCATTGCGAGAATCGTGAAATAGGATGCGGCATATGCTCCTGTCACAGTTTATCATAAAGTCGACAATGCTCAGTACAAGGAATTTTTTTCTGAGAGATTGAGCCAAATATGCAAACCAATCTTAGGCATGGTTTCAAAACACTTTGAAAGCAGCAAGTGCAGGGAACCTAGACATTCAATCTATAATAACGACTATCTTAGGGCAGTTGTTAAATTCAAAAAAAAAGCGGCTAGTTTTTGAAAAATAAGACCGTTGGAGATTTATTTCTATATAATACCCCCATTCCTTTGGAAAAATCTACACAAACCACCAACCAAATAACAAATATCATTATCTCAAGAAAGCAAGCACGGTTAAAGCTTGCATCATCTACCCTATTTGCAAAGTAAGTAGATTTACTAACAATATGATCTTCACTACTATAACGCATGACTAATATAATCTTCTCTTTAGTCATCATTGCAAGTGTCAAATTTGCAAGTCACCTTCTCATCTAGCCATGGACTGTCCTTTTATTTATTCAAAGTGTAGAAAATTTGTGATGGGACACGCCTGGTTTGGATTGCAAAAGCGATGATCTTTGAAAATGGAAGAATGTTTCTAAGGTGTTTGAATCACCCAAGTGCGATGAGTTTGAATGGTTTGACAAAGGCCGTTGAACTAGCAGAGTCGAAGAAAACCACAAGGCGAATGCAGAAAGCTGTCGATGGGTGTGATGGGTGTTATATGAAGGGGAAAGGAATATGTTGAAAGAGAAGAAGAACCCATGAAGATGATCCTGACACCCTCATCCCGGACGATGTCTTCGAGAGATTCGGGAAAGGCTCAAAGGTTCCGCAATTGTTGAAAAGGGATGGAAATAGATTATCTTTAACCAAATGTAATCCATGCCATGTTTTTAGCATGTTTTAATTAAAAGTTTCAAATCCATTGTAATAGATTATACTTAGGAATAAAATAAAAGAGCATTGAAATGAATTTATATTCAAGACTAGCGAGTACCTGCATGGAAGAAATCAAGCTTACAAAGGGTTTTAAAACAACTATGAAAATTTGAAAATATCATAAAACCAAAGCATAGATGTTAGAAAATACTATTGTGCGATTACCTTCGAATATCTATACAGGAACATGGAATTTTTAATCTTCTTGTTCTAGATGGTTTTATAAACAATTTCATTGTTTTACCTAGGACCAAACATTGATTTATAAATATCTTGCATGCTCCTAGGAACAAAGTCCCAAACCGATTGAACCTAAACTTATCTATGCCGGTAAAAGTCGCAAATAAATCTTGCAAGGATAAACATGTTCAACATAAACGAATCACTAGAAATCAAAACATGTTCTGCTATCAAATGTTCTTAATCCAAGTATCCTAAACTAAAAGCAAACCAAACAACTAAAGAGTTAACCACGAGGTACAAACGAAAAACAAGTTCGAAATTGTTCAAGACGTGACAACCACCATCCAAAAAAGAAACACAACTAAAGAAAGTTAATCACCTGGGTCTTTTGCTTCTTTTAAAAGCCTATTTATTCTTAGTTTCCCAACAAAGCTTTGCACTAGATCGGTTTCTTCAATTCTATCAAGCTTTTCCTCGAATTCCTTCGTTTCTTCAAGGGATAACACCTCTCCTTCCAGGTACTTGCAACCCAAACATCTTCTTTAACTTGCTGCCGACGCCTCTAGTTTAATACATCAAACACATAATTAGTATACATATAATATTATGTGTATATTAAACGAACAATTAAGCAATTAACAATACTTCTAAGAATCCAACGGTCTTATTAAGTTGGGGTGGTGCACGTGCGGAGTTGAACTGATGGTTTTTCCGGGAGGAACTTGAACGTCATCCGTGCGGACGACATAAGGATGTGACCATTGCGGAGGTAATCTTCGATGTAGTCGGATCAACTTCATCACCGTTTTCAGCAATCTGCAATTCTCCCACCGACTAATATCTACCAAACGATTGGTTCCTATCCCTTCAATCTGTTGGGTCCGGTTTTGGAACATACTCTACATGCAACCGATTTGGAGTTGAATAGCACCAAGAAAGGTCAAGATAAAAACATTGAAAAGGGGCCGCAGAAATGTTCTAATTGCTTATATCCAAGTTGACGCATCACACGTGTAGGATTAGCCATATCGTATCCTTTTTGAGGGTGGAACAACGCCCATGGTAAAATGAAACGTTACTAAACCTCAAAACTTGGAGGTTTCCTCTAGCCTCCTTGTAAGGTCGAACACAACATCTTTGGTACTCATTGCGTCCAAAACCAATCTCATATCGATCGATCGACCTATGTTACCGGGCTTTGGAGTATTGTTGAACTCGTATCTCTTAGCTATAGGCGTATCGTGTTCGAAGGTCTATGATCTTCAGGAGGGGTAGACCTTGAACAAGGTTGGGAAGTGTTCATAAGCCCACACTATTCCAATGTGAAGCGATAAGTTTTGTTTCTAAGTTCACGATAAGAGTACATATGAACAATATACATAATAACATAAGTTTAAGAACAAATTTACACGGTAGAGAGTGAAATTCCCGACAAATTGGTTGGTTTTATCCTTAGAGTCCCTTCTCATCTCCATCATCAAATGTGCCATTACTGCGGTGCCCAAGAATAATTATAGACATCTTCCAACGGATCCAAGTCTTTGAAGGTAGTTCGCACTAACCCTGTTGCCATTGGTGTGGGGAATACCTAGTGCCCAAGATGTATAACAGTAAGCTTGTGTGATATAACGAATTTGTTTAGGTCCCATCCATCCTCCAAACTTCTTTTCTTTGTGTTTTCAAAATTCTTCTTAAGCAACAATAACTTGATTTTCTTTGTCTTACCAAACGTGGATTCATAAAAGCTCTCACGTAAGTTTTGTAGTCCCAACCAAACAACTTGTTAGTCGACCGTGCAACTTCGACCATTCTAGGTCCGACTCAACTCCTTCGCAATTGATATGCCGATAACATTCAAGCCTAGAATGTTACGAGCATCTTCGAGGATGAAGGTCATCTCCCCAAAAGGAAAGTGCATGTTATCTGGTTTCACCATGATACCTTCGACGAAGCAATGGACCGATAATGAGAATCCGTCTTCACATAATTTTCAACCAAAACATATAGACCGAATCCTTTACTATTGTTTGGACCTCTTCACATTCCTGACAAACCCCAACCATCCGCGGCTTGGTTTCGCAAACACGCACGACCTTCTTATGATCCCACAATTAGGAGAGACAATACAATTAAGAGATTTTACATAAATACACAACAATACATATGTACAAGATAGAAAATGCTTACATAGGTTTGATAGATAGACGAGCCCACAAAGTGCTTGTATCCAAATAGTGTTTTTGGTTCCTAACTTCGCCCCAAATTCTACCACGTTCAAGGTCGGGTATCATGTCATTAATATGAGGAAGGTGAGAACCTTTAACTTTCACTTTGACGTTGCCCTTCTTGTCATTGCCTTGTGTTGGTTGTTGACTTGGGCCACCAACTTCGCTTGGCTTGCTAATTGACTTTCCTCTTCATCTTGCTCATCTTGATAATCGTGCTCACGGTTTGCAAGTCGATTCTGATCACTACCACTCTCCCAAATTATCCCTCTTGTACCAGCCCCAAAACGTATCTTCGACCTTCATCTTTCCCTCGAGGAGGCAGAGACAAGAGTATCAAGACAAATCCTTCCTTCTCTTAGTGATGATCTTTAGTTTTCTTTTGTTAGCTTCCTTTGCTTTTTGACCTATATCGTAAGCACGCGAAAAGGCAATGAATATAAGACAACTCACCTTTATTTTTAGTACCGCATTGACTACCTTAAAATAATCCACGCCAGACAATGTTCCTAAGAAGCATTTTTACATTGGCTATCGACAAATGTCTGCAGTACCAAATGCCGCATACAAATGCAACCTAAAATCTATGCCAGATTTGTGATAATTTTCCTGTATGTTTTAAGTCCACTACCATGCTCGAATTATTACAAAGAATGCGGTAGATTCGAAACCGGCATACAATGCGACCCAAAATCTATGCTCGTGATCGGTGACAAATTCATAAACTCTCCGTATGTTTTAAGTCCACTACTCTTATACACGAATTATTATCAAAGATCACGGCAGTCTTAAACCTAGCATCGTATTCATCCTAGATTGAATGCGTGAGGGAAAATTCGGTTCCGGTGAATCGGTGTTGAAACCTGACTTTATTCATCCTAGATTGAATGTCGGAATACAAAACCGGTACTGTGTTCATACAAATATCAGTGTCGGTACTCTCTGAAACTCAACTGTTTGAGTTAGGGTTCGCGATTCTAACCTAAACCCTTAGCTACAAATCGATTGAAACACTAATTAAACAGTTTTAAAATGACTTACCTTCTCACATAAACCATATTTACGAGTAGTTGATCGTCGGAGAACGTTGCTTCTTCGTGTTCTTGCTCTTTAGCAATCTTAGCAAGTCTTTACTGTTTTTGTTGAGCAATCGATGTTGAGTTCGATTGGGCATTTGGTTTCTTTCGCGGAGGCATTGTTTATGATTCAGGGTAGGTTAATCGACGAAGAAATTTTTGAATCGGCTTGATGAAGAATCTGAAGAAGAAGATTGAAGAATTTTTTTAAAAAAAAACCTAAGAGTCTTAGGAACTGATTTGGGAAGAACGGGGGATATGTTTTGGTTTTTTTGATTTTAATGTTTTAGTAGAAAGGGTAGTATGGTATTTTCATAATGTTTTTTAATTAACCAAAGGGTATTTTAGTATTTTCATACCAAAAATCACCCCTTAACACACACCATGGGTTGGGAGAAGTAATCAACATCCCCAATTCCTTTTATATCCCCAATTTCGCGTTCTTTAAGAGTGATGTTAAACTGACCAAGCAAAATCCCACATAAAAGGTAAAAGTCTTACATCATTTTTTTTTCTTCCGTTAATTACATTTCAGTTATTCCAACATGAGGTATTTATCTCGGTGAATCAGGGGCGGAGGCAACCCTATGCAAGGGTTGGCAATTGCACCCCTTGATTTTCGAAATATCTACTAAGTGCTAGATTTTGAAGACCAGAAAAGAAAAAATACCATGTTTGCACCCCTCAAAAGCCCGAAGGAAAAGCAACTTGTCAGCTTCGTTTCTCCCATATACATTCTCAGAAGACATTTTCTTCTCTTAACTTTCTGTTGCTCTCTCTCATGCATGTTATCTCTTATATTAATTTTGTTTGAGTTGCGTGTATTAGTGATCACCATTTTCTCATCGTCTTTATCCTTACAATATTTATTTGTTTGTTCACATTCATTTTTAAGGATCCATTATGTACCCTTCTTAATGGTAAGCCTTTTACTCAAAGTCACTTCTCCAAAGTTCTAGCCAATGTCAAGTACCAAATCTTGGAAAACGTACAACTGGATATTGCTCTTGGGACACAGTTGGTAAATGTGGAGACAAATTTATTGGCTTTGGCAAGAAAATGGACGTTAGTACTAACCTGATCTTAGCTTTGGCACGCATTGACAACAAGCTTAAGGTTTGCATTTCTCATAACCTTCATTCTTTATCCAAAGTTCTCAATTTTACTCTTTTTATTTTCAGTTCATATTACCTCAATTCCATTTGTTTTAAATTTTCTTTTGCTATTTGCAGTCAAACCCATTGATGCTTTAAAATTAACTCTCGTTATCATGCAAACATACATCTTTTAGACTACTTTCATAAACCTCATTGCTGCTTTAGCCCTTACCAACCTCAAGACCTCACACTCAATTCTAGTTCTAGTATCTGCACTTTTTTTTTTACCTCCTTAATCCTTATATGGCAGTTGTTCAAGTACTGGCATCTTTGATGTCAATGAAATCTTTTTTTTGCTAATCTTTTATTTTTTTGTCGTTTATTTTTTTCTTGCACCCCTTCTCTCAAAATCCCAGCTCCGCCCCCGCGTGAATGGTGTAATTATTGTCGTGGAAAATTTGAGGAATCAAATGAGAATAACAAGTTTGATATTTATTAGATTTTTGATGACCGATGGTTTGGGGCAGCATTTGTCTCTCAATCCCTGTTCCTTTTACATGTTGGGGGAGTATTGGATGGCAGAACATGAAGATTCTTCAAGGAAAGTATAGGGTTGTTGCTCAGTGTTGTTTAATTTTGGGTTCATGAGCTCAATTTTTTTTTTTTTTTGATATTACCTCCTTTGAAGTTTGGTGCTCAACGCTTCAAACTGAGCCTAGGCTGATTTTATGACATTAATTGGACTTATATTTCTTTTATGTAAATATTATTTTTTTAAATTTACATTTCACACCTCGCTAAGAACAATTAATGCTATTTATGGACGCTTCAAACATCAAACATAAAGCGACACTTCACGATTCAACATACGCTTCGCTTCTTAATAATGAAAAACGCTACGCTCACGCTGTCCCTACTACTTTTTTTTTTTTTTTTTTTTTATAAGAAAAGAGGAAATAGATGTTGGAAAACTTGCCAATTGCCGGTCCCCTACATGGTTGCTAAAACATTTCCATAGCATATTGGTGTTCATAAGATTAAAATTTACTACTATTGCCTGAGATAGCCGGGACGATGCCGAATGGAGGCTTGATCCCATTGCTCGTGAAACCTGGCAAATGGAGCCGAGCTTAGCTAAATTGACCGGCTAGGTGATTATCTCTCGCCATTGATCGTGCTCCGCCTGCCGATCTCAAAAGGTTCTTTTCCAACATGTTGTAAATGAATCTGGGTTCCTATCTTCGCCGCATACCTACTTGATCAGCTTTATTAGTTGGTGGAGTTTGATTCAAAGTCCATTCTCTTCCTGGTTCCATCGCCTCTCAGCTTGTAGGCTTCCATGTTTCTCCCTTGTTATTGTTCGTGGAGCTAATCACACTGGATCCCCTGCCTCCGCAACCACCGTGGATCAAAAAGTATCATACCCATACCAGTTGTTTTGGACATGCCCGGGTCGCTGTGATAAGCTATATTGATTTTCAAGGCAAATGTACTGGGTCAGCCCAAGTATTCCCGAATTCAATAATTTGTTGTTCAATATCGTCCCCGAGAGATCCACGACAATAAATTTTTCTTTTTTTCTCTCTAGCCGCCCTTGGGTGTTCATGTAATTAGTAACCCTTTGCAATATGTTTTGGGTTAGAGTTATGTTTTGGAAAGTGAGGTCACATCTCGGGCTTTCCAGACATGCCATGTAACAGACATAACTCACCAACATTGAGATTTTCTCCTTGTTTATCAGAAAGGAAATTGTTTAGCCAATCATGAAATTCAAAGTGTTGGTTTAAACGTCATAGGGATCAAAGTATGTTTCCAAACACTTTGAATGAGGGGACATTGATAAACAAATGAGTTAGAGACTCATTTTGCAAATGATGATCTTGCAGGTAGTGTTTATATAGTTCAGGTGCCTTCCATTCTTTCCCAGTTGGAAGTATGGTGTGGGCAGCTTCCCATAAGAAGATTTTAATGGAAGGTGAAACTTCCAGATTCCATATGATCATCCAATTTTTGTTTTCAACTGGATTGACCTCATGAGTTAGTTTATTATATGTGAGACTTGACAAGAAGTTACCATCCTTCGTTGAGACCATTTTACTCTCTATCCTCCCTGGTTGGTTCTTATCAAGTAAAGTATTACCTTATCGCTATATTTTGAGGGGAATAGATTGTAGATAAGGGGGATCTATTCCACTGATTATTTTCATTTAATAGATCAGCAACCTTTCCACTCCTTCGTGGCAGTCGCTAGGTCTCGGTTGGGGGAGAGGATTCATGCCTCAAGTACCCAATTATCCTTCCAAATGAGGATTTTGGTTCCGTAGCCAACTTCCCACTGCATTTTTTGTATATTAGCTACTTCCCGAGAGTATCCCTTTCCAAACCCATGAGTCGCTGGGTTTTGGAAAGGGTAGACATGTGCATAATGTCTCCTTCGAAGTATTTGGCTTCATGACTTGAGCTCCTATACTTTTAGGTTGCTCCATCATACGCCTGTACCATTTTTGAGATAATGGCACTGTTGAATTTCTAGTTGACAAAACCTAGTCCTCTTCTCTTCCAAAGGTTTACATATTCCTACCCAAGCTTTTGCAATGCCTTTAGATTTTTCCTTATCCTTTCCTGGAAAAAATCTTTTTGGATTTTATCTATTTCATTAGTGATAGTTTTAGGAATTTTGAAAGTGCTCATTTGATAGTTAGCCAAAGAAGAGGTAACATGTTTTATGAGGACTCTTTCCAAATTGGATTTCATCGCTTTTGTTGTTCCATCCCCGGATTCTATGTTTGATGCTATCAATCATGTGGCTGAAAGCTTTAACCTTGGATTTATTAGTAAAAAGCGGGGAACCTAAATACTTGTCTTTTAGCGAGATAGGACTCGACTCCGCATTATTGGGTAATGTCCCTTTTTTAGCTCGTGACGATTATTACCAAAAGATTCCAAGATTTAGGCAAGATTTATCATCTCGCCTCGAGCCTCACTAAATTGAGATATTAGATGTAAGAGCTCATTAGTTTACTTACATTTGCTTTACAAAAGATGATACAATCATCTCGCGAAAAGCAAGTGGCTTATAGGTGGGGCTTTTTTTTTACTATTTTTATGCCATGGATGTTACCATCATTTTCAGCTTTCATTAGAATTTAGAGAAGACTTCCATACATAGTATGAATAGGTAAGGGGAGAGTGGGTCCCCTTGCCTTAGTCCCCTAGAAGGTTTGAAAACTCACAAGGCACACCATTTAGAGAATAGCCAGTCAAACGTGAGATACATTTGGTAATTCGATTTCTCCATTCAATGGGAGAACCCATTTTTAAGACAAATAGGAGGAAAGGCTATTCCACCCTATCGAAAGCCTTGACATATCAATTTTTACCCCATCCAACCTTGAGTATCTCTTCTAGTTCTCATATTGTGAATAACTTCATGTGCTACCATGGTGTTGTTAGCTGATTTGTCCGCCCTGGGATAAAAGCAGACTGATAAGGGGAGATGATTTACTTAAGAGAGGTTTCATCCTTCCAGCCATGATTTTAGATATCGCCTTGTAGGTAGTATTACATAATGATATTGGTCTAAAATCTCCAGTGGAGTACGGGAACCGAACTTTCTAATTGTGAGAGAGATGAAGGTGGGAATCTATTTCGAGCATATACCCCGTGATAAAAAATTTCTCACTAGCCCAATTAGGTCCTTACCAATGATCTCCTGTGAGTCTTGGAAGAAGTTTCATGGAACCCATTTGGACCAGGAGCCTTATTTCCTTCCATAGCAAAAAGGGTACTCTTTAATTTCACCCTCTAGGGGTATTTCCATAAGTCTCTCATTCTCCGATGTTGTAATGACTCGATCAGTGCTCAGTTTAACATTTCCTGTCAAGTGTAGGATTACTTGTAGTAGACATGTTTTGGAAATGAGAAGTAAGGCAGCTAGAGATAGAGATTCTATCCTTTAGCCAAATACCGGTATCTTTCATAGCATCAATCTGTTTCCTACGATATCCGGTTTTCTAGCAAGATTATGGAAAAAGTGGCATTTCTATCTCCCGAATTTATCACATTATTTCTACTCTTAGTTTTCCGTAAGTTTTCCTCATGTTCTGCCATTTAACCAAAGAAACTCAAGTTGTTTCAAGGTGGGTGGTTTGCATTGCTTGCCCGAAAAAGTCAATCTCTTTCTTTATATTAGCTATATTGTGTTGAATGACCCCAAAGGTGTTTTTGTTCCATCTATACAGAAATGTTTCACATTTTAGGTTTTTAGCAAGGAGAAACTGGTAAAACCATGTTGGTGGTTTTTCCAAGCCTCTTTATAATTCTAGTATAACGGGTGTTCCATCCAAGGGCCAAAATACTTGAAAGGATAGGCACCATCCTTCCAATCGGGATTAGTTTTTGTGGGATTATGGGACCATGATCTCGAACTCCTAGCTATGAGGTGTTGGATGGAAGATTTAGGAAATAACTCATCCGCAGTTCATTGCTGGTACCTATCAATCCTTTCCTCCACTCTTGAGTTATCGTTCTTTGGTTGCACCATGTGAATGGATAACCACTAAAACCCAAGTCCCTGGAGATTCATCAGTTATAAGGTCTGTGAATAAATCAGCTTCATCTCTATCAAAAGGTCTTCCACCCTTTTTTTTCCTCTTGTTTTAGAACAACATTTAGATCACCCATGACAAGCCAAGGTATATTAATATTGTGAGCTATGTTTTGTAATAAGTTCCAAGAATCTATTTTCCCCACGGTAAGGACTTCCGTAGAAAGCGTAAATCATGAATAACTTGTTAGTGCAAATATCCTTTATGAGGGGCATTGATTTGATTATGAGAAGAGTTTACCATGGTGAGTTTCGAGGTGATTCTTCCAAAAAAAAGCCATGCCTCCCGCCTTGGCCTATAGGTGGTTCTAACCGGTAGTGTTGGAACATTTACAGACTTTTAGGAATTTTATGCATGTTATGGTTTTGCTGTTTAGTTTCTAGTAAGCATAGGATGTCAGGGTTTTCCTTGTTTAATATCTCTAGGAGATACTTTTGAGTATTTGGTTGGCCAAGGCCCTGACAATTCCAGGTTATGACAATAATGAATTCACCCAAAATATGAAATTATGTGGTATTCCTTTACCTTTTCCCCTAGGAAGTGAGTTATATGGTGTGTGATGGAACTTAAGCTAAGGATTATATGCCATTGTTCATCGGTTTGTTGTAGTAAATGTTATAGATTAGGATTACCTTACGCGCATTTGGAGTCCATTCAACCTTGATTTGGGGACCTCCTCTTACGTGTCTCCCTTTTCTTTATATCTTCCTCACCATGGTCCAACATAGAGTTGTTGTTGTTAGTAGCTTGCTTTGGTTCTTCATAGCCTCTCTTTCTTAGGTAGTCCAGGGGGTTCGGAGCACGTTCCTCTTGGCCTTCTTCTTCAAATTTACTTAAGAGATTGGGCGGACGTTCTTTGTCACAGTCCAAGACTTTGGGGCGATTCCCAAATTGGTAGCTTGGGGCCGGGCATTTTGAATCAGGAGGGATGACATTCTCAAAGCCAAAGCGGTATGGATGAGGGAGAGGTCCTTATATGTTTAATTTAGTTCGTGCGATGTTTGATGGAGGCCAACTTTGGACTTCTACATGATTTGAGTAATCTTTTTGTTGGCTCTACGATCCTCCCGCACCCGATATGAACATCAATTCATTATCCCATTCCACCTGCTTTTTACCTAAGTGGGGATGAAAGGATCGGAGAGGTCGGGCGCGAGATTGAGAAGGAATTCTTCCTCGACTTCATATTGTTGTTCACTTCATTTTCCTTTTCTATTTCTTTGTGCTTCATTGCTCTTTTGCCTCGTGAATCCCACTATGCGAAGTGCATTTGGGATTTCATTCTTAGTCACCTCGCACCGTGATTTCGTGAGTTTCAAGAATCATTCACCTTTCTCTTTGGGACTCTTGTGAAAAAACCGGTGTTGGAGGTACCACCTAATTCCATAGCCACTTCTCGCTATCTCTTTTTGGTTGGTGTTGTTTTCCCCGGGCCAGGACACAGATCTTAGCACTCGTGATCTGGGATTCGCGTATATTTGACACAAACTTATTGGGAGTAATGGCATGAGTACTTCTATTCCTGTTCTCTACCAACTTGAGCCCACATACCGCGTGCATCTTCTTCTTTAAGTTAATCATTACCATTACATCCACATTCTTTTCATCGTCGTCTCTCCCATATGGTTTTTTTGAATCTTTGAGCACTCCTACTGGGTCCGAGATTTCGGGCAGAGCTTCCCATCCTGTCATTCTTACCGGGACTCTCTTTAGGTGGATTTTCATAAGGACAAAATCAAACCAGATTGGGTTGAAATTAGTAAATCCATATCTTGGAACTTCAATTAGGACCATGAATTTTCCCAGAGCAATCCAAGGACCTCTAGTAGCTAGATGAATTTTGTCCTCTTCACTGTTGACCTTGATAACATAGAAATTGAAACCTTTGTTGAATTTAGAGATGTTGAAGCCTTTAGAGATATCCCATGTTCTTTTGATGCAATCGGTCGAGATCCATTAGAGAGGTTTATGAGGGCTAACAAATCTTCCTACAAAGGCGAGATTCCATTCTTTCTTTTCGGTGGTTTTGAGGTAAGAAGGATCTATCTCTATCAAGGTTCCTCGGGACCCAAGATAAGAAGCGCATTTTTTCATTTTTTCAAATAAGGAGATTGATGGTGTTCTCTGTTTCAACCATGAGAAATAAGATGTTGAAGGTGTATCTACTAGGAATTGGTTGAGGTTTTGTGGGATTTTCTATAAGACACCGATTGGATACCAATTTATGGATGATAGGAGGTAGCTTTGAAATTTGAAATTACCCTATTCTTTGTGATAATATGAATTGCAATTGAAAGTGATGGGAGATGAAAAGATTCCCCATGAAAAATGAAATTACTTTGAAGTTTTGTTCTTTCTGAGGTTTTGGTCAAAATGTCAATTTTCTTGACCCAATTAGCTAGAGAGCTTTCTTTGTGTTGTGATACCATTGGATGTATGGCATCTGTTTGCAGTATTGGACCACTTAAGATCCTTTGGGGTGGGTTGTTTTTTTTTCTCTTCTCAGACAGAGACTCATCAATCATGTTATACCTTGTTGATAAGTATGACACCAATTTTGAGATGGTTGACTCCTGGAGTATAAGCTCACATTACAGTGGTGACTTTGTATGAAGGAGCCCTCTGGTGTATGTTTATGCATTTTTGTGGATTTGGTTAGAGCAAAGAAAGCTTTGCCAACCGAGGTATGTAGTGGACACAACTTTCAAGTTGTCGGGATTATCAATTTGTCGCCGTAATTCGGGGTATAGGCAATTGAAATCACATGTTGTGTGTATGTGGCCTCCGGTGGCGGAGTGATGCCTTTAAGGCGTAGATAATGTATCGACATCATTCGAGAGATCCGAGGTATACGTAGATATAATGACTTAGCTCTTTGATATATGGTATGTGCCAATATTTGCAGAGACTCACAGCCGAGTGCTCACATTTATTGAAGATGTGATTTTCCGTGACCAGGTTTTATTGATGTAACTTGAAGGCATTGATTATAATTGCGATCACTGAAATATTAGTAGATATATCCGTGACTTTTAAGCAAAAATCTTAGTATGCCTTGTATTGAATATGTCGACTGGGTGTACCAAGATATTGACTTTGAGTTGGTTCCGCATTCCATTGAATGACAAACCCCATTTGTTCTTGGTAGTAGTGAGCATGCGTACAACAACTCGATGTAGGTAGACCGTGGTTTTCTATCTCCTTCGATTATAAATGCTTAAAGCATTCCAATTAATGTAAAGAGGTTGTAGACCACTTCCCCTTGCGTGTGATAATAGGTTTCAGTTTAATTGACTCATCGCGGTATGCCAATTATTTTCGTTAGTATGATTTTTTGTTACCGCTTGTGTTGTGGTAACTCAATTCCGGGCCCGATGATATGGTGATCGTATTTCGAATATTGTTAATGGGGCCAAGTACTTCTTTGTCGTGTGTATGTAGAAGCTCCATGTTGAAAGGGTCTTTGAGAGATGGATGTAATTGAGTTGTTTTTGCAAATATATTGCCGTTGTGATATTGCCGAGAGGAGAGCGACTTTTGTTAATCAATAGATCCGATTCGACCCACCGTGGAACCTGTAATTCCCCGAGATCGGAGACTCGGGATTGTATGACTTAGCATGCCGATTGTATACACATTCATTGAATTTTCCGAAAATCAAGTTTATTCCTTCAGAGATCATCAATTTTTGCTTGTGGTCGTAGAATTTCCCCGGTTATATATCCGTAACCAAGTTAGAGATGGGAATTGAATGCACTTTCGAATCGATTGAATTGCCTCACATTAAATGTGATGATATGATCAATGTGAGATCGAAGTTGCCTTCAACCTATAAATTGGCTTCTTCTCCTTTTCGCAGTATGCCTCATTTAAGCATGTAGTTTGATTACAATGTCTAATCATGGACTTTCCAACCCCTAAGCTATCCGAGCGATGATGGAAGGGAGTGTTCAAGAGGTCTCCTCCCTCCGAGCCACCTATCAAGCATGAACCGAGGTGAGAACTTATTCCAAATGGAGCAATCGGGAGGATTCATTGGTTTCGGGCGGAATCTTATCCCCGCAGAGAAGTTTGAGGCCGTTGGGTACCGTGAAGATGGGTTTCACTCCACCCGAGTAGGAGAGGTTTGCATGCTCATCGTGATTACTTGTCAGCGGTCGCTCGCTTATTTGATTCCCATTCCCTAGAAATGTCCACTCCGTAAAGGGTGTAGGCATAAGGTTACTGTCGATAGAAATTTGAATTCCGCGCTTCAAGCTTTTCCTAAATTTGCCCCTGCTCTTCTTTCCGCCCCTTTCGTAAATTTCCAAGATAAATCTTTTCTCTGGTAACCCAAACCCTACTACTACATCCAAAGGATTTCAAACGTACGCAAAGAAGTAAATAAACAAGAGACATAGAAGAACACAAGATATACGTGTCTCGCATGATTACCTACGTCCACGAGGGCGAAAGGATGATCTTATTACTTCGCACAAGTTTACAAGGATGAATGCTCTCAACAATACTCCATCTCTCCTCTCACTCACTTATAGATTGCTTGCCCTTTTTTCTCTACATGATTTCTATTTATAGTTACAAATGGTGATACATCGATATTACGGTGTTAGGCTCGTGTAGCTTCGATGTTCTTCTCGGACGACTAGGCGATGCTTCACCGATCTCCTCCTTCGCTCAAGTCGAGATATCTAGCCGAGTGGTGTCCTCACCCGATGTCGTTCGCTTGGTGGAGATGACCACTGACGTCGCCGCTTTAAGTTCCCGGTCGAGTCATATTTCGACCGACTTTTCTTATCTCTTCACCAACTCGTCGCCGATTAATTATCCTCGAACCCGATGAAAGATCACATCGACCTTTTCCCTCCTTTATGTCGACTTTCATTTTGTCTTCATTCCTCTTTTCGCGCCCCGGATCCGATGAGATGTTTGGTGTCTTCTAGTGCTTGCTCCTCTTGGTGCGCGCCTGCCCGGATGGTTCCACCTGTCCCCGTGGATTATTTGCACCTACACTTTAAAAACCTTGTTTACACAAATCTGGCATGCTTCATGTGTACGGTCAGTTTACTTTACTGAATTTTAGAAAATGAAAAATTCCCACAAATCTCGATTTTCTTGAATCTTACTTTGTCCCGCCACTCCGGTCAACTTCAATCTTCATCGATCTCTTTTTCGTAAGACATTGATAATCCAACTGTTCTACGCGTGATGAAAGATTACAGGTTTCAAAATCAGATTATTTTATTCCGTGAGATCATATATGCCTCGACCAGAACTGGGACTGCAACAGACCCAGCTAAGTGGTCACCACATCAAGCCCGTCCAATCTTTGGATACTCTAAATAAATAAAAAAATCATAACATGTGTATCATGAAAAAAACAGCAACATAGCTTCAAGTTCAACACACGTATACGAGACTTATAGGTGCATTTTACAGTTTGTTGGTGCGAATTACTCGTCTGGAAAACATTCAAAACTAAAGGACAAAAAAAGGAACAAAACGATGAGTCATTGAAAAACCGAATATACTTTTTTTTTGCTTTATAAAACCCCTCCTTCCGATAAATCAGTACTTCACATTAATCACAATAACCTTAAAATAGAATCCATTACTTATCTTTCTCTCAATCTCTCTTTAAAAATTCAGAAAGTTCCTGAAAGAACTTCAAATCATATTGAGATCTTAGAACCCCAGGAGAAAAAATACATTCAGCGAGCGAATTGATTGATTGTTCAAATCAATTCGCTCGGAATTCTGGTTTTTTTCAGATACTAATCTCTGTTTTGTTTGTTCAAATTATATTGATCACGCATGCCTGAATTAATCGAGATCTCATCAGAAAATTCATTATTCGGCAAATATGAGCTCGGCAAATTGCTCGGTTGTGGTGCATTCGCTAAAGTATACCACGCAAGGAATATCAAAACAGGGCAAAGCGTAGCAGTAAAATGTATAAGCAAACAGAAAATCCTCAAAGGAGGATTAATGGCGCATGTCAAGAGAGAAATCACTATTATGCGTCGTCTCCCACCATAAGAATATTGTGAAGCTTTATGAAGTTTTGGCAACAAAGACAAAGATTTATTTCGTAATGGAATTCATTAAAGGTGGTGAATTGTTTGCTAAAGTAGCTAAAGGTAAATTTAGTGAAGATTTGAGTCGTAAATATTTCCAGCAATTAATATCAGCTGTTGGATATTGCCATTCTCATGGTATTTTTCACCGAGATTTGAAACCTGAAAATCTATTGTTAGATGACAACGGTGATTTGAAAGTTTCTGATTTCGGTTTAAGTGCTATTAAAGATGATCAGGTTTGGACTGATGGATTGTTACATACTCTTTGTGGTACTCCTGCTTATGTTGCACCTGAGATTCTTGCGAAACGAGGTTACGACGGGTCGAAAATTGATATCTGGAGCTGTGGTATTATTCTTTATGTTCTTACTGCTGGTTATCTTCCTTTTAATGATACTAATTTAATGGTTATGTATAAGAAGATTTACAAAGGTGAATTTCGTTGTCCAAAATGGATGTCTCAAGATTTGAAGAAATTTTTATCTCGTTTATTGGATTCGAATCCTGAGACTAGAATCACCATTGATGAAATCATTAATGATCCTTGGTTCAGAAAAGGTTACAAGAAAGAAGAAGAACATCATCAATTCAATGAAACAGATTTTTTCGGCTTGAATAAAACTGTAATCTCCGAGAAAGTAGAAGAAGAAGACAAAGATAACGTTTTCCTGAATGCGTTTGATCTCATATCGTTTTCTTCGGGGTGTGATTTATCGGGCTTGTTCGTTCAGAATAATAAGAATGAATCGGTTGGTGAACGGTTTGTATCGTCTGAGTCACCAGAAAACATCGTTATGAAAATTGAAGAAATTGCAAAGAGAGAAATGTTGAAGTGATTAAGAGAAAAGATAAGAGAAGTATGGTTTTGTTTGGGAAGAATGGGAATTTAATTGGTTGTGTTGATGTTTACCGGTTAACTGAGTTATTGGCCGTGGTAGAAGTACAATCTTATGAAGGAGGAATTTGGAAACAGAAATTTAGTCCAGAGATAAGTAGCTTTGTTTATCACCCATAAATACCAGTTTTCGTTTTATGATCAATTAAATTATTATATAGAGAGCAGATTCTTGACGAAATTTTTGTGTAGAGAATCTAAGTGCTTTAGCCGGAAATATGACTTCCGGCATGTATAATATACATATTTATGATTATAAAAGTAAAATTTCCTGATGATCGAATGTGTGATTGGTAGTAGTTTTGACTCCATGTTGTTACGTATTGAAGACATTTTTGTAGGGTAAAACTCTGTAATTGTACTATTGTTCAATGGAAACAATATTTATTTTATTTATTAATTTTCTTTTGTGCGGTGGTGAAGAAGTGTAAGTACATCTTTTCAAAACATCATTGCTTATTAGGAATAGAATAAGATGAGAGTGAAGTTCCTTTTTTGTTTGGATTATAACTGGCATATTGTTGGAAACAAGGAACACAAAATCAAAACGATTCTCAAACAACTGAAATCAATGGATTGCGTCGCTATCTTTAAGGTGTTTGTAGCCATACCGCCTCTTGATTATGTCTTCATTTCGATTCTTTTCAAAACCCTATGGGATAAAATAGTTGATACTTCTTGTTCGATTTTCTACTCGCACTATGAGAAATCAAACTAACAAATACTCTAACACTTGCTCGAATACAAAATGGATGAAAAACAAACTCGTTATTCATCTTCTCCAAAATCTTTTTATAACTCAGAAAATAATCAATGCGGTTTTTAATGAGAATAAATCGTGCTTTAATGCACACATAAAAATTCTCTGCCATTACAAAGAAAATTCGATTAATATAATTACTCAATCAATACAATTAATTGATAAAGTAATTACTTAAAATACGTTTAAAATTTAAGTTAAAAACGGCAAAAATAAGTTTCTGATCGGAGACCCCAACTCCCCGCTCCTGGACTAATATAATATAAGTATATAGTATATAATATATATACCCTAGTGGAAATGTATGGGGTGGGATTTGAACCCATGCTATAAAGTGTGGGGTACCAAAATAATACTACCACACTATCTCTCTAACTTTGGCATAAAATTACAAAACTATGTTTTTAAATATATACCCCAACACATATCACTTGTGATAAGTTGGAAGATGGACTGTTTCCCTTTTCACGAAGTAGGAAAGCTGAATAGAAAAGAACTTAGTAACTGATGGGGTTTAAGATCAGTTAAGTGAATTCAGAAATTAGAGCTAAACATATTGGTTTTAAGATCAGTTAACTTAATTCAGAAATTAGAACTAAACATATTTTGGTTCGCAAAAAACTAACTCTTCTATTTTTAGAAATCGTTAAAAACATATATCCAAATTACTTGTCTAACTTTTTGTTTGAAATCGAAAAACAATTTACTAAAATGGTATTTAAACAAGCTACAGGTGTCTAACCAACTCAATTAACATCCACAAATACATCTCTTCAAAAAGCGGATGAATGTATTTGTATTTTTATTAAGTATTCGTTGTTCAAAGTTCACAAACTCATGTGAGCAGTCTTGAGAGTGGTGTGATGTTTCAAGCATTGTTTGGGTTGAATGGCTTATATTTTGTGGCAAAATGATTAAAATAGATAAATAAATGATATTTGAACAAATCATGATTCCTATCAAAAAAAAAAATAGCAGCAAATTCTAATAGCTCATACAATAAGCATCACTGCAGTTGCTGAGAAGCCACTGTAGCCGATTAGAAATTAGAACATCATGCTTGCCACTGGACCTGGCTGGTACAACCACTTGAGCGATATACATCGAGGAGCGCAACTCACTCCCGCAATATATCCCGATGGGGGATCAGACGGTCCCTGGTCACCGTCCATGTGTGTGAGAGGCGGGATTTTCGTCGGGACCAGGCGTCGGTAAGGCTATCATTTCCGATATACATCAAACACACGGTCCATTATTTGTACGGACAGCGAATAATAAATACTTCTCCTCTCATCCTTTTCCTTTTGCTTTGCTTTTCAATTCTTCCCGGCCCTTTCTAAAATCATAAGGAGTCAATACTTTGTTTTGTTTATGGTCTGTAATCTGTATCTCTTCTTTTCATGGCAGTAATTCATAAGAACTAATCATTGGAGCAATATAAAAACCATCAAAATGTGAGTACCCAATTGCCATTTCCACATGTAAAAGTGCAATTCTTCAGCACACCTGAGAGTTACATAATCACCGAAAACCAGATGATTACTTTTTAAATGGTAAGACCGAAAGAAATTACTAAGAGCTACTCCTTTGTTCCAGAAAAATTAATAATTTCACTTAGGCAGAATAAAAAAATAAAAAAATCAATTTTCCTAAAACAGGGGTAATATTCAGTAAAAATACGTAACCTGAAAAAGCCCAAAGGACGCAAATGACATCGGCCAACGACTACGAAATATGGGTACTACAGAATGGAACTATCGAGCCGAAGACTTCAAGAGAATGATGTCGGCATATATCTTTTCATCTACGTCTTTCTCTTACTTCTATTTTTTATCCCCTCAAATTATAACACATCATCACTCCTTGGAATGCAATTCAATATTGAAATAAAAATGTCCATTTTTTCATGTATGATTAGCGATGATGTCAACTTGAAAACAAAGTTGTTCTTCACGTTATATGTTTATACTATAATGAGCTAGTTAGGTGGTGGGACGTCGGGTTCGTTGCTTCATGGCCATATATAATATACTCTTCTTTTATTTTTTCCCTCTCTTCTCCCTGTCTATTTGTACGTACAACAATCAATTTACATATCGGTATACATCAACGAAGAAGGAAAGATAATGTTGTGTTTATAAGATGGTCCCAAAGGGCCTAATACCGCCAAGTGCCAACTAATTTAAGCCACTAATGCAGTATTACATACTAAAAAGTCATTGATGTTGAAATCACAGTTAAGAAGTGGTTGCCTGGTTGGATTGGTTGGTGCAGCGTGTGGTACGTACTGATACTTCTAGGCACCATACTATTAATGCTTTGATGCAAACTTTTGTTTTGAAAATCATCTGGTGGACTAAATGGTGTGAAGCTAATATTCCATGTCCATGTCTATGTTGTATACGTGTGCTGCTTTTTCAGGTGTCTCGCATCAAATGACTTCAAACTTTATGTGAGTATGCGAGACATTGGACCACCTATTTGGCTATTTCCATGGGACTTCTCTCTCGTTGGCTAGCACAGTTATATATGCTTATCAGGAGACAGTGATTTTGATGTGATTGCAAACGTTGCCAAATCCATGTAAACGACTATCAATTTCTAGTAGGGATCAGGGATGGATCCAGCCGAGTCGGCCTTTCGGTGTAAATAGCAATTCATATGATTTTTTGGATCACAAATTATTATAGTGTTTGGTTGTTGTTGGCAGATCAGTTGCGCCGGTGAAGTTAACATCTACTTTGAAGTTGTAAAAAAGTTAGTGATCTATGTACGAGTAGTTTTTATAGCTGGTCACCTGTAAGGACGGACCCAGAAATCTTTCTAGGGTAGGGCTAGAATATTCACAAATTTGGTTAAAAATACCAAAATCAATAATTCCCAAAAAGACATTTAGATTTTAATATCATTTGTTTAAATGAATGAGAATATAAAAATAATGGGGATGTAACCACTTTCATCCTACCCATTTTCAAATTATTTTTCTTATTTTTAATTTACATCGGATGCATCCAGGTTTCATCCTCGCTATTTTTAAGTTTTGCCTTATTTAATCCAGGTTTCATCCTTCGCTATTTTTTCAGTGTCCATTTCACCCATAATAATTTTTACTCTTCCATTTGAACTATGTTTTAAAATTTTTTACAAATGACCCATTTTCCGTAGAATATTACTTACACAATGCGCCAAAGGCCGCATGAATTTTTTTTGGAACGAGTAACATAGTCGGAATTTACCGAAAATACTAGATATATACGCAAGTATAACATTAAAATCCGCAAATTTTAATTACGGAAAGTGATTGGAGAAGAAATTTTTTGGTTTATAAAGGAAAAATGGGAAAGTAGATGGATGTGACAAAGAAAACTCTTAAAACAAGATCTTAGGCTAAAAATTATATATGCTACAAATACAAGGATTAATCATAAAAGGCGGGCTAGTTACTAATTTTGAGAGTAAAGCTGGTCTACTTGCTTCAAAAAAAACTAAAAATAGGGACGGGCTATAGCCCGGGTTAGCCCCTTGCTAGGCCCGTCCCTGATCACCTGGTGTTGGAAACTTAATCCTGGTGTACTGTTTAGTGTTTACCACTAATGGCTGAAGTTATTATCGCATAAGAATAACAAAAAATGATATACATATAGTTGTCAAGTACAATGATTGGTAAGTTGGGCTTATCCATTAAGGAAGATTGTCGGATCCAAAAAGATCATATCAGAAGACAAAGTGGAAACCTTATCCTTGTGCCCACACTATCATGAGACAGTTCACTGAACTGGGGAAAAGGACTGATGCCCGATTAGTATTAGTTTGTGGTACAAGTGAAGCAATGGTGTTGCGTCTATTATCGCTGCCAAACTGAACATGTTTGGAAACCAAGAGCTTGCAAAGCAGAAACAAGTTTGTCATACCAAGTTCTTGGAGTTTGCCTAAAGCCATATAATGACTCATGTAGTTTGTACATGTAAGTGAAATGCTCTTCTTCAACAAAGCTTGGAGGTTAATTCATATAAACATCTTCTTGGAGATTGCCATGAAAAAGGTTTTGCTTGTACCAATTTAAAAAATTATACATTAAAATTGACTTCAAGGAGAAAAACTCAGTCAGTTGAGTTTAGTATAGTAGGTTTAGAGAAGACACAGGAGACTTTAGAGAAGTAGAAACTTCTTATTAATTTCAATGTACAAAGATAATACAACTTGAATACATATTTATACAAACTCTAAGGACTTGTAACACAAGTCTTTCCTAACATTAAGTTTCCTAGAATACAAAAACTATTCCATGTATAATTCATTCTAGAACATTCTTGGTGGCTTGAGTATCACGTCACAGATATATCTCTAACACCCTCCCGCAAGTGTAACGGGTCATCTTGAACCGTCAGCTTGGTTCTTAAAGCTATAAAACGATCTTTAGAGAGAGGCTTTGTGAATATATCTGCTACTTGATCCTTGGAGGAAATGAATCTAACATCCAGCTATTTGGAAGCAACTTGATCACGAACAAAATGGTAGTCTATTTCTATGTGTTTTGTTCGAGCATGAAATATAGGATTGACTGTAGGATAAGTTGCTCCAAGATTATCACACCATAACACAGGAGGAGATTTAGTTGGCACCTGTTATTCTGAAAGAAGAGATTGAATCCACATGATTTCTGCAGTGGCAATTGCAAGACCTCGATATTCAACTTCAGTACTGGAACGAGAAACAGTCTTTGTTTACGAGCACTCCAAGAAATAATATTTCCACCTAAGAATATACAATAACCACTTGTAGATCGACGATCATCCAAAGAACCAGCCCAATCAGAGTCCGTATAGGCAGTGAAGGATAATTGTAAGTTGGTTGCTGGTTGAAGATATATACCAAACGTAGATGTTTGTTTTAAATAACGTAATATACTTTTGACTAAACACAAGTGAATTTCAGTTGGATTATGCATGAATTGACAAACCTTGTTAACAGCATAAGCCAAATCTGGACGAGTAAAAGTTAAGTATTGCAAATCTCCAACAATGCTTCTGTATTCGGTAGCACCAATGAGTGAAACACTATGATCATATGACATGTCCCCAGATGTACTTAGTGGAGTTTGTATTGGTTTAACACCATCCATTTTGACTCTAACAAGGAGATCATGAACATATCTTCTTTGTGTAAGAAATATCCTGTAAGACGTACGCGTTGCTTCAATTCCAAGAAAATAAGATAAAGGACCAAGATCTTTAATTGCAAATTCATTCTCAGAATGAAGTGCGAATAGATGCCAAACCCGATGTACTTGAGCCAAAGAAGAGTAATATCATCGACATAGATTTGTAAGAAAACAATCCATGATGGTTGTAGGTTTAGCTTTTATTTATGATAAGAATGGAGGAATTATATTAAGAGAAGAAGAATTTACAAGATATCTTGCTAGAGGTAGAAGGAGAACGAAAAAACTAAAAACAAATTAGTAAAATACATACTCCTAATTTTCCATAGTGTGTGAGAAGCTCGGTGAACCCTTTTGCCACCGCCGACGCCCAAGATAAAACTAACGTATTTGCACTATCACACAGTTCTATATCTGTCTTGAAAGTATATTGTTCTTCGAATGTTTGACAATTTCTTTCTCTCCTGATTGTTTAAAAGATTGCGAGGTAGAAGACTCCAAACCACTTTTCCAGTTTGTGTAAGATGATTGTTACCCCAAGTATGAGCAACAACCATCAATGCTTATGGAAATACCTGGACCAAGTGCTGGGCAGGTGTTAAAGAAACCCAAATCTTCCTAGCAATTTTACAATGTAATAATAGGTGTTTTTGAGACTGGGTTATCTCAAGAAATCTTACAGAATTGTAAACATCCATACCTTTGCGCCAAGCATTTACGGTGTGGTAAGTTTTCCATGGATCGCACGCCAAACCAAATAATTAATCTTAGGTGGTATGTTTTTTTTTCCGGATGAAAAACCATGGGAAGTCTTCCATTTCATCGGTTTTACCATGCTTTCATATAACGACTTTACAATGAAAGTTCGGAGTAGGTGTTAATGACCATCTACGAGTATCTAGTAAGGACTTCATAGTAGGTGGATTAGTGCCGACGATAGTTATAAGGCCCGCAAAACGATTAGCTTCTTCATTTGCTAAAACACTCCACGAATTCGAACCGCCATGAACCATCATCAATGACGTGATGTGCGAAGCTTGCTTAACAAAGTTTGTCCAACTTACACATCACGGGAATTTAGTTGCCAATATTGAGTTTCCTACCCATCGGTCATACCAAAATGATACTTGTTCACCTCGAATGAATGGAGATATTTGTCTTAGTTGCCAAAATGATATTTGTTCACCACGATAGTTCTCCAACATGAAACTCCGTGAGCCGTAGTTACTTTACTAGGAGACTAAACCGATAATTAAGTTTCATTCTTTTCTTCAATAATTCTACGCCATGTTTGTGTCCTTTCAACACTCCATATCCATCACCATTTTTCTAACATAGCTTGGTTCATCTTCTTAAAATTTAGAATTCCTAAACATCCCCTTGTTTTTGCAAAAGACACTCCAAATCCCACCCGACAAGATGAGAAATTTCAACCTGTCTTTAAACTCACATAGGAAATTCCTCATTTTTTGCTCCATCTTTTTATAATCGATCATGGAGCTTTAAAAAGCGAAAAATAGTACATTGGCAAGGATGTTAAAATACACTTGAGTAAAGCGAGTTTACCACCCTTTGAAAGACTTTCTCTTCTCCATACCGAAAGTCTAGCTTCAAGTTTTGCAATGATTGGATCCCATATAGCAAAAGAAGAAGGTTTGGCTCCAAGTGGCATACCAAATACATGAAAGGTATCGAGTTAGTTGCGCACCCAAGCTCGTCCGCCCACTCAAAGATATTTGCAACCTCACCAATATCAATGAGTCTTGTCTTGGTAGTGTTCACCTTTATGCTCCTCGCAATATATTCAAAACACTTTAGGGTTTAGAATAAGTTTATCAATTCCTCCTTCTTACTATCAAAAAGGAAAATTGTGCCATCCGCATAGTGAAGATGGTTGATAATTAGACCATCTCTAGAGACCGATAAATCGTTGAAAACTTCAAATCAAAGACTCCGTCAAGAATCTTGAGGAATCCTCCATTGAAATGTTGAATAAAAGGGGAGATAATGGACACCCTTGTGGAACTCCTCTTGTGCTTCCAAAATAGCCAAAAGCGAGACCCATTTATATATCAAGACCGAGAAAGAAGTCAAGCTGTATAACAAAATCGTAATCAATTAAACCACTTCAACTAAAGCCCATATTTTCTAGTACAAACTCTAAGTAACTCCAATTCACCCTATCGAAAGCCTTTTCAAGGTCAATCTTGCAAATCAATACAATGCGTTTCAGCTTTTATCTAGAATCAACTAGTTCGTTAGCAATTAGAACCCTATCCGTAATTTGTATTCCTTCTATGCAAGCACATTGCACTCGGAAAGATGATTTTTGTCATGACCAATTTTAGACGAAGCAAGAACTTTGGCGATACTTTTATACATGCCGGTTAAAAGACATATAGGCCTCAGCCTTTGATAGTTTCTATATGATCTTTCTTTGGTACCAAAGTTATAAAAGTTGAGTTATGCTACTCATCTATTCCGCCGCTTCTCCGAAATTCTTCCACTTTGCTGCCATAATATCACTTTTGATGAAATTCTCTAAACAATAACAAAGAAAATAATAGGAAACCCGTCAGTCCCTGAGCTTTGTCTTGGCCAAGGTCTTTTATCGCTTGTAGTACTTCCGCCTTTGTAAATGATGCATCTAAAATCTCGGATTCTATTGAGTTCATACTTGTCGAAAGTAATGTCTTCTAATTCCGGCCTTATAACTTCTTCTTCTCTAAATAGATATTTGTAGAAGCTAACAATATGAGTCTCGCAACTTATTTGTATCCGCTCACCCGCGGGTGTTACATCCGACGAGTAATAGATTGGACGCGGGTGAAAATCTCAAACTGGGCTATTTAGATGGATTGACGCGGTGATACAAAATCCGCATCCACTCATCCATTACTCACCCCTACTCCGAGCCTCTAATTTTCTTTGTGATATATGACAAGAGACTAGTCCACTCCTAACAACCTAGCTTACTTTCACACATACACTTGGCCCACCCATTATATCCCAACTCTTCAACCATCTACAAACTAAAGCATGGGCATTATGTTATGACTCCAAGCATCCGGCTCAAAACAATACGAAAACACTTGAAAGTTTAAGAATGAAAGTTGTAAAATAAGAGTTTTCTCTTCACAGCTTTCCCAAATTCACCACCGCAAAGACGAGTCATGATGAATGTTCACGGCCTCTCGATGCATAGAAACCGCATAAGACACGCCCTAGTCAATACAAGTTCGTATCCAAACATATTGTTTTGGGGTAAAACCGATTCTCATTGCTTTTGGTAATTCGGGGTGTGTTGATGAGAAACGAATTCAAACCCTAAACAAATGCACTGAACGGGAGTACTTTTAGGTTCGAGAGATCAATTTGTAAGACTCTGGCCTAGACCAAGAAATGGTCGTTCCAGATTCAATTTGGTCACAAGGTGAAGGAGAAGGGTTGATCTTTGATCATTTGTCAGTAAGCGCTAAAAATAATTTCACTTTCTTACTCACTAAATATAAATGAAGTACAAGGTAAGGAAGAGTTCGTTTCCACAGAGAGGCAATTGTTGTTATGCGATTTTCAGTTTCTAAGGTAACCAAGGGGGGATGTTTGTTGTTTTAGCGAAATACTAAAGTAAAAATAAAATAAAGCAAAGCAAATAATCGAATAATCAATAAGGAGAAGATATTGGTCATGGGATAGTATCATTCACAAACATGTATTTTCATCAATGATTAGAATTGGTATTTTAATATCTTATTTACTAAAAGTCCTAGGATACCTTGATCGCAAGTATATCCCGCTAATTCCCTGTTTTCATCACAACCACATTAAAAGATGCATATGTGAATTCTTCCTAGAAAGCAACCTAAAGTGTAAAAGCACAATTAGATTTAACTCCCTAAAAGCAATAAGTTCTATGGAATAAGACTAATCAATGCAAACGAATGTGTAAAAGCACTAATCGTTTTAACAAAAGTTATGATTCACTAGTGACTAGTAGGATATATCACTATAAGCACTAACCACAATTATGCTACTTAGAATCAGGGATAAACAACTTTTTCGTATTGAAAACCCTAATATAGCTCTAGAGATGAATGTAAATCGGATTGATTCCGGACTCAACCAAACAAACTATCAAATCATAACACTATTAATTGTGAATCACAAACAATAAAATATTGAGACAAAACTAATTCATTGAATCATATAACATATTGAGAAATCAACTTTATCCCATAACCAATAATAATTGTTTAGCTACTCATAGCTATGGAGTTCATCATAAAAATATTAATTGAAAAGAAGAAGATGAACAAAAGCAAACCCTAGAAGCGTAAACAAAACCGACTCTCCAAAGTTCCAAGAAATAATATGTGATGTCCTCAAAGTTGTAGAAGTCTTTCCTTTAAATAGCTCTCTTGTTTCCAAAATTAGGTCTAATCTTCAAAGGTCCAAAAGATAGAAGTCCACCAAGCCCATGTGTGAGAAAAAAACCATGTAAAAACTCCGCCAAAAACTGTCACCGAAAGATGGTATTATGGTTTAAATTGGCTAATCCTAAGACTGGAGAAGTATCTCAGGTGACCGGCAAAGTCCACCCGGTCACCGGTCAACTGAGTCAACTCGGTCAAGGTCAGACCGAGTCAAATCGATCAACTCGCCCGATCACCGAGTCGGGTGAGTCAACACCGATTCAAACTATCCGACTTCAGTCAAGGCGCCAGCCAGCACTGCACTCATATCTTCTTTGTCACTATCTTTGTGCTTCACTGGCCATATCCGGCCATGATGGTCATGCATCCCGTAATTCATAAATAACCAAAGACACACACTATTTCATTTGGTCAGGTGCAAGCTCGCAATCACTGAACTTCTTCTTCATACCAATCATCCATCGCCAACAACAATCTCCCACCATTCGCAACTCGCTGCTGCAACAGCTACCTCAGCACGAGAGCATCACCAGCTGCAGCTTACACTGCCATTCCAACTTGCAGCTCCATAGCAACATCTCAGTAGCAGTTCACACAATTCCAGCTTTACCAGCTCAGCAACAAGCCACTTCCTTCAATCTTTTCTCACCACTGCCATAACATCACTAGCTCAGCTCAGTAAACTCAAATTCCATTCAACTCAGGCCACAACTATTGATAGGGTGTAGAATACATCCTATTTACTATCTATTGTTTATGCTTTCTTTGTTATTTTTCTTGTAAATTATGTATTTTACGCTTGTTTTGAGTTTTGTAGCTACTTTGGAGTCACACGAGGAAAAGAAGAAGAAATTACTCTATTTGAGCCAAAAGGGCAAAATTGTCATTTCAGGGGCGAACACTATCTGGAGCCCAGCCAAGGTTAAGGGGCAACTCTCTTTCGGAGGAGTATTAAAGCCAGTGCCCGCAGAGGTTAAGGGGTTTCCAAGTAGGATGGCCCTTATCTAACAAGTGGGGTGGTCCTTATCCCCAAAGTGTAACTATCCACCCAAATAACCCTAACTATCTCGAGCTTCTCATTCTTCTCAATCATTTGTACCGAAATTGAGAACAAGAGAAACGGAGGCACAACCATGGTGGATTCATATCCGTGAGAGAAACCGAAGGGAAGATGGTTGAGGTGATGAAATTGAGAGCTATAGAAAATGGTGATGAAGCCGAATTGTAATAAGCGTATTGATGAACCAAGGAAGGTGGGGTTTAAATTGATTCCGCGAGAAACAGATGAAAATAGTGGGATCGCCGCCGTCGATTGTGAGAAAAGAAATTAAGGGTTCTGTGGATGAACCGGATCGAGAAATTGGAGTTAAAAAAGAGGATCAGCCGAGAGAAGAATCGAAAACCCCGGAAGAAGAAATCGGAGCCAGGAATGAGGGATTGAGACGTTGTTGTTGTTAAGAATCGAACAACAGATGGGTTGTGGTTATGAATAGAGTTAGTTGAAGTGAGTTTCTTGCTGATTTTTGAGATTCAGATGGGGAAAATGAATAGGGTTCGATTTGTGAAAGATGCATGGTGATTCGGGGTTTCGTAGTCGCAATTGGAGGATGATTCGGTGGATGAAAGAAATAAGAGATGGGTTTTTGTTCGATTAGAGTTAATAGAGTCACTCTTTGCTATAATCAAGCAAGCATTGGTGCTGCTGTTGTTTGTGGGTTTGAATCGATTAGGGTCTCGTTGGTGTTAATCGGAGATGGTCTTGATGCCTCGAGAGAGAAGAAATCGGGGAGTGAAGAAAGAGATGAATCGGGATCGAGAAGAACACGAAATGGGTTCCGTGGTGATGTTGATATATACTCGAGACAGATGCAAATGATAAAGAAATCGAAGGTGATGTCGTGAAGATGGAATTGTAGATGGAGCTGAGCCGAGTAAACCAAATGATGATGGTGGTGATGGACCGCCGGCGAGTTATAGGGAAGAATGAAGTAGGATTTTGAAACAGGGAAATGAATGAAACTGGGGGTGAAGATTGGGTCAGATGGAACAAATGAATAATGGGTTGTGGAGTGATCGAACCTTGAGTTGTTGATGTTTAAGAAGGAGATGGATGCAGCTGAGATGCTCTTGCAACAATTGATTGTGAGCTGAAATTGCAGGGAAGAGTATGAGGTAGAGCTGAAGGACAAGATGTTAAGGAATGAAGCTGCATATGCTTGAATGAATGATGAAGTGAAGTTGTTGAATTTCTTAGATGTATGTGTAGGATTCTTAACAGAGAAGACACTAGAAAGGCCTGAATTTGGCCTCGAGCAAATCCTATAAACAAACAACTCCTACTAGGTTCTCCATTCCTAGCGAGTCAACTCGAGACCGGCGATGAACCGATCCACTTCAAAGGACTAAGATCTACTTAGACGATCTCGCACTCAACGACCTCGGCTGACTCCTCCTTCCCTTGACCCGTTTGACTAACGTTTGACCTGTTTGACTGTTATCTCTGACGGTGCCGTGACGGAATATTCTGTCGACGGAGAAGAAGATTCCGTGCTTGGATTCCTACCAATTTCCATAATACCAAATTTTCCCTATGACCAAAATTACAGATTTTTGTGTGGATTCTTCTCATGGGTGTGAAGACTTGGACTTGGAATTGGATGGAGAATTTGGTTCAAATTTGGAAAGAGAAGATGGAAGATGAGAAAGACTTGAATTTGGAAATTGAATTATTATGGAATGAGGATTCTATTCCTTGGAAGATTTGGAGAATATTGAATCCTATAAATAGAGAAGTTTTCTATATCTTTTACACATCTCTCTACACACACAACACTTGTGTTTTTGTTTTCAAAATTCTTCTTTTTAATTATTTGTGTGAACTTTAAAAATTCTCCTTTTAATTATTTGTGTGAATTTCAAAAACATGAGTAGCTAATTTTCTTATTGATTGAGGATGAATTCCTAGTTCTTAATATATGATTTGAGTTTTGTTTCAATTATATCTTGAAGTTTTTCACATGATTATCGTTTGTTTTTACTAATAGGAATGTTTATTCATTCATGATTGATTGATAGATTGTTTAGAGTGCACGCTAAATTGATTTGTTAATTTGATCTAAAGCTAGTGAAAGTTAGGGGATAAGTAATCGTTTCTTGACTCTTTACATAAGTAGCAAACACGAGACCTTGCGGAGGGATTCCGTCGAGCAATTGTGTGTGAAAACAACGTTAGCAAGTAGACCTTGATCTAAGAGTCTAACTACTAATATTAACCTAATAAGTTCATAAATCTTAATGCGTTTATTTAAATTACATCTAGAGTGATCTACTACTAGGTGGTTTGGTAAATAGAATCCGGTAGTCGAGAACTTCCGTATCCGGTGATACAAGGGATTTAGGGGTTTAGCACTGATCTAGCTGCTTTACCTACGGTTGGTGATAATCTGTGACTAATAACATGTGGACGAAAAACATAACTTGAATCATTATTTTGCAACGAAGAAGGATTCCTTGATCTTGTCTCTCTTATTGATTTCAACTTTATCTTTTTATTGCTTTGTTTATTTTCTTTTGCTTTATACATTCCCCCTTTTGTGACAATTTTTACAACTAGAATCTCTTGCTCCTCGTGGGAACGAACTTAACTACCACTATATTACTTGTTAATTAGGTGGAAAAATATTGATTAATTTGTTGTAGTTACGACACGCATCAAATTTTGGCGCCGCAAATTTTGGCCACTATACCATGGCCATTTGTACTTATTTTATTTTCAGTTTGTGTTTATTTCTTTTCTCAAAAAAAAAAAAAAAAAAAAAAAAAAAAAAAAAGAAAAAAACTACCTATTCAACATGGTGGTGCAGGTATTTATACTATGCAATATGGCTACGTTGCATCTAGCTCTGCAAACTATTTTGCAACAGAATAATATCTTGCGAACTCGATGTGTCTCGGGTTTTAGTCCTAGTCCTGGAGCAAAGCTATAAGTGCTTACAATCAAGTATGTGGTATTGCCGAATCGCCACTTAGTGTCCATCATACCGCCCCCAATCTATGCGTTCTTTGGCGGTTAGATACTTTAGTGCCGTGTTGAAGGAGTTACCCTTAAACTTTAATTTGTCCGCACGTGATGATGCTTCTTTGGCAATGTAATAGGATTAAACATGCACAAGATTACTTGTTGGCTTTTCCAATCAAGGTCTTAATCAAGATTGGTCCTAGACAATTCAAATGATTTATGTGTTATGATCGGGTATACCACTTTTTGAGGAGGTTAGCACTTGTCCTTGTTGTGGTAGAGACATGGATATTTTTGAGATCACGCTTTACATTGTGTCAAGGAAGTTGGGCTTAAATTTCGCCATGACCTTGTTCGTGATGTAATCGCCGACATGTGTTACTGCAAGCGTACATCGCTGGAAGGAAGTCGACGTGGGTCTTCTTTCCAATACCGCTTGGATTTAAGACCAGCGGATATTCTAGTCTATAATTGGATTGATGGGCGTGATGTGTATGGATGTGACGGGTGTTTCCCATTCACAGTGTGACGAGTACGTGCTTTTACCCTGTGGAAAGCTCTCGCCAATGCTATTGATCGTAAATGTGTTAAATATCTTGAGAAATGCACTGAACATGGGCTAGGCTTTGGAGTTCTTGCCTTCACTACTCTAGGTGAGCTCGGCGATGACACTATCAAATTCCTAAAGAGACTCCGTAATTATATGGCCAGTAATGATGCAAATGTCAAAGTTGGAGATTTTCTTTTCCACAGGCTAGGTGTTGTCATTCAGAAAGCGATAGGGGCTCAGCTTGTTGCTAGACTCCCTTCCAATTTCTTACCACTTGATAATGTAATTGACAAATTCATATGATTGATAGGGTGTAGAATACATCCTATTTACTATCTATTGTTTATGCTTTCTTTGCTATTTTTCTTGTAAATTATGTATTTTACGTTTGTTTTGAGTTTTGTAGCTATTTTGGAGTCACGCGGAGGAAAAGAAGAAGAAATCACCCAATTTGAGCAAAAGGGCAAAATTGTCTTTTCATGGGCGAACACTATCTGGAGCCCAGTCAAGGTTAAGGGCTACTCTCTATCGAGGAGCACTAAAGACAAAGCGAATGAGGTTAAGGGCGTCTCACCGTTCTTCACTTATGGGATTGCCAACTGGGTATCCCTTATCAAGTGACCGGATGCTGAATATCCAGACCCAGCTTTATTACCCCAACCCTAAATCGAGAAGATTTATCTTCTCAATCATTTCGCATCTGAAATACAGAGAGGAAGAAAAGCAGCGCAGCTGCTACTGAATTCGCTTTGTCCGAGAGATTTAGAGATGTAATTGAAAGGTGAAATTGAAAGAGAAAGGAGATTAAACTCGAGCTGCAATTGGTGATAGGAATGGTGGGCTGTATTGGTATGAGTTAATGGGTTTCAGTGGTTGAGTTAGATGAAGAACACAAGAATGGGTTGATTCAAATCATGAAATAGAGATTCAAGAGATCGAGTTGAAGAAATCCAAGGAGAGAATCTGGAAAGAATAAAGAATTATGGTGCTGTTGAGTAAAAGAAGAACAACAGCTGCTTGAGAGGAAAGCAGATCGAAATGGAGGGTTTGTTGATGATGGGATTGAATGAAGAATATAAGATTAAGTCTGGTCGCTGTTGAGAATTAACGGAGATTAAAATGGGTTTGTGTTGGTGTTCTTGTTTATGAAGAAAGGAGATCTTCAATTGGTAATGATTCAGCTTGAAGATGAGTTAAAGAAGAACAAATTAGCCGCCGCCATAGATTAAAACGGGTTTGTGGTTGAATTTGTAATGACAAAGACGACAAGAAATTAGGGTTCGATTCGTCTCTCGTAATTGAAGCAGCGTGAAGTTATGAAGAGATGGGTTCTGCTTCCGTTAACGTAATCCGAGATGATAATGCCGCAAATGAAATTGATGGGATTCTCGTAAGAAGAGCGGATGGGTTCGCTTGATTGGAGTTCAAAGATCATTTAAGAGATGACCGTAACGATGGTGGTTGGCTGCAATGGACCGACAAGATGGAGAGGGTAGATAGAGTAACGAGCAAAGCATTGTGTTAGGTAGGATAATGGATCAAGAAGCAAGAACGGGTCGAGTCTGGAAGGAAGGGAGGTTTTGTCTTCATTGAAGTCAAATTTAAGGTGGTAGTGTTGTTTCTATTACAGGGAAGATTAAGTTGCTGCTCTTGAGAATGGGTTGTGAGTGAATGAATAGATGTATGTTTAGGATTCTTAACAGGAGAAGACTGAAAATAATGGCCTGAATTTGGCCGGGAAAGCCCTGTAAATAGCCGAAACTCGGCCGGATTTCTGTCCCGGTGAGTTGACTCGGCGATGACCGATCCAGACGACTCAACCCACCTCCCATACCAAAATCGAAGCTGACTAGAAGCTAACTCATCATCTGACTTGACCTTCTTGACTGACGGTTGACCCGTTTGACCGTTAGTCCTAACGGTGGACTGACGGAATATTTCGTCGAATATACCATTGGCGGCGAAGAACTCAGGTGGCCGGCGACGACTTTTCCGGCCGGATTCCGGCCATAATACCAGCTTTCCGGCGACCAAAATTACAGAATTTTGTGTGGATTCTTCTCATGGGTGTGAAGACTTAAATTTGGAAATTGGATGAAAATTTGTGGAGAATTTGGCTCAAATTTGGAAAGAGAAGATGGAAGATGAGAAAGGCTCAAATTTGGAAATTGAATTGCTAAAGGAAAAGGATTCTATTCCTTGGAAGATTTGGAGAATATTGAAGCCTATAAATAGAGAAGTTTTCTACATCTTTTACACACCTCTCTACACACACAACACTTGTGTTTTTGCTTGCTTTTGAAAATTCTTCTTCTTAATTATTTGTGTGAACTTGAAAATTCTCCCTTTAATTATTTTGTGTGAATTTCAAAAACATGAGTAGCTAATTTTCTTATTGATTGAGGATGAATTCATAGTTCTTAATACATGATTTGAGTTTTGTTTCAATTCTATCTTGAGATTTTTCACATGATTGTCGTTTATTTTTACTAATAGGAATGTTTATTCATTCATGATTGATTGATAGATTGTTTAGAGTGCACGCTAAATTGATTTGTTAGTTTAATCTAAATCTAGTATAAGTTAGGGAATAAGTAATCGTTCTCGACACTTTACACAAGTAGAAAACACGAGACCTTAACGAGGGATTCCGTGAGCGATTGTGTGTAAAAACAACGCTAGAAAGTGGACCAAGCGAACCGAGTTTAACTACTAGTACTAAACCTAAATTCATAAATCTTAATGCATTCAGTGGAATTACATCTTGTAAGCGAACCTCGAGGTGGTTCTTTTGAATAGAATCGATAACTAAGCGGACTTGTTACTCAAAGAAATAAGGGATTTTGGGGCTAGCTAAGCGAACCTGCTATCCTACGGTTGGTGATAATCTGTGACTAATAACATGTGGATGAAAAACATAACTTGAATCATTGTTTTGCAACGAAGAAGGATTCCTTGATCTTGTCTCTCTTATCTTTTCTCCCTTTAATTATTTTGTGTGAATTTCAAAAACATGAGTAGCTAATTTTCTTATTGATTGAGGATGAATTCCTAGTTCTTAATACATGATTTGAGTTTTGTTTCAATTCTATCTTGAGATTTTTCACATGATTGTCGTTTATTTTTACTAATAGGAATGTTTATTCATTCATTCATGATTGATAGATTGTTTAGAGTGCACGCTAAATTGATTTGTTAGTTTAATCTAAATCTAGTATAAGTTAGGGAATAAGTAATCGTTCTCGACACTTTACACAAGTAGAAAACACGAGACTCATGAGGGATTCCGTGGAGCGATTGTGTGTAAATACAACGCTAGAAAGTGGACCAAGCGAACCGAGTTTAACTACTAGTACTAAACCTAAATTCATAAATCTTAATGCATTCAGAATTACATCTTGTGTTAACCTCAAGGTGGTTCTTTTGAATAGAATCTTATAACTAAGCGGACTTGTTACTCGTTGAAATAAGGGATTTTGGGGCTAGCTAAGCTTAACCTCGCTATCCTACGGTTGGTGATAATTTGTGACTAATAACAAGTAGAAAAGAACATAACTTGATTCATTGTTTTGCAACGAAGAAGGATTCCTTGGTCTTGTCTCTCTTATTGATTTCAACTTTATCTTTTAATTGCTTTGTTTATTTTCTTTTGCTTTATACATCCCCCCTTTTTGTGACAATTTTTACAACTAGAATCTCTTGCTCCTCGTGGGAACGAACTTGACTTCCATTATATTATTTTTAATTGAGTGGAAATAAGATATTAATTTGATTGCACCTACGACACGCATCAATGATCAATTTAAAGATTAAAATATAAAAAAAAAATTGAAAAAAATAAATAAAAAAATAAATAAAAAAAATATTGAAAAATAAAAGATAAAAAAAAGAAAATTTCTTTAGGTGCATTATTAGTTTTATTATTTTGTTTTGTTTTTATTTTGTATTTATTTTTCTTGTCTCATAAAAAAAAAATTGAAAAAAAAAGAGACAAGAAAAATTCATTGTATCATATTTTGAGTTTGTATAGTTCGTTTTTAGTTTTGTTCTTTCAATAAAGCCAATGGAAAGAAGGAATATCTATAATGAAGTTTCAAGCAATAAGGATTTAGAGGAAAAGAGTTACATTGTTAAGATTCTACGAAGTTCAAGAGTTATCATCGACAGTTGAAGACCGAAGACGAAGATGAAGACACCGATTGAAGACCGAAGACGTTTCTATGGATGCTGTGAGAGTGGTGCTAGCTGCACGCCTAACGGATAACGAGGTAAGTAAGCATATTCCCACCTTCGTTAAGTGGTTGATTTCCTTTCTTAGAGATCGTCAGAAAAATGGGTTTTCAAAATTATAAAAGATGTGGGTTTTCAAAATACTTCGGATGGTTTTTACCTTCCTACCATTCAACGTGTCGCAGGATTCTCTCTTCATTCCAACTGGACACATGTGTGACCCATAAAAAGTCATTTTATTATTGAGAGCAATATCATAAAACCCTTTCTTGTGAGGCGAGTCGAGACTTTTGATTACTCGAACCCGAATTTTTGTCGAGAAGGGATGGTTATTTCTCTCTCAACTTTTAAGAATGAGATTGTGTTCATTTATGTGTCTAACTTCTTATGACTAGTGTGCAGAATTTCTATGTCTTCTTAGCGCGTTGGATGCTATCATTACGGAGAACTAGTAAGTTGGTAAAATAGGTTTTGTGGGTATATCTCTAGTAAACCCTCACGAGACTATAACTCGTCCACTAGGGACACCCTAGGGGTTTAAAGGCTTGTTATTTATGCTAAAAATGACCGTAGCCTCGACGACACGGAGTTGTATGTATTTCTTTTGAATTGTTTTGTTTGATTTGCTCGAGGACTAGCAAAGTCTAAGTGTGGGGGAATTTGATAGGTGTCTAAAACACCTAATTTACTGTCTAGTAGTTACGCTTTCTTTGCTATTTTTCTTGTAAATTATGTATTTTATGCGTGATTTTGAGTTATTAGGTACTCTGGAGTCGCACGGACGAAAAGATGGAGAAATCACCCAATTGGAGTAAAAATGTCAAAATTATCATTTCATAGGCTAATACTAATGGGAGCCCAGCCACATGTTAAGGGGTAGCCAGATTTTGGTTAAAAGGGAAGTGCTATTGAGAGCCTAGCTAAGGATAAAGGGTAACCAGATGAGAGATTCGCTAAAGACGGATTATTGTTTGTTAAGGGGCACCTCCTCCATAACGCTAGGTCGAGAGAAGGAGTGTCCATTTTCTCCAATTTTCATTACAGGAGCACTGCAGCTGCTGCTGCCACCGGCAAATTGAGAAAATTGCAACTGAAATGGAGAGGGGTTTCGAGCTTGACTGCGTCTGGTGATATCAGCTGATGTTGCTCGAACCTAAAAGGGGATCTGAGGCTGTTAATTGATAAATTAGGGTTCTGAATGAACAGATTGAGGAGTTGAGGCTCGAGTATGAGATGACAGAGATGGAAGAAATCGAACTTAAATTGAGGGTTGATGTTTGTCTGAATCAGTGAAGATAAATGAATTTCAGGGCAGATAAGAGGAAGAAGAAGATTTCTGCGGCTGTTGATATTCATGGGATTTTGAAATTGTTTGAATGGAGAAGAAGGATTGATGATTCATGGGTCTGTGTTGGATTCGATGGAGATGAACATGGAGTTCTGGGGTCAAGTTTAGAAGAGGATTTGAAGAACAAATTACGGAAGAGAAGGAGCTGTAGTTACTAGGTTTGTCTTGAAGTGTGCAATGGACTGATGGCTTGAGATAGTTGCAACACTGCAGCTGCGCTTTGTGTTGGTCAGAATTTGGCCTCGAGCTGGTGGTTGCTTTGGCAAGGTATTTGAGTTAAGTCGAATTGCAATTGGTTATTGTGGCTTGAGGCAGAGCCGTACACCGAATTTAGAAGCCGTGTAATGATGCCGCCGTGGTGGTACAATGAATGGCGCTGTGTTAATGGGTTTAGTTCTGATGCAGAGAAGTGCTATGTCAGTGTGCAAATCTGTGGTGTTTGCAAGAGTTGCAGGCATAGAGATGGATGTTGTGTTGCAGGCAGGAATGAAGTGATGTGGTGTTGTGTTAATGGGTTCGATTGTGGCAATGAGCAAAGAAAGTGCCGAGGTAATGGAAAAGCCTCAGGAGTTGGTGTTGAAATTAAGTTATAAGGCAGTCATGAACTTGAGATACACCAAATGTGGATCGAAGTTTGTAGCCCGGTCGTTGCTTTGAAGTTGAGGTCAGAACAAGAATGGAAGAGTGTGGCGATGCAGTGTCATGGATTGCAGGTGGCAATGTAGTTGCGGTTGAGGTATTGCAGCTTATGTGGTTGACTGGTCTGTGGTGTTGAACACCAGCTTATAGTTAGAAGGTAATGGATGCACTGGATGTGAGAAGGAGTTGGAAGGCGATGCTCAGAAGGAAAGCTATAATTGCAGGCGCCTGAGCCGAGTGAGCAACTAGTACAACTAAAGATGCAAGTGCAGTTTGGTGGAGTCTTGAACTGAAGCTGGTGGTGTGCTGAGTTATGACCTGAGATGCAGCGTGCAAGTGATGCTGCTGGTGGGTTATGTTGCAGGAATGGATGCAGCTACAGACTGGGGTAGTGCGGAGTTAGCTGAAATGCGAGTATGACCCGAGATGGTGCCACACTTGGTATTAGTGTCTTGGCTCGTTGCCATGGAACTGAAATAAGGAACAGTGTTGTGCAATGAGCTGCAGGTTTGCTGGATTGGTGGAGTTTGACAGAAGAGCAAGCATGTATGCATGCAGGGAATGGATTTTGAAGTCACAGAATTGTGCAAAACGGAGCAGACTGGTGCACCGGTGGTACTAGCTCCTGGATGCCGGATTTCTAACTTGAAGCATGAATCTTAATATTTCAGTGAATCACGAAGGGGTATGTGTTGGATGCAAGAGTCGACGACCAGACATATGAGCTACGGTCACGCTTTGGGCGCGTTTTCCATAAGAATCCAAGAGTTAGTTTAGATGGTGTATTTGTGAAATATGGCTCTGAATTGTGAGTGTATGAACTGCAGAGAATGATAGTGAGTTGCTGGGAGTTACGATACTCGGATACAAGCTTAGGTGGTCGGAGATAATTTTCAAAGACCGAATCCGGCGACGGCCGTGGCAATTTCCTGCCATAATCCCAGCTTTTCCATGACGAATTTTGGACATAATTTTACATGGGTTTTTTTCTCACACATGGGCTTGATGGACTAGTTGGAGATGGGTTTTGAGAAGACCTAAATTTGGAAAGAGTATCCTTTTGGAATTGAAGAAACATATAAATAGAAAGTCTTTCTTAAACCTAAAGATATCTCCATTAGGGAGGCTTCTACTTGTTTTCTAGGGTTTAGAACCATGAAGTCTTTTCTCTTTCTTCTTGTTATGAACTCCATGAATATGAGCTAGAGTTTTCTTTTGGTTATGGAATAAGTTGGATTTCCAAACATGAGTTTTTGTGCAATAAATTAGTTTTCTCTCATATTATCGTTTATGATTCACCATTAATATTGTTACATGATTTGAATGCTTGTTTAGTCGAGTCGCGAATCGATTGAGTTTGCTTTCATCTTTATTGCTAGATTAGGGTTGTTATACGAAAAAGTGATAATTCCCGATTGCAAGTAGCATAAATAAGATTATAGTTTGTAGTGATATATTCTTATGATCTTATGTGAACCATAACCTTTGTTAAATCAGATTAGTGCTTTTACACGTTCGATTGCTTTGATTGGCCTGATTTCATAGAACCTAATGCATCTAGGGAATTAAACTTGATTAGTGCTTTTACACGTTAGGTTGTTCTTTTAGATAGAATTCATATTCGCATCTTTTAATGTGTTTGTTGATGACATGAGGAGATTTGCGGGATATTCTTGCGATCAAGGTATTCTAGGGCCTTTGATAAAAGTTGAGATTAAAATATCAATTCTAGTTATTGTGTTGAAAACATGTTTGTGATTGAAGACGAAATCCATGACCAATACTTTCACATCCTTGATTTGATTTGTTTATCTTTATTGTTTGCTTTTATTTTATTTTAGAATATAAAAATCAAAACCCCTTTGTTATTTTTAGGAAACCAAACATATTGACAACCAAGACCTCTCTCGTGGAAACGATCCTTTCTTGCCCTTGCTTCATTATATATTTTGAGTAGTAAGAAAGTGTAAATTATATTTGTGTCGGCCGACAACCGGTCAAATTTTGGCGCTGCTGTCGGGAGCAAATGATGATTTTAGTTGTTTTTATTTTTCTTTTTGCTTTATTCTTGCTTTGTTAGATTGTATATCGTATCTAACTTGGTTTCGAGAATCTTATTTCAGTGTATCGGTTTTCCATGTATGGTGGACAAGAGCAAGCATATTACAACAATCAATACGGTTTCAACCTCAACATTATGGCAACTTCCAACCATCCTTAGGATACAATCAAAACCAATCTTTTGGCTATGATCAATTTCCTCAAACCTTATGGATATTCTCATACATATCAACAACCTTATGACGGGTATGTAAGTGGAAAATCACAAGGATGGGAGGATAGTTTTGTTTATCATCGGAAATTCTCTAGTTTTACAGATAATATGTCTGCCATGATTGGGGATCTTCAACAAAAGTTGCAAGAATCACTACAAGACCAGCAACCCTATGTTTGGGAGGAACCACATCGATAAATTCAAAGGAATTCGGAGAAATTATACGAACAAATTACTCAACTCGATAAAAATGGGGATGAGCAACTCCAATAATTTCAAGACGGCATTGCTAAAATACGAAGAGACATGGATCAATACAAGGAGGAGAGGGATAAAGAAGAATTTTGCTATCAAAGCAATAACTATTCTAATGTGCCTATGGTGTGTAGTGAATATTTGATCGATGATTATGTTGGAAAAGGCCAACCTTTGGAGACTTTTGAAGACGCTAGTGTAGCTTACTCGAGCCTTGATCTTAATAATGATCAAGCACCTATTCAAAAGGTAGAGCTTGAGGAAGATGCAATTAGTGCTTGGAAAAAATTCCTTAGGGAAAGATATGAGTCCGCGGAAGTGTATGAGCGTTGCAACAATGAGGAAGTTATTCCAACTCCGGATCATAATAACGATCCTTCGCCTATTCAAAAGGAGGAAATTGGATGTGACTTACCTATTGTTATAAACGGTGTAATACCCTCACAAGAAGATCCTACAATCTATACCGACGAGAATCATTTTAGTGAATGGCCCGATTCCGATGATGAGAATGTTGAAGAGATGATGCTAGAGGATGAAACCAAATTGATTGATTTTGTGGAAGACCCAATTGAAATTTCCAATGATTTTAATGATGCCAAGACTTTGGTTAAGGTAGTCAATAACGACGAATGGTTGCAAGATTTGATAGAGGACCACGATATACAAGAGGTAAGTAATTCACATGAATTCTCTAAGGATGAAGAGGATTCCGTAATACAAGAAATTGTACAAGGTTTGTCTAATCCTTTGCATATTGATTCTTCTCCTTTACCTCTTATTGGTTTGAATGTATGTGCTTCGAAAGTATTTTTGGATGATTTTGTTTCTAAATATCCACCATTGGAAACACTTGATGCTAACACTATGCAGGTTTGCCAAGAGGAATACATGGAAGTTCCCAAATTTTATGTTCTTTATACACTTCTGAGTGTGGACAAGAATAAGTGTGGGGGAAATTTCTATCGAGCAATAACATCATTATTATTTTCTTGTGCTAACATTTGTATGGAGTTATTGTTTGCAAAACATGTATTATGGGTGGATCCCCAAATTTTCCGATTGTTAGTATATGGGGAATGAATCTTACAAGAGCTAAGTCGGGCCGACGACGTTAAAACAAGCGCTTCATGGGAGGCAACCCATTGGTTTAGTATTTCTTGTCTTTTTGCTTTTGTTTTTTATTTTTTTTATTCCATATCATGTTAAAATTTCCCACCTTAACTTTACTAGGACGATTCAATTACATTGAGGACAATGTAAGGTTTAAGTGTGGGGGAGTGGTTAAACATGTATTTAAAAAAAAAAAAAATTAAAAAAAAAAAAGTTTTACATAAAACCTCCAACTTTTAGAGATTTTAGAGTCACTAACATACTTCTAGGTATGTTTACATAGAGAATTCTGACCGACATAATTGAACTTGGAAATGTTAGGGAACTACATTCGAATTTCTTGCTTGTTAGAGTGTTAAATAATGGATTTAATCATGCCGGTGATGCGAATTTGGTGCAGGGAGAAATGCATTATTAGAGTTGCTGATCAATCATTAGTGGAGACTACCCGTATTCATATCATGTGAGGGACCGACCAGAAATTTCCATCTGACTAAAGAGCTTTCTTTTGAGTGTGTGTCACCGTACGTTAATTCCGGGTAGAATGGTGAGCTACCCAACCTCCCACCAATAGAAGCACTACTCTTTGATCTCTTGAGTGCTAATTTTGTCAATCATGAAGGGTGACGTCTATAGATGAAAGCCTCCTTCTTGTAAGTTCGATTTGCAGTTAGCACCATTCTCTCTCTCGACAACAACGGATCCATAGAAACACCATCATCATCAACAAGGAGCGACATCAAAATCTACAAGGAAAGTTAAAAAAAGTTTAAGGTTTACAAGCAACGGAACGAGAAAAAGAGCAAATTTCATATTCAAGTAAAGCAACATACAAAGAGCAGATTTTTACATATTTTTTGAGGACTTACAATACAATGAGCATAATTCTATATTCAAGTATAAAGACTTATTCACAAGAGCGAAGAAAATCAAAAGGTGAGAATTGTTGAAGTTTATGATTTCGAGACGATATAAGTTGTGAAGAATCAAGCGGTAAAATACTTCTCCCACGGCCACGGTTTGTTTTTTTGGTATTTTATTTCTCTTGTTTTCAAAAAAAAAAAAAAAAAAAAAAAAAAAAATTGAAAAAAAAAAAAAAAAAAAAACAAGAGAAATATTTGTTTTGTTTTTATTTATTTAATAAGCCGTGGGGAAGGAAAATATATAAGGAAGTTTCAAGCGACAAGGATTTAAGGTAAAAAGGTTACAAAGTGTCAAAGATTCATGAAATTCGAAAGTTTATCATCAATAGTTGAAACCGAAGACGAAGACCAAGAAGATAAAGACGAGGAGCGGAAGATGTTTCTATTGGATGCCGTGAGAGTGGTGTTATCATAATTGGCGATCGGATGTGAAGGTGAGTAAGTAATCTCATCCTATATAATAGTGGTTGATTTCCTTTCTTAGAGATCGTCCGAAAAATGGTTTTTCAAAATATTAAAAGATGTGGGTTTTTAAAAATATTTCTAAGTTGTCCTTCCCACCATTCAACGTGTTGCAGGAATTCTCTTCATTCCTACCTGCACATGTGTGATCCATAAAAAAGCCGTCTTTTGAGTGCAATTATCATAAAATCCTTTTTGGTGAGGCGTGTTGAGGCGAAATGCTTATTGATCGTTTCTCAAATACGCGTTCTCTCATTATGGTGTGGTTATTTCTCACTCAACATTTAAGAATGAGAATATGTTCTTTAGTATTTCTAACTTCTTATTACTAACATGCGAAACTCTATGTCCTCATAGCTCTTTGGATGCTTGGGGACGCTGAACGCTTTGAAGTTGTGAGTTTTTAGTTTGATTTGCTCGAGGACTAGCAAAGTCTAAGTGTGGGAGAATTTGATAGGGTGTAGAATACATCCTATTTACTATCTATTGTTTATGCTTTCTTTGTTATTTTTCTTGTAAATTATGTATTTTACGCTTGTTTTGAGTTTTGTAGCTACTTTGGAGTCACACGGAGGAAAAGAAGAAGAAATTACTCTATTTGAGCCAAAAGGGCAAAATTGTCATTTCAGGGCGAACACTGTCCTGGAGCCCAGCCAAGGTTAAGGGGCAACTCTCTTTTGGAGGAGTACTAATGCCAGGCCCGCAGAGGTTAAGGGGTTTCCAAGTAGGATGGCCCTTATCTAACAAGTGGGGTGGTCCCTATCCCTGGGGTGTAACTATCCACCCAAATAACCCTAACTATCTCGAGCTTCTCATTCTTCTCAATCATTTGTACCTGAAATTGAGAACAAGAGAAACGGAGGCACAACCATGGTGGATTCATATCCAGAGAGAAACCGAAGGGAATATGGTTGAAGGTGATGAAATTCAGAGCTACGGAAAATGGTGATGAAGTCGAATTGCAGTAGAAGATTGATGAACCAAGGAAGGTGGGGTTTAAATTGATTCCGCGAGAAACAGATGAAAATAGTGACTGCTGCCGTCGATTGTGAGAAAAGAAATTAAGGGTTCTGTGGATGAACCAGATCGAGAAATTGGAGTTAAGAAAGAGGATCAGGCGTAGATAAGAATCGGAAAACCTGTAAGAAGAAATCGATCGAGGAATGAGGGATTGAGACGTTGTTGTTGTTAAGAATCGAACAATGAGATGGGTTGTGGTTATGAATAGAGTTAGTTGAAGTGAGTTTCTTGCGATTTTTGAGATTGAGATGGGGAAAATGAATAGGGTTCGATTTGTGAAAGATGCAGATGGTGATTCAGGTTTCGTAGCTGTAATTGGAGGATGATTCAGTGGATGAAAGAAATAAGAGATGGGTTTTTGTTCGATTCCGAGTTAATAGAGCTGTCTTTGCTACAATCGAAGCAAGCATTGGTGCTGCTGTTTCAGGGGTTTGAATCGATTAGGGTCTGTTGGTGTTAATCGGAGATGGTCTTGATGCCTCAGAGAGAAGAAATCAGGGAGTGAAGAAGAGATGAATCAGATCGAGAAGAACACAGAAATGGGTTCTGGTGGTGATGTTGATATATACTCAGACAGATGCAACAGATGAAGAAATCGAAGGTGATGTCGTGAAGATGGAATTGTAGATGGAGCTTGAGTCGAGTAAACCAAATGATGATGATGGTGATGGATAACATCGTTGAGTTATAGGGAAGAATGAAGTAGGATTTTGAAACAGGAAATGAATGAAACTGTGGGTGAAGATTGGGGTCGATGGAACAAATGAATAATGGGTTGTGGAGTGATCGAACCTTGAGTTGTTGATGTTTAAGAAGGAGATGGATGCAGCAGAGATGCTCTTGCAACAATTGATTGTGAGTCTGAAATTGCAGGGGAAGAGTATGAGGCAGAGTCAAGGACAAGATGTTAAGGAATGGAGTCGCATATGCTTGAATGAATGATGAAGTGAAGTCATGAATTTCTTAGATGTATGTGTAGGATTCTTAACGGAGAAGACACTAGAAAGGCTGAATTTGGCCTCGAGCAAATCCTATAAACAAATGCAACTCATCGGTTCTCCATTCCGGCGATTCAACTCAGACTCAGACGATGAACCGATCCACTCGGTGACTAAGATCTACTTAGACGATCTGCACTCTGCTGACTCAGCTGACTCCTCCTTCCCTTGACCCGTTTGACTAACGTTTGACCTGTTTGACTGTTATCTCTGACGGTGCCGTGACGGAATATTCTGTCGACGGAGAAGAAGATTCCGGTGCCGGATTCCGGCCAATTTCCGGCCATAATACCAGCTTTCCGGCGACCAAAATTACAGATTTTTGTGTGGATTCTTCTCATGGGTGTGAAGACTTGGACTTGGAATTGGATGGAGAATTTGGTTCAAATTTGGAAAGAGAAGATGGAAGATGAGAAAGACTTGAATTTGGAAATTGAATTGTTATGGAATGAGGATTCTATTCCTTGGAAGATTTGGAGAATATTGAAGCCTATAAATAGAGAAGTTTTCTATATCTTTTACACATCTCTCTACACACACAACACTTGTGTTTTTGTTTTCAAAATTCTTCTTTTTAATTATTTGTGTGAACTTTAAAAATTCTCCTTTTAATTATTTGTGTGAATTTCAAAAACATGAGTAGCTAATTTTCTTATTGATTGAGGATGAATTCCTAGTTCTTAATATATGATTTGAGTTTTGTTTCAATTCTATCTTGAAGTTTTTCACATGATTATCGTTTGTTTTTACTAATAGGAATGTTTATTCATTCATGATTGATTGATAGATTGTTTAGAGTGCACGCTAAATTGATTTGTTAATTTGATCTAAAGCTAGTGAAAGTTAGGGGATAAGTAATCGTATCTTGACTCTTTACATAAGTAGCAAACACGAGACCTTGCGGAGGGATTCCGTGGAGCAATTGTGTGTGAAAACAACGTTAGCAAGTAGACCTTGATCTAAGAGTCTAATTACTAATATTAACCTAATAAGTTCATAAATCTTAATGCGTTTATTTAAATTACATCTAGAGTGATCTACTACTAGGTGGTTTGGTAAATAGAATCCGTAGTAGTCGAGAACTTCCGTATCCGGTGATACAAGGGATTTAGGGGTTTAACAACATCTAGCCGCTTTACCTACGGTTGGTGATAATCATGACTAATAACATGTGGATGAAAACATAACTTGAATCATTGTTTTGCAACGAAGAAGGATTCCTTGATCTTGTCTCTCTTATTGATTTCAACTTTATCTTTTAATTGCTTTGTTTATTTTCTTTTTCTTTATACATTCCCCTTTTGTGACAATTTTTACAACTAGAATCTCTTGCTCCTCGTGGGAACGAACTTAACTACCACTATATTACTTGTTAATTAGGTGGAAAAATATTGATTAATTTGTTGTGGTTACGACACGCATCAACTATCTCCTGCAATTCCAGCTCCTTACTCTCTGCATCATAATTCAACATCACCATCTTCTTAGAAGCACCATCTTCTTTGTCCTAAGTTCATTCTCAATTGCAGTTGCAATACAACATACAACACCACCTTCAGTCGCCATTCCATTGCAAAAGATCACTTAACCACCTGACTCCTTCGTCTTTGCATTCCAGCTCAGTAGAAACATCAACTCATCACCTCATACGTTCCCTGTTTCAGTTCAACTACATCTCATGCCAATACTTAGTATCATCAGCAACTTCACATTGAGCCCAAACCTGTCCTAAACATACATCTATCTATTTCAGTTAGTTCAGTTAGCTCAATTAGCTCAGGCCATAACATTCATCTCTTGTCGCCAGCACCAACACTGTATTCTGCCGTGGCACTGCCTCATTTCGGCTCCAAGAACTTCCTCTTCTCAGCTAGCACAAATCAGTGCCAGCAATTGCTCCTTCTGCTTTAAGACCCATTTGGCCAGATCTCCACACAGATTCCTCCATAGCAACATAGTTCTTATCCTCCAATTATATTTGTAAATCTCAACCTCATCTCCACAAATTCTTCACTGACAACTTGATTGACAAAATCAGTTGTGGCTCAACCCATCATCACCTGCACCTATAAGCCTCAAACATCAATTGTACCAGCTTCTCTGCCATTAACTAACAGCTACACATTCTTAGCTTCTGATGCAAACCCATCTACTGAGATTCTGCAGTTTTACTTCATCCACAACACCAGCTGCACACTGCATCACTTCTTGCAGATCTCCATTTACTCCTGCCACACAACATCACCTTCATGGCTTCAACAGACCCAAGCATCAACATTAGTTCTTTGTTATTCTTCTCAATCCTGTTGCTTCAACTCAAGACCACCCTAGCGACCAACACCCTGAGCTCGATCTCCCGCAGTTCATGATTCATCTCTGACTCACAAAACTTCAAGACAACCAACACAACCCAAATCTCTATTTCACTCCGGGAAGATTCAACACTCAAACCCATATTCAAATTCATCACTACAAACCCCATTAATCCATGGCAGTAACACTACTCTTGAAATCAAATCGATCTCAAACAACCGCAGAAACAATCTCTCCGTCATTTTGACTTACTTCAAATCCTAACTCTTTCCTGTGATTTTCTCCTCATCACCTCCTTGAATTCGTCTCTTGATTTCACGATTCACAACACTCCAATCTTCAAGAACATCTTTAATTCAACAGCGGCACAAATTAGGGCAGATTCCATTTCTTCCATAATTCGAATCAACATCTCAATCGTCTCATATTTTTCCCCATTTCAATCTCAACAGAAAACCCCATTTAATCTCCATCGATCCATCAAATTTTCTCAATCTCTCGGATTTGATTGTGCTGCCATAGTTTTTACTCCTCTCTGAATTTCAGACGAGAAAGATCGAGAGATGATTTCTCTCGACTTACGGGTTGTGTAAGAAATGAAGGTGGATATAGCCACCCAGGTCTGGCAGATAAGGGGTTACCCAGAAATAACTCTAGGCACCCAGAAATAGGAAAAGGGCCTCCCAGTTCTTGCATGGCTTGTCGGTTTCGCGGAACCGATTACCTATTCACTTCTTTGCTCAACCGTAGCTAGCTTCGCTCGCCTGTGAATTGGTCTTTTCGCTCTTTTTCGCTTTAAATGGGTGATTTCTTCTCCTTTTGTTCTCGGTGACTCCATTGCACCTATAAAACTCAAAAGCAAACATAAGATACATAATTCACACGAAAAATAGCAAAGAAAGCATAAACTCTAGATAGTAAATACGGTGTATTCTACACCTATCAAATTCCCCCACACTTAGACTTTGCTAGTCCTCGAGCGAATCAAACAAAACAAAACTTATTCTAAAGAATACATACAACTCCGTGTCGTCGAGGCTACGGTCACTTTTAGCATAAATAAAAAGCCTTTAAACCCCTAGGTGTCCCTAGTGGACGAGTTATAGTCTCGTGAGGGTTTACTAGAGATATACCCACAAAACCTACTTTTTCAACTTACTAGTTCTCCGTAATGATAGCATCCAACGCGCTAAGAAGACATAGAAATTCTGCACACTAGTCATAAGAAGTTAGACACATAAATGAACACAATCTCATTCTTAAAAGTTGAGAGAGAAATAACCATCCCTTCTCGAAAGAAATTCGGGTTCGGAGTGATCGAAAGTCTCGACTCTGCCTCACAAGAAAAGGGTTTTATGATATTGCTCTCAATAATAAACATCTTTTTATGGGTCACACATGTGTCCAGGTAGGAATGAAGAGAGAATCCTGCGACACGTTGAATGGTAGGAAGGTAAAAACCCTCCGAAGTATTTTAAAAACCCACATCTTTTATACATTTTTGAAAACCCATTTTTCTGACGATCTCTAAGAAAGGAAATCAACCACTTAACGAAGGTGGTAATATGCTTACTTACCTCGTTATCCGTTCGACGTGCAGCTGGCACCACTCTCACAGCATCCATAGAAACGTCTTCGTTCTTCAATTCGGTGTCTTCATCTTCGTCTTCGGTCTTCAACTCTTGATGATAACTCTTGAACTTTTTAGAATCTTGACAATGTAACTCTTTTCCTCAAATTCCTTATTGCTTGAAACTTCTTTGTAGATATTCCTTCTTCCATTGGCTTTATTGAAAGAATACAAAACGAAAAACGAACTATACAAACCCAAAATGTAATTTTTTTTTCTTTTTCTGTTTTTTTTTTATCATTTTTTTTTTGAGACAATAAAAAATAAAAACGAAATAAAACAATAAAACTAGTAATGAACCTAAAGAAATTTTCTCTTGTCTTTTTTTTTTTATCAATTTTTTTTTTTTTGAGACAAGAGAAAGTAAAATACAAATAAAATAAAAAAAATGTAAGTACAAGGCCATGGTGTAAGTACTTTACCGCTTGATTCTTCACAACTTATATGTCTTGATATCATAAACTTCTCGAACTCTCATCTTAATAATCTTCACTCTTGTACAATAGTCTTCAACTTATAAAAATTCTGCTCCTTGTTTTGTTGCTATACTTGAATCTGAAATCTGCTCAATCCTGTACTGTTGCTTGTAAACCTTGAACGTGTTCAACTTTCCTTCAAATTTGTGATGCTCCTCTTGTTGATGATGATGGTGTTTCTATGGACCTGTTGGTGTAGAGAGAGATAAAGTGGATGGTGCTAACTGCGAACAAGATTACAAGTGGTATGTAAGTTAGCAATTCGATGTCACCATCATGGTTGATAAAAATAGCACTCAAGAGATCAAAATAGTGTTTCTATGGTGGGAGGTTGGGCAACTCACCATTCTGCCCGGAATTTACGTACGGTGACACACACTCTAAAAGCACAAATTTAGACAGGTACAAAGAATTGAAGGTTGGTGCCTCACATTATGTAACATGGGTAGTCTCCACTATAGGGATCACTACTCTAATACCGAATTCGATCTGCACCTTATTTGCCACTGGCATGGTTAAATCCAACTTTAACTCTCATACAATTAAGAAACCCGATCATGTTCTCTCAGTCATCTCTAAGTTCAATTCACTCTTATGAGAATCTCGATGTAATCTTAGCGACATGTATACTATGTGACTCTAAACCAACCACAAGTTGGAGTTTTCTTATTCACTAATTTACACAAAAGTTGAAAATTTTCAAAAATTTACAACGCAAATGCTTAACCACTCCCCCACACTTAAACTTTACATTGTCCTCAATGTAAATTGAATCGTCCAAAGTAAGTCAAGGTGGGAAATTCTAACAAGAAATCAGAAAAAATAAAAAACAAGACACGAAAAAGCTAAAAACAAGACAAGACAAGAAATACTCATCCGATGGGTTTCCTCCCATTTAGCGCTTGGTTTAAAGTCGTCAGCCCGACTATCTCCTTGCTTTCTATGACTCCTCCAGAGGGAGTACATCCACAAAGTTAACTCCTTCCACCACTTCGGAAGTGAAATTCTAATAATATGGTTTCAACCAGTGCCCATTAACTTTAAGTTCCTTTCTTGTATCTATGCTATGAATTTCCACTCACCATGAGAAAACACATTAGTAACAATAAAAGGTCCGATCCATCGTGACCTTAATTTACCTTAAATAATTGCAAGCGAGAATTAAACAAAAGCACTTTCTCAACGAATGCAAAATTGTTTTCTATAAATCATGTTATCATGAAATGCTTTCGTCTTTTCCTTATAAATGCGTGATCTTTCAAATGCATCATTGCAAAGCTCCTCTAGCTCTTGGAGTTGTAACTTCCTTTGCTTTCCAGCCCCATCCATCTCCATGTTGCATTGTTTAATAGCCCAAAACGCCTTATGCTCAATTTCAACGGTAAATGACAAGGTTTACCATACACAAGCCTAAAGGGAGACATCCCTATAGGTGTCTTGTATGCGGTTCTATAAGCCCACAAAGCATTATTAAGTCGCATGCTCCAATCTTTCCTTGTTGGGTTCACCGTCTTTTCTAGAATGTATTTCACCTCCCGGTTAGACACCTCGGCTTGTCCATTTGTTTGGGGATGATAAGGTGTTGCAATCTTGTGCGACACATTGTACTTCATCAACAAGCTTTGTAAAATCCTGTTTTTGAAGTGAGAACCCCCATTGCTAATTATGGCTCTTGGAATTCCAAACCTTGCAAAAATATTAGCTTGCACAAAATCTGATACCACTTTAGAATCATTAGTTGCGGTAGCCTTAGCTTCCACCCATTTCGAGACATAATCAACCGCAAGTAAGATATAAAAATTCCCATGGGAGTTGACAAAAGGCCCCATAAAATCAATACCCCATACATCAAAAACTTCAATAAATTGAATAAAAGTTTGTGGCATTTGATTTCGGGCACCTAGATTGCCGGGTTCTTTGGCACCTATCACAAGTTGTACAAAATATATGTGCATCCTTAAACAAAGTTGGCCAATAAAACCACTTTCAAGTACCTTGTGAGCGGTTCTCTTACTCCCAAAATGTCCTCCGTAAGCATAAGAGTGACAAAAAGACAAGATAGAATTAAATTCAGATTCGGGAACGCACCTTCGTATTACTTGGTCACTACCATGTTTCCACAAGTATGGATCATCCCATATTGGTTCCCCAACTTATTAAGTTTGTCCCTCTCAGCACGAGACAAGTTCTTTGGGATTTGTTTAGAAACTAAGTAATTGAGAATATCGGCATACCATGGTTCTCCAAAGGCAATTGAGAATAGTTGCTCATCCGGGAAACTTTCACGCAATGGGATAGCTTCCTTGTCCACAGCAAGTCGGCTCAAGTGATCCGCAATGGTGTTCTCAATTCCTTTCTTGTCTTTGATTTCAATATCAAACTCTTGCAAGAGTAATATCCACCGTATGAGCCTCGGTTTCGCCTCTTTCTTTGTAAGCAAGTACTTAAAGCGCCGCATGATCGAAAATACAACAACTTTTGTACCAATTAGATAAGAGCAAAACTTTTCTAAAGCAAAAACAATGGCTAATAACTCTTTTTCAGTGGTTGTGTAGTTTTGTTGGGCCTCATTTAACGTTCTAGAAGCATAATAAATAGCATGAGGAAGCTTCCCCACACGTTTCCCAAGCACCGCACCAACCGCATAGTCACTTGCATCACACATGAGCTCAAAAGGCTTGCTCCAATCCGGTGGTTTAATGATAGGGCTGAAATCAAAAGTTCTTTCAAACGATTGAATGCCACCATACATTTTTCATCAAAGTTAAAAACCACATCTTTTTGCCATAAGTTACAAAGTGGTGATGCTATCTTGGAAAAGTCCTTGATGAATCTACGATAGAAACCTGCATGACCTAGAAAAGAACGTATCTCCCTCACCGTAGTGGGAGGGGTTAAAGCACGAATAAGGTCTATCTTAGATTTATCGACTTCCAAGCCTTTAGAAGATATTATATGGCCTAAAACTATGCCATGAGTTACCATGAAATGGCACTTCTCCTAATTCAGCACAAGATTTGTTTCAACACATCATTCAAGGATTAGAGACAAATTATTCAAGCAAAGGTCAAATGAATCACCAAAGACACTAATGTCATCCATGAACACTTCGATTATGTTTTCAACATATTCCGAAAAGATACTTACCATACACCTTTGAAAGGTAGTTGGAGCATTGCATAAGCCAAAAGGCATCCTTCTATAAGCAAAAGTACCAATGGACAAGTGAAAGTAGTTTTCTCTTGGTCCTCCGGCGCTATCACAATCTGATTATAACCTGAATAGCCATCAAGGAAGCAATAATAAGAGTGTCCAGCTAAACGTTCAAGCATTTGATCAATAAAAGGCAATGGAAAATGATCTTTTCTAGTAGTGGCATTCAATTTCCTCGTAATCAATACAAACCCTCCAACCGGTTTGCACACGAGTTTGGACAAGCTCGTTCTTATCATTCTCCACCACTGTCATACCTGATTTCTTTGGTACTACTTGTACCGGGCTCACCCACTTGCTATCGGATATGGGGTAGATAACACCCACTTCCAAAAGCTTGAGTATCTCCTTTTTCACAACTTCCATCATAGGGGGGTTCAAACGACGTTGCGCTTCCCTTGTAGTCTTTGCATCGTCCTCCAAACGAATTTTGTGCATACAAACGTACAGGCTTATACCCTTGATATCGGCAATTGTCCATCCTATGGCCGTCTTGTACTTCCTTAGCACCCTTAGAAGTTTTTGCTCATGTAAATCACTAAGCTCATTAGAAACAATAACAGGTAACTCTTCATTATCACCCAAGTACAAGTACTTTAAGTGACTTGGAAGAGGTTTCAATTCTAACTTTGGAGATTTAACAATTGAAGGTACAAGCTTTTCATCACTGCATGGTAAAGAAATAAAAGAGATATTATGAGTTTCCGGGCATCCTTGTAGTGAATCAAGATCACCAAGGGCTTCCTTGACTTCATTACCACACTCTACACCATTATCCATGGATGTAGTTAACACGGTTTCCAAAGAATCATCACCATTTAATTCAAACATTTGTTGTGCCAATGTATCCATAACATCAATGGAGAAACAATAGTGGACATCACTAGGATATCTCATCATCTCGAAAATGTTGAAACGTATTGTTTCTCCATCAAACTCCATGGTCAACGTTCCCTTGTCCACATCAATAATGGTTTTCGCCGTTTTCATGAATGGACGCCCAAGTAGCAATGGAAGAGACGAGTCCGGTGAACCTTCATCCATCTCTAACACGCAAAAGTCAGCTGGAAATACAAGTTGATTAACCTGCACAAGAACATCCTCAACAATACCCATTGGGTAGACATTAGAGCGATCGGCTAATTGCAATACAATTTCAGCCTTTTTAAGAGGACCAAGATCAAGTGAATTATACAATGACGCAGGCATAACATTAACGGATGCACCTAAATCCAACATAGCTTTGTTAAACGTTGTGTTACCAATTGTGACGGGAATGTCAAAACTACCGGGATCCTTGCACTTAAGTGGGAGTTTGTGTTGTAATATTGCCGAAGCATTCTCCCCCACACTAAGCACTTCATTACCTTTGAGCCTTTGCTTATTGGTACACAAGTCCTTCAACACCTTTGCATACTTTGGTACTTGCTTAATAGCATCAATGAGTGGTATGTTCACATGGATCTACTTTAGAACGTCTAAAATCTCCTTTTCTAGTTCCGCCTTCTTAGAACTTGCAAATCTGCGAGGAAAAGGTAAAGGAGGAACATAAGTAGAAACCGGAGTTTTAGAGTTAGGAATAGGTACCTCAGAAGTTTGGGGAGAATCCTCATTCTTCTCCTCCAAAACAGGTTCCTTTGGTGTTTCCACCTTGCCCAATCGGTAACTTCGGGTTGCACAAGTTGTGTACCACTTCTCAACGTAATAGCATTGACACCCTCTTTTGGGTTAATAGGTTGAGAATGGAGTTTCCCACTATTTTGTGCCTTCAATTGGTTCAACTCAATAGCCATGGAGCCCATTTGTGTTTGTAACTCCTTGATAGCACTCTTAGTTTCCTACTGACTTTCTTTAAACATGGTGGAAATGCCTTGCATCATTGTTTGGAGCTTTGAATCAATATCGGAACCTTGATTTTGCATTGATTGTTGTGCTTGTGGTTGCTTAAATTGTTGTCTCGGCTGAAATTGTTGTTGTTGCGGTTGAAATCCACTCGGAAAGTTGAAGGTGGGTTGTTGAACCGCTCCTTGCTTGTTGGAATAGCTAAAATTGGGGTGATCTCTCCATCCCGGATTGTAAGTGTTTGAGTAGGGATCATACCGTCTTTGTTGATTTGGAAAGACCGCATTAGCTTGCTCGTCCTCATAAGTTTGAGAGGAACTTGGTATAACCGCGGCTGCAACTTGTTGCATCATTGCTGACATGTTACCCATTTGTTGACGAAGTTCCTCAACCTCGCTCACTTCATTCACTCTTCTTAGAAGCACATCCGAACCACGACTCAAGAATTGTTGGGAGTTCGCTGCCATGTTTTCAATCAACTCTCTAGCTTGTGCCACCGTCTTGCTAACTAGTGCACCACCACCCGCAGCGTCAATAAGATTCCTATCACTTGATTGGAGTCCTTCATAGAAGTATTGGATGATCATAGCGTCACTGAATTGGTGGTGAGGGAAGCTTGCCACCAATCTCTTGTATCGTTCCCAACATTCATATAAGGATTCTTCAACATTTTGCTTCATCCCACAAATCTCCTTTCGAATTTGAGTAGCCTTTGATGCAGGAAAATATCTCTCTAAAAAGAGTTTCTTCAACCCATTCCATGTTGTGACACTTCCGGGAGGTAAATAGTACAACCAATCCTTAGCACTATCCATCAAAGAGAAACGGAAAACTTTTAACATTGCACCATCCGCCTCAACATCCGCTGGAAGCATAGCCGTGACAATGGTGTGGAAGTCCATAAGATGTTTGTTTGGGTCTTCATTCACCATGCCATGGAACTTTGGTAATTCTCTAAGCAACCCCGGCTTGATCTCAAAAGTAGAGTTTGTTTGAATACACCCTGTTGTGTATCAAGCCTATGAGAAGCTAACTCCTTGAGTGAACGATTTGCATCACCCATTGTTTCTTCTTCTTCAACTTGTGGTTCGTCTACGAATGGAACCTCTTGTTCTCCTTCTATTTGTAACTCTTTTCCACTTCTAACTCTTGATTTTCTGTTGTGTCTTGACTTGGTTGGAGTATTGTGCCTCTTCGAGTAGATATCCCGCACCTTGGATAGTTCCAATCTTTAGAAGCCAGGGATTAGGTACCTGAAAACAATTCTCGCAAAAAAGTGAGAAACAAGACAAGAACCGAAAAGCAAAGATAAAAACAGAAATTCTAAAAAGAAACTAAAAACTTAATAACAAGCCGTATGCCTCCCCGGCAGCGGCGCCAAAATTTGATCGCTGTCGTAAGCGTCAAAAATAATTTCACTTTCTTACTCACTAAATATAAATGAAGCACAAGGTAAGGAAGAATTCGTTTTTTTTTTTCCAGAGAGGCAATTGTTGTTATGCGATTTTCGGTTTCTAAGGTAACCAAGGGGGGATGTTTGTTGTTTTAGCGAAATACTAAAGTAAAAAAAAAAATAAAGCAAAGCAAATAATTGGAATAATAAATAGAGAGAAGATATTGGTCACGGGATAGTATCATTCACAAACATGTATTTTCATCAACGATTAGAATTGATATTTTAATCTCTCATTTACTAAAAGTCCTAGGATACCTTGATCGCAAGTATATCCCGCTAATTCCCTGATTTCATCACAACCACATTAAAAGATGCATATGTGAATTCTTCCTAGAAAGAAACCTAAAGTGTAAAAGCACAATTAGATTTAACTCCCTAAAAGCAATAAGTTCTATGGAATAAGACTAATCAAGGCAATCAAACGTCTAAAAGCACTAATTCAATTTAACCAAGGTTATGATTTATATGCAATTATAAAGATGTATCACTACAAGTAATAACCACACTATGCTACTTAGAATCAGGGATAAACAACTATTTCGTATTGAAAACCCTAATCTAGCAATAGATATGAAAGTAAATCGGATTGATTCCGGACTCAACCAAACAAACAATCAAATCATATGTCAATATTAATAATAAATCATAAACAATAAAATATTGAGACAAAAATAATTCATTGAATCATATAACATGTTGAGAAATCAACTTTATCCCATAACCAATAATATGTGTTTAGCTACTCATAGCTATGGAGTTCATCATAAAAATATTAATTGAAAAGAAGAAGATGAACAAAAGCAAACCCTAGAAGCGTAAACAAAAACGGCTCTCCAAGTTCCAAGAAATAATACGTGATATCCAAAATTGTAGAAAACTTTCCCTTTTATAGCTTTTCATCTTTCCAAAATTAGGCCAACCCCAAGGGTCCAATAGATAGAAGTCCACCAAGCCCATGTGTGAGGAAAACCCATGTGAAAATATGCCCCAAAAACTAGTCGCCGGAAAAATGGTATTGTGGCCGGAAAATATATCTCAGGTGACCGGCAATGTCCACCCGGTCACCGGTCAATGAGTCAACTCGGTCGGGTCAACTCGGTCAAGCACCGAGTCAGAGTGTGAGTCAGTCACTGACTCAGCTGATTGAGCTGATTTGTCTTGGCTCAGGCCATTGCACAGGCCTGATTTTGTGATGCACCATCCTTGTGTTTCACAAATTCCTATCCAGCCATGATGGCTGCTCAGCTCAGCCACCAAATCCCAATGGAAACAATCTTGCAACACCCTCTACAGCTCAGTGCATCAGCTGCCACTCTATAAAGCCCATCTTTGCACCCTGCCAGTTCTCTTCTCTGTCATAAGCTCAGGCCATCTGAATTGCAACAACAACAGGTTTAGTTCCTCCCTGCAACTCCAGCAACCTGAGCTACATGTCTCTCAGCTACATGACTCAAACAAGCACCACAAACAACATCACTTCCTGCAGTTAACCAGGAACAAGATATCAACATCCCGACTCCTTGCCTCGCTACACAACACTGAATCGCAACTCCACTCCAACCTATTCGATTACTCATCATCACGGCCTTAGAACCTCATCATCACACTTCAATTTCCTCACCGATAACCATGTATATCAATTCCTCTCACTACCAATACCAATTTCAAATTGCAATTCTAACTCAAACCATCAACACCATTCTTCATCAGTCCTTGCAGCTGAACATACACTAGCTCAGGAGACTTCCCAGCTAGCACCAATAACTTAGCTCAACCATTCCCTTCTTCAATCTGTAATATAGATAGTGCACCTGCAATTCAAGTACATTCATTCCTTGCTCTTCACAATCTCGCCAACACTTCCCTTTGCAGCATACTCTTCTCTTCTTGACCTGCAACATCTCCTACATTCTCAGTTCAAGAGAGCTTTCCACTGTCAAGCCAAATACCATTTCCAGTCCTGCAATCACAATCCCTTGTTGTAATCAACAACAAAGCCTCTGCTAATTCAACCAACAACAACATTATCTTCTTCCCTGCCAAACTCTCAGCCACAGCTACACCAATCTCTTGTTGATTCAACCATTCAACCCATCTTCAACTTCATCTCAGCTTCCTTGGTCTGAATCCAACACCAACACAGACAACCAATTTTATCTCAGCTTCAAGACCCAGTTTCCTGTGTCTGCAATTTTCGACCACAAATTCATCCAACAACAACATCTCACCCCCATTCTTCATCTCAACCATAACTGCTTTAGATCAACACCAGTTTCATCTCCAATCTCTGCATCTCAAGGCCAGCAATTCCAGCATCACAACTTCTCCACTGGCACTTGCATCTTTTCCACAAAATCCTTGTAACTTTCGGCCCAATCAAAGATTCAAAACCACGACTCTTCATCCTTGAATCAACGGCAGCTATTGAACCCACCAATTACCACCTTCTTCATTTCAGCAGCAACTCCCATTCAACAACATCTACATCTTTCTTTCAAATCTTGGCAAACGCATCCACCTGAACCCTAACCTCAATCTTCATCAGCATCATTAATTGCTTCAGCATAGAGCTGTGATCTCTCCTTCGTCAGCTTCAATCGACATCAGCAGAGAACATTAAACACAAACCCTAACTCACATCTATCCACAACCTTCTTGGATTTCTCGTCTCAAACTCAACCCTAGCAGCAGACCCATTTGAACGGCAGCAACACCAGCATATCCCTCTTCACTGCTTGAATCGACCTCGATCCCCTTTTTTTCTCTCTCGAATCGACAATACCCACGACTAATTCCACCTGAGTTTCATCATAATATCTACACAATCACCACCACCAACTCTTGCTTCTTCTGTATCTCCGCCTCCATCTCTGTCACTAATTCGAACCATCAATCCCAGATTCAATTTCTCAAACTCTCTTTTACAGCAGCCATACTTCTAATGAATTTGAGGTCGAATGTAATGAAACTCGATTTTAGAGTTGTAGGAAATGAAAATGATACAGCCATCCAGGTGCTGCAGATAAGGGGTTACCCAGAAATGACTCTAGGCACCCAGAAATAGGAAAAGGGCCTCCCAGTTCTTGCATGGCTTGTCGGTTTCGCGGAACCGACTGCCTATTCACTTCTTTGCTCAACCGTAGCTAGCTTCGCTCGCCTGTGAATTGGTCTTTTCGCTCTTTTTCGCTTTAAATGGGTGATTTCTTCTCCTTTTGTTCTCGGTGACTCCATTGCAAACATAAGATACATAATTCACACGAAAAATAGCAAAGAAAGCATAAACTCTAGATAGTAAATACGGTGTATTCTACACCTATCACAGACCTAGTTTTGGTTTTCCAAAAAAGCTACAGGGCCTGAAATTCTTTATTAAATCCTGGAAAAGGTCTTTGGGAGACTTGCAACTCCAAATTGATCAGTTTGAGGAGAATATAAACTCCTGGGATTTGCAATAAGAATATAATATCATACTTTTGTCAGCTAGGAAATTGGGTCAGCGAGCTAAGGAAAATTGGGCTAGAGATGCAAAAAATAATTCACAGAAATACACTGGCAACATCATTAACTGTATACTTATTGATGGCTCAATGTGTTATGATAAGGAAAAGATTTCTTGGGAGGCGAAAGATTTTTATTTTTCCCTTTTCATTGAAGACCATGTGCGAAGACCAAGTTTTGAGGATATTGAAAGCCTTCAATTTACATGCGAGTATTTCTCTTGAAAAACCATTCACGAGAGGAGGAAGTAAAGAATGTAATTTAGAATTTTGTTACCAACAAGGCCCCGGGTCCTGATGGCTTCGCCATGGAGTTTTTTAAGGTCTCGTGGGATATAATTAAGGGAGACCTTTGAAAGTTATTAAGGAATTTTAAGTTACTGGTAACCTAGACTGGAGACTAAATGTGACTTCTTTGAAGATGATTCCTAAAACTAGCGGCGCTGTTTCTTTTGACAATTTCAGGCCAATTACACTTATTGGAGGAGTGTATAAGATTGTTTCAAAGCTGCTTGCGGAAAGATTGAAGATAATTTTACCTTATGTTGCTTCTGATTGCCAAGGGGATTTCGTTCATGAAAGGCAGATTAATGACGGTATTCTTATTGCGGCTAAGGTGATTGATTCTAGAATTAGAGCTAACAAATCTATAATTGTTTGTAAGGTTAATTTTGAGCCTTCGATAATGTTAACTGGAATCGTTTTCTAGGTTCTCAATTCTTATTAATGGTGAAGCTACGAGCTGCTTTAAGAGTCAGAAGGGGATTAGGCAGAGAGATCCAATATCTTCGTTTTTGCTCATTATGGTGGTGGAAATTTTGTCTTTAATGATCAAAAAGGCAGCAGCCGGAGGTCCAATAACTGGATTTAAAGTTGCTGAAAATGATACCGTCATTAACCATCTACAGTTTGCTGACGACTTAGTTGTATTTTTGGATGATTGTGAAGAACAAGTTCTTAACTTGAAGAATTTTTTGATTGTATTTGAACTTGTGGCGGGTTTAAAGGTTAACTTTATGAAAAGTGTTATTGTTGGTATTGGAGATTCTCACAATGGTGCAAATTGTGCATCTTCTTTTGGTTGCCCACTGAATGCATTTCCCATTAATTATCTCGGAATCCCATTGGGAAGTATGTATAAATGCAAGAAGATTTGGATGTAGTAATTCAAAAATATCAGCAAAAATTGAGCACTTGGAGGAGGAGATATCTCTCAAAAGATCAAAGACTTATCTTGATAAATAGTGTTCTTGCTAGCCTTCTGATATATTATCTCTCTATGTTTCAAATGCATGCATCTGTGGTCAAAGAGATAGAGAAAATTATTCGTAAATTCTTATGGGGTTCTTTGGACTTGGTTAAGAAGAGAAGTTGGGTGGCTTGGTCTAAGGCAAATCTACAGAAAGCTAGAGGTGGAATTGGTATTAAAAAGTTAAAATTAGTTTATAAGGCTTTGTATTGTAAATGGATTTGGCGGTATGGCAAGGAAAAAAAAAGCACCTTGGAGGCAAATTGTTTTTGAAAAGTTTGGAGGCAAGCAAGATGAATTTTTCCCCAAGGATACTAAAAAACCGGTTGGTACTAGTCGGTCGGGTATCTTAAAGGCTAGACAGTATGTAGTTGATAACTCTAACCTGATTCTTAAGAATGGTAGGAGTATTAATTTTTGGAGGGATATTTGGATAAGAACTGTTAGTCCAAAAGATAGATTTCCAAGGATCTATAATATTTCAAGAACTAAACATGCGTCTTCCAGTGAGATGGTATCAGACAATAATGCTTGGAACTACAATTTTGCAAGAACTCTCTTAATGAGATAGAAGTGGGGGACATTGCTGAGATGCTTCAGGTTATGGGTGAGGATTCAAATTTATTTGACAGTTCCTCGGAGGACAGTAGGCTTTGGAGATTTGGAAATGAATTTACGGTGGCAAACTGCTACGCTTCTTTAAGCATATGAGGGATGTTGGCTTTCCCACATAAGTAGGTATGAAATCCAAAAATTCCTTTATAGTCTCTTTTCTGGTTTGGTCTCTATGTGAAAAAGTGGGGGTACACCAACCTCACCCAATAATTCGCTTAGCAATCTGTATGGACTAACTCCAACATACTTTTAAGAGAATCAACTAGACAGTCAGAATTAATCTTAATAAAAAGTATATCAAAGAGTTGTATCTCAATTTCTCAATTCAATACTTACTCAAGCAAATAGAAATCTGCGAGTTTAATTGAATACAAGAGAAATTAACTTGAACGGTACCAAAGACCAATGTTCAAGTATCAATCAATTTCAGTTAACAACCAAAGGTTGGATTTACCAATTGATCTATTCAAAGCAAAACCTGTGATATTTCAATTATATAACAAAATATAATGCGGAAAAGAAATAACACAGACACCAGAATTTTGTTAACGAGGAAAACCGCAAATGCAGAAAAACCCCGGGACCTAGTCCGTTGAACACACACTGTATTAAGCCGCTACGGACACTAGCCTACTACAAACTAACTTCGGTCTGGACTGTAGTTGAACCCCAATCAATCTCACACTGATCCAAGGTACAGTTGCGCTCCTTACGTCTCTGATCCCAGCGGGATACTACGCACTTGATTCCCTTAGCTGATCTCACCCACAACTAAGATTTGCTTCGACCCAAAGTCTAAGATTTTGATAAACAAATCTGTATCACACAGAAAAGTCTACAGGAATAGATAAATCTGTCTCCCACAGAAATACCTACGAGTTTTTGTTCCGTATTTTGATAAATCAAGGTGAACAAGAACCAATTGATATCTTAGGACTTATATTCCCGAAGAACGACTAGAAATATCAATCACCTCACAATAATCTTAATCGACTAGCGAAACAAGATATTGTGGAATCACAAAAGATGAAACAAAGATGTTTGTGACTACTTTTCAATCTTGCCTATCGGAGAAATTAATCTCGAGCTAATTTTACAATTGTACTCAATATGATAGAAACAACAAGATCAGACCACGCAACTACATAGAAAATAGCTGGGTCTGGATTCACAATCCCAATGAAGTCTTCAAGTCGTTAACCTACAAGGTCTAGGTAGAAACCTAATGTTAAAGGATAATCGACTCTAGCTTATACAACTAGTATCACACAGGCGGTGTGGGGATTAGGTTTCCCAGTTGCTAGATTTCTCCTTTATATAGTCTCCAAATCAGGGTTTGCAATCTAAGTTGCCTTGGTAACAAAACATTCAATATTCACCGTTAGATAAAAACCTGATTAGATTCATGCTAATATCTTTCAACCGTTAGATCGAACTTAGCTTGTTATACACAAATAAAATGCACGTTCATTTAGGTTTTTGTAACCGTACCTAAACGTGTACACATAGTTGGTTCAACAGTAGTTAACCAAATGGTTAGCCATATGAGCACTTTCATATCAACCTTATTCATCTTCACCATAACTAGTTCAAATGACTCAAAAGAACTAGTTAGAGAGTTGTTCAATTGCTTAAATCTCGTAAAAGTATATAAGACATAATCGAAGCAAAAATGATTTGATTCACTCGAATCGATTCATGAACATTATAGCCACGGTTTGCAAATATGCATTCCTTAGTTTATATATGTCTTAGTTCACGAATAACCGTTTTTAGAAAATAACCCACTTAAGTACGCATACCGGTACGCGGACTTAATTAAGTACCCGGATTGAGTTTGTTTTCAGTTCACAAACTCCAGCAGAAATTCACGGGACGTGAACTTCCGGTAGTACGCGGAATTTAGTTCCGGTTATCCTGAGCAGCAAAGTACGCATACTTTGGTTCAAGGATTATGGACTTACACACGTATGAGTTATCACACAATGTTTATATCCAATCATGGTTATATATTCTAAACTCTCATTTCAATCATTGAAACATTCTTAGAGGATGTTAAATAAAGGTTATTCACACACTATTTTTCATCAAAGCAATTTTCAAGATATTGAAATAATCAACATAACTTTCGTCACTTGTAAAGATGAACTTGGCCAAAGCGAAAAGCTTACCAAAGACATATTTCGAGAAATAGATTAGCGAGATAAACTCTCTGCTCGAAATAGCAAATGTGTATAATCAAGTCTATATACACTACACCAAATTGGGATTATGAGAACTAAGCCAATTACTTAATCAGGGTTGTAACAATAACGCTTTGTTTCAAAAGTGGGTGTTACATTTATTTCGTAAAGGCAATGGAGCCGTTACGAATTCTGGGTTGTAACGGCGTTAGTAACAGAGATGAGCCGTTACGAATTGACACGTGGTAACAGCTGAGAGCCGTTACGAAAATTTTGTTACTACAGCATCGTAACAAGTTCTAGCCGTTACGAATTATTTTGTAACAGCAAAAAAATTACTGCCAGTCAACATTGACCTGGTCAACACTAGTCACTGCTGACCAATTTTGACCAGTCAATATTGACCGACAGATTCACTCCCTGTCAAATATGCTTAATTCAAAAATAATTTCCTTCAAAAATCTTTCATTCAATTCAACCAAATTCATCACGTATTCAACAACAATAATTGGTCTTATTCTTTCAACAAGAACAACTTCAAAGAATTCTTATGTTTTGAGGGAATACAATGGCTGGTTAGAAACTTATGAGATGTTTTCAGTGGCTTAGAGCAACTGCAGTGGGACGAGTAAAACTAAAGACTAAAAACCAAAAAAAAAGTAAAAGATATGGTTTTAGTCTGTGGTGAGACACTACGTTGGAGGAGTAAATTTGGTGGAGCGGAGTTAGAATGGTTAAATCGATATGGGGCGTAATTGTTAATACGTTTGGGTTGGACGCAACTTTAACTTACGCCTGATGTTGGGCGGAGTCCATAATTGCGTTTGGTGTGGAACGTAATCCAGAACTACGCCTGACGGGGCGCAAATACAAAATACGCCTGAATGGGACGCAAATAATACATTACGCCTGATGGGGCGCAAATACTACATTACGCCTGATGGGGCGCAACTTGGGACTGCGCCTGATGGGGCGCAACTTGGGACTGCACCCCATGTAGTAACAGGCGGTGGAAGGATGGGGCGCAACTTGGTATAAATGAATAGAGTTTGATATAATGTCAATTAGGAATTAGGATTAACCAAAAAAAATATGATGGCACGTCATTTTTCAAGCTCTTAATTTGGGTTGTTTTATGAGCATTCTTTGGAATGTTGATTTTTTAATGCATATCTACAAAGTGCACACTAAAGTTATTTTCTGCAATCTCCTCAAAATACCTTTTGTGGTGGAAGGATGGGGCGTAGATATAAATTACGCCTCATGTAGTAACAGGCGGTACTTAAAAATGCGCCCGTGTAGTAACAGGCGTTACTTATAATTGCGCCCCATGCATTCAACAGGCGGTACTTATAATTGCGCCCAGCATTCAATAGGCGGTACTAGTAATTGCGCCTGACTACAGGCGGACTTTAAAATCACGCCCGGTCAGACGTAACTTGTGACTACGCTTGAGTGAGGCGCAATATTATGGTGCCGCTTGGTATCAGGCGCAAATATTAATTACGTCCCACCGGGCGGAGTCTAAAGTTGCGTTTCAATCGGGCGTACATTAAATTTACGTCTCATTAACAAACGCAAATTACAGCTACGCCCCAATCAGACGTAGTGTCAAATTACGCCAGACTATAACTAAACCAAAGACCAAATTTGGTTTGGTTTTTAGTTTTAGTCTAGGATTTACTCTTTACTCCACTCGATAGTGTCTCTGTTTTCGACCAAATTTTTAGTTTTGGTCGATGACTGTGGATGCTCTTAAAGAGCATATAAGATAACACTAACAGATGCAGAACTCACATAACAGTCTTTACCTTCTCTTGCGTACTATTTCTCCCTCAAATCTTCTGTGGTTGGTTTATCACCATCAAAGATATCACTAACAACTTTTACAAAGGTTGTAAGGACTGATAAGAGATCTATCACGTATTCCACAGTTGCTCAATGAATGGATGCCTAGAGTGAAGTTTTCACCTCGTTGAAGATCAAATTAGGCTGCAAAGACAAAATGGAAGGTAGCAAACTTAGTGACCCCCTAAAAGTCCGATAATTTCATTGAAAAAAATGAAAATCAGTAGGAAAACATCAAGTGGTGAAATATATTTTGTACATGTAGCGTGTCATTAAGGATTCTGGTCACTTCTCTCAAGTATGGAGAATCATCCTCATCCATAGCGGCCATTACGGAATCCTGAATCAGGCATTGAGATAATGGTAAGAAACTGTAGGAAATGGTACAAACTTAACTGAAAAGCAACATTAAACACAATAGTTAACTAATTATTATGCATTATATCAGTTTGTTAACGTATGCAACATCGAGAAAATATTTGTACCCTGTAACTCGCAAATACAAGTTATACTGCAAGATCGCTCATTACATAACCAAAAATGCAAATGTCATTTGCAAGCAGGCATATTTACAATTTTCAAGTCATACTATCAGGTCATATGCCTGCAACATATGGCAAATGCATATTATTTTTAGTTATACTGCAAGATCGCTCATTACATAACCAAAAATGCAAACCAATCAGGCACACTTAAAGAGCTATATGTTTTCCACACAATGATATATGTTGCATAGAAGGAAGTATTTTAAAAAGGTTACGACTCAAACAAATAATACAAGTTTTGAACAATAAGATATGTGATATTGATCAGGATGATTACACATGAAAAATGTAAAGATATGAGAAATATTGTATAAGAAACACACCTCAGTATAAAGGGCACCGACAGGATAGAAGGAAGCTCCCCAAATATATCCGACTAATGTGGCATTCTAAGAAGTACCCTCCTTACAATGTCACCCAGATACATTACTGAAATCATTTTTTCGAAACCCTGATGCAAGAAATCAGGTTCCGATAATTACGAATTAACCAATGAAAAAACATGCATAAGCAATAAAACAATCTATTAAGGACAACTACTTGCCTGATCATACGAATATGGGTTAGGACTCTCCGCATCTAGATCATTATTGTATGAAGTTTTCGGAAGATGAGACGACCAGAAATTACCCCACTCCGTGTTCACTACCTAAAGAACCAAACATCAACATGTAAGAACTATGTAAACTATCACATATTCTCTAACAGAGTAGGCAGTGAGTTATAACTCAGAGATCACAAAAAACATACCATGCCTCCTGAATTTGTAAGAAGGCCTTGAGTCTTGATTATTGCATCCGTTCGCTCCACATACCAAGCATTAGTACCAGTTCCAATTATCACCGCTGCTAGAGTTTCTTCGTCATGAAAATGTCCAAGGGATAATGTTCCCACAGTATCATTCACTACCTAAAGAACCAAACCTCAACATGTAAGAACTATGTAAACTATCACATTCTCTAAGAAAGTAGGCAGCGAGTCATAACTCAGAGATCACAAAAAAGATACCATGCCTCCTGAATTAGTAAGAAGGCCTTGAGTCTTGATTATTGCATCTGTTCGCTCCACATACAAGCATTAGTACCACTTCCAATTATCACTGCTGCTAGAGTGTCTTCGTCATGAAAATGTCCAAGGGCTAATGTTCCCACAGTATCATTCACCTGCTTAGAAAGAGAAACATATTATGCTCAGAGTAAGTATCTTTCTTTATAATTAGGGACCCCAACTAGCCACATGTCGACACCATAATCACTTTTGATTTAGGGAAGCCACATGAGCACTAACTATCCCTGTCAATGCTGTCTGATTGGATACTCCAATAAAATAAGATCCAGTAGGCAACCCCAAAGGTCACTTAAAGTATAAGACACAAACAACCTCCAACAATCACTTAGAAAATGTACATCTGTATATATTTTCGGTCCTTCCAACAATCACTTAAAAAGATTCAAATATGTAAAATATGCTACATTATCCCTAGAGAATATCAAAGTCAAAACAAAATTTTAACTAACAAAACGGTTAGGAAGGGAATATCGCCGCCATTAAGTAACAAAGGTCACACATTTTCGGACGACCTCTAACCACCTTCAAACCATGACAAAAAAACATAGCAGATATCATTACCAAAAGTCGCCTATAAACCAAGAAAGATCGCTCTTTTTCTAACCTCCACAATCCATGAAAAAATATTCCTGTCCAAGTCATAATCTTTTAACATATCACATTGTTTGTAAAATTATAAATACATATGCACACCCCAGCAAAACTACCAAACTCGCCGTACTTCCTTATAAATAAAATGGGTGCGGTAATGGAAATGTTCTGCCAATTACAGTTGTAGATAGGGAATAGCCAAAGATTAGAAATCATGTGATAAAGGTATATTACGCATCGCACTGCACTTACATCTATGACCATCTTATCTATCTCACAGATATCAATGACCTCTGCAGACTTATGACGAGCTATTTCCCTAAGGACCCCACCTTAGCATATCAGTTCATTTCACAGTTGCAATTTCATATAGACATACTAGAATAAAAACAATATCTCCTAAAACTTCAGCCTTCGATGTAGGATCAGAATATCGCAACATCAATATCCTTGCGAAATCCTTGAACGACACACTGCGAAGATATCGCAGATTGGTAATAAAAATGACGCACGGATGACGACAGCCTGAACACGAGAAATATGTGAAGACCTAGCGAGATTTAGGAGTGTTGCGAGATTTAGGAGTGTTGCGAGATTTAACATTTGTACACTTGCGATAATATCGCAAGCCAGATCCGAAAATAAAGGACAGCTTAGCTGTCATCCACTATGTAATGTCCTATATAAAGAGCCGAACGGTCTTAAGGAAGGGAGAGATCTTTTTAGAGTGGAGAGAAAGTTTTGAGGAGAGAGAAAGTCTAGAGTAGCTATTATATTCTTGATTACACTTCCTTCTTGTAAAATTTCTAACTCAATTAATAAAAAGATTGATTGTTGATCTTAAAAATGTGTTGAATATTATGAATTCTTGTGAGGGATGTATTGTAGGATTTCCAGCAAATACATAATGGCGCTAGAAACAGGGAGGAGTAAAGGATTTATCCTTCCTGTAACTTGTTGGTTCAAGAATTAGCTACTGTTCATATTTTTCTAGATCTACAAAATTTAGGTTCAAAAATGGAAATTTCATGGAAGAAATCACACGTCCATGGAGTAAACATCATCAACAATTCAAAGACATGAAAGAGTAAGAGAAAAAATTAGTTGCTGTGGTGAAATTCAGGGAAGAAAACTAAAGTTTCAATATGAAAATTTCCATGTTCAGGAGAAAAAGCAAGAGGCAAATTGTTGAAGATAAAAATAGTTTTTCTTAACCGGAACCAATTGAATCACACACACATCCATACACACATCATGGAATAAAACATCAATTGAACCGAAATTTTGTTAAGCAAAAGCAAAATATATATTAAATAAAATCAGGCTTTTCTTAAACAGGAAAACAATTAACTAATAACATTGTTACCTCAAATTTCGCATCCACTTCTGCAATATGTTTGCATATTCTTCCAGGGAGAATTGATATCGAAATATCATTATGTTGTCATCCCTATGCAAAACAAAAGAATAACAACAACCAACCTTTACCAGAGAAAGGTTGAAAATCGGTTTTAACAATTGCAAGCAAAAGTTGAAAACCGTCGAAACACATATGCTTTTATGCTAAACCAAAACCGATTCAACATATTGTGACTTTTTCACATATTTTTTCTACCAGAATCCCTCATGATCCTTTGATAAAGCCTACAATATGGGCTAGAACTTACTCCTGCTAAATCAAAAAGTCACCCAAACCATAAGGGTTCACAATATTATGAGATCGAATATCAAGGTAATAAAACCAAAATCAAACATCCCATAAATATCCATAGCAATAATAAAGCATTCAAGCACAGGCTATGTAAATCAAAAACCATCACAAGAAAATTATAAATCAAATAATTTTATTCATAATAGTTTTTATTCATAATAGACTTAATACAATCATTGAAAGAAATCAAAAATTGATGTTTATCTTCATTTTGCAACTCAGTCCTTCATATTAGTGCTAAATGAAGGTGGATTATTACTTTCAGATTTCATCTTGTGAATTTCTTCAAGTAGAAAACCTTGTTGCTTGACCAGAATCTCTTGCAGGTGAGAAATTTTCGTGAAGGATTCTGCAAGAGCATGTAATTCTGTCTTTGATTGAATACAAAAGTGTGTCAATGCTTCAATACACTGATCTTTCTTCAGAGTGTTCTCTCTTTCCTTCTTTCTAAGCCAATCTCCTTTTCTAATTTTACTCTTAATATCAAGAGAAGATCCAGACTTAATCTTAAGATGATCATTCTGATCTAGCATCTTACCAAAAGAAGATGTTGGATCCAGACTCATGGTTCGGACAAGGAATGACCAAAGAAGGAGAAGGGTCTTTTTATAATTTTCATACTTCCGAAAATATAATATTCCTAAAAATACGAATATATCAAATATTTTTCAAATACTAGATTTATTTCCATAATCTACACATAAGTTCCTTGATTTCTCTTCTTCTTCCTCACTCAAAATTCGGCACACATAGTGAGGAAAGAATTCTAATACCGGTCAAGTGGTATTAGTATGAGATTTTCTCTCATTATGGAAATTAGAACAAAAAGATTGTCCTTGATCTAGTATCGTATGAGAAATTCTCTTCTTGTTACCTCGAACAAGCGAAGTAACTTGAGATTGATTTGGGTTGCCTATGTAACTTTTAGCAATTCTGTTTTTGAGATAGTTTTTGCACCTTGTCTTATTTTTCCCTTCACCATTAGATGATTTAAAAACATCGGAATACATGTCCATTTTTAAAATGGGTAAATCACTAATGGAGGAGGAAGACATAAGATTGACAACTAATGCAATGTTAGTTGTTTCCTCTTCTTCAGAATCGTATGAATCAGAGGTCTCATCTAGAGTTATAGCCAACGCCTTGCTCAGTGTATTTCTTAAGATTGGGACAGTCTTTAGCAATATGACCAAACCCTTTACACTTAAAGAATTGCGGCTGGTATTCATCATCTTCTTCATGATCCTTTTTGACAGGAACTCGATCATGAGGACGAAAAGATCGATGAGTATCCTTAATGAATCTCTTATTATGCATTTTTAAGAGATATCGAAACTGTCTAGTAATCAATGATAATGATTGTTCAATTTCATCATCGTAATTTTTTGGAAAGAGAAGGTGGAAGAGAAGAGAAAGACTTGATCTGTTCATCTGAATCATCCATCTGTCTATTCTTCTCCATTGGAGCTTTCGGAATTTTTGCAGCTTTAAAAACAATTCCTTTATTTTGAATAGACTGTGATTCATGATCAAAGATCTTTAAATTTCCAACGAGTGTGCTTTGTGAGAGAGTTGAGAGATCATTTGCTTCTATGATTGCATGCTTCTTAGAATCAAATCTTGGTGGCAACGATATGAGAATTTTGCACATTATATCTTTTTCAGAGATAGTCTTTCCAAGAGAGAAAGAGGCATTAATTATCTCAGAGAGTTTAAGATGAAACTCTTCAAAAGTGTCGTTGTCACCCATTCGAAGGTTTCCCAATCGGATGTAAGAGTTTGAATTCTAGCTTCTTTCTTTGAAGTGTTTCCTTCGAATATAATCTGAAGGTTATCCCAAGCTTCTTTCGAAGTTTGACATGTTGATACATGATGTTGTAAATCACGGCTTACAACATGTATTATAGCATTCAAACCATCTGAATTCTGCTTTGCAAGCACCTTTTCTTCGTTTGAAAAATCTACTAAGCGTTAAAACTCAGTTTCTGAATTTTTTATCTTTGGACGAATATAACCATCGACGACTAATAGCCAAGTATTAAAGTCTCGTGATTGAAGAAAAGATCTCATAGCAGATTTCCACCATAGATAGTTTGTTCCGTCAAATCTTGGTGGTACGTTAATTGAAGTCGATTCATGAGAACTCGAGTTCATTATTATAGGTTGGATCGCACCAAACACAGACTGTTAGATATTTTCGTGTTTGCCTTCTCTGATACCAATTGAAAAGGCAAGGGTACCCAAATATACCTCAAGCTAAAACTTTTCCTACCTATAATGTAGGAGCAGAATATCGCGACATCAATACTTCACGAGATTAATAAACGACTACATTGCGAAGGCGTCGCAGGAAAGAAATATAAATGACGCAATAGATGACGAAAGCCAGAACGTGAGAAAAGTGTGAAGACTTGGCGAGATTTAGGAGTGTCGCAAGGAAAAATGTTTATAACACTCGCGACACTTCATGAGTTATTCCCGAAAATAAAGGACAACTTAAATTTAGTCATCCACTTGTGTATTACCCTATATAAAGGGTTGAGTTAGTCTGTTGTAAAGGGAGTTCTTTTTGAATTGTTAAGCAAGTCATTAGGAGAGAAAAATCTAGAGTGATTGTAATTTCTTTAGCTCTGTTCTATCTATCCTTGTAAACATTTCAAGAAGATAATCAATAAAAATATATAGTTATTCATCTTCAAATGGATTAGTAAAGTAAATTCTTGTGAGGGGTGTATTGTGGGATTTCCTGCAACTACATATAAGTCCTTTCTCCGAAAGTGATTGTCTATGGACTGAGTCGAGACAATACAACTAATCGGTTCACACTTCGTGTGATCGTCTATGGATACGAGATCAAGACAATACAACAACGAAGTATGTTCACTTGATACAAAGGTTCGGACTTAACCAAACACAATAGGATTGCTTATCAAGTAAATAGGAATTAACGTTTGTGTAATTTACTTTAATTATAATAAAAAAATTATAATGCGGAAATATAAAGTAAATGACACAAACAAGATTTTGTTAACGAGGAAACCGCAAATGCGAAAAACCCGGACCTTTCCCTGCAATTGAATACTCCCAGGATTAAGCCCCTACACAAAATTAAACCTAACTTCGTATAGTTGAGACCAAGCAACTAAACCTATAGTTCACTTAGTTCTGTCTGTATTCCCACGCCTCCGACTTATGAATAAGTCACGTACTTGGAACATTTCCTTTGGTTTGTATTCCAAACAGTAAAGGAACAACAAATCTGTTTGGTATTAACTCTCTTCAACCAAGTGATGTGAGTTCGACAAAGTCTCTTCTGCTTATCTTAACATAAACTCCTTCGTCATGTTCTTAGATCTATCTTATTCTCAATTACCAAAGTAATCGTAAGATTTTGCAATCAATACTTTTAATCACAAAGAATTGTATTGATATCGATCTACACAACTAATCAATTCAATCTACCACAAAGATAAACTGATTATAGTTGGATCCTCTTATACAGAAACAAGTATTGTGCACACCAAATATTATGAACCCCAAATCAGAAATCTTCAATATCTTCTTTGTCTTCAAATATTCTTAGATCTCCAATAAACACCTTACACACAACAAATTGAATCTCTTGTGATCAATCACACACGTAATCTGAGTCTCATTAACAATGAATTATCACAAGATCGTCTTTAGCACTAACAACAGTCTAAAGATCCCCGTCGAAACTTCAATCTAGTTTGAGTGAATCTTATATCAGAAGAGAAGATTCTCAAGCATAAACCACCGTTAGTCAATCAAATCAATCGAAAACAAAAGATAAACCGCAATTATCTAGTTTCCCACCAACGGTACTCGTAGAGATTCTCAATCCCAAAGAAGACTTTAAACTGAGCGGCCGTAAGAGATTTCGCCTAATTAGGTTACTCTCCCTCTCCGAATAGGCGGCTACACCAAGAATAACACAACCGAGGAAGTTTGTCACGAAGGATTAGTTTGCTAGAAATGCAAACTTCAAGTATTTATAGACAAGGAAGTTTGGACACCAAGGAATTTCCAAAACCGAAAATATTCTCAAAGATATTCAATACATTCCAAATTCGGTTTCCATAATTCCTGGAAATGCTCTGTCCAAAATAATGATTGAAAATCTCTCTGGAAAATCTCAACTAGTAAATGCACATTACTAAGTCTCATTTTCCTAAAATAAAATTAACAACCTTAAATAAAAAATTCTTAACTTATTTATTTCGATCCTGGGAATTTCTTCCTGTATCTATTAAGGAATAACTTTGAACAATAAAATATAAACATTACTACACGTGTTCAAAGTATGCCGACATCCTTACTTTATAAGTCCTCTTTCATACTTACAACCTTGAAACCGATTTGCCACACTTCCAAACAAGTTTAGAATTGGTTCATCTGAATTTCAAGAACTATGCGATTGATTAAGAAACACTCAATCACAAATCATGGGCTTAACGGTTTTACCAAAACAAGTTTCGGTTCTACCTCCATGTGAGTACTGTGTATAGTGACACTAGCTTTCCAAAATTCGGTTGACTAGGTACTAGGATCGGTTCCCCACATATATATGGTATCTAACTTATATGTGTTGAACATGTCCATAGGATCGGTTCCCCTTTGCCTAAAAACGTGTTGCACATGTTCATAGGATCGGTTCCCTTTCTGCTATAAACCTTGTTGCACCTCATACAAGGATCGATTCCCCTTTGTGATGTGTTACACCTCTTCATAAGATCGGTTCCCCTTTACCCGAGATTTGGTTCTAACAAAACACAAAATTGATCATACCATCTCAATGTGATTACTTAAGATCGGTTTCACTAATAAAAGTCATACCAATACATAAGTCAGGCCTTTGTGAATAGTTTTAGCAAGAACACAAACAAGTCGTGAGCGGTTATACTAAATCACACATATTGGATATTCACAAGATATGCAATGAATAACAATCCCAATAACGCCTGGCGATTTCGTTTTCGATTCATAAACAAGTTTATGAACTTACTTCCTTAAAACACATGTAAAACATTATTTCCTAGGATGAAATCCTCACCTCACTACCATATATAATCACAATAGCATTCAAAAGATTATGTCGATGTCTTATCTACAAAGTTTAATGATTAAGCAATAAACTTCATATTGTATTCCTTAATACTATGTCTATCTAGAGTGTTCATGCTTCATGAGCTTCGTTTTTCAATATGCACAACTTGAAAGATACGTTAGGGAATGAAACTGTTCAAGTCAAATATCATACCTCAAGTGGAAGGATGATGTTGTCGTTGTAGCTTCTTACTTCTTCACTTCTTCAAGTCTTCTCAATACTTGTAATGTCTCATATCCTAATACTTTCAAGCTAACCTATACGAAGTTGACTCTAGTACATAATCAAGCGAATCTTAAAATGAGTTTTGATTCACTAAAATATGACAACCAAACTTGACATACCAACGCTTGGTGGGTTCAACCGATCTTTTCTCTAACAATAGTTGTTGAAGATCCGTAGCGATAACAATGAGAAAAAAATTGCTCTCAATCATTGTTATACATTGTCATAGTATCATTACACAACATCAAAGTTCAATTGTATCACAACTTTGACAGCAATACTATGGTGATATGTATCACTCCCCCTTAGTCAATACGTCATCTCGACATGAAAACCACTCCCCCTTACATAATGATCCATAAACCATATGTATTTGTAGTATGAAACTACACATTAATTTCCCCCCTTTTTGTCAATATAAATTGGCAAAGGTACGAAAACTAGTGGGATCCTAATGAAATTTCCATAGAGACACTTCATGACCAAAAACAAGCACATATCAACTTTTTAGATGCAATCATATAACCGAAACTAAATGCATTCATCAAGGAGTTTATAAAGATACAAGATAACCCCTATAATATTCCACAGCCGCACTCCCCACAAAGATTTGGCAATTAAGCACAAGCTCAAAAAGAACTCTCCCCCATAAAATGTCATTCCCGAAAGAACAACAAGAGCGACCTTACTTTTACGAGAAAAAAAGGATTTCTTTGGACATAATCAAATTACATGAGAACATGAATTTGTATCCAAAAATATCAATTGAATTAGCCATAAAAATGATCTATTCAATTGGCCATGCTCAACATAAGAGAACTTACTTGAGCAACACAATACATGCACAAAGATGTGGATCAGGGAAAGACCAATACTGCGGAATAAACAAAGATTCATTCTATTTTTCATCACTATTTGCATGACATATAATAGACTTAATCTTTGTAAACAAAAGTTCATCCTTTCTTCCATTAATATTTGCATAATGACATAAAAGGCTTAACTTTTGTATTATATCTTTTATCAGTACGTTCATACGTTCATACACAAAAGTTCATTATATCTTTTATCAGTACGTTCATACCGACATAATAGAGATAACTTTAGAACAAGTATGGTACAGTCAAGGTTCACAGATGTAAACAACATATCCCATAACAATTTGCAATATATGAAACCATAAAGTTTAATACTGCAAAAAACATCTTCTAAATAACTTAGAATTTAAATAAATAAATCTAAAAACATTGAAGATGAAAACGTTGTACATGGCTATGTATACTCATAATAATGGCTAATCCAAACCCTAGTTATCCTTCTTAAAAACACAAGAATAAAATTCTCATAAGAAGTTTCCTAGACAAAGCAAAGACACACAACTCCTGTGAAGCATTTCAATTACATTGAATACTCTTCTCATATTCCCTATATTCATCAAGCTCATCTTCGATCCGATCAATCCTGGATTTAAGGTTATCCATCTTTTCTTCAAGTCTTTTGGAAGAGGATTCAAGTTCACTCTCCAGGGCACGCATTTGTTCCAAGACGAGATCCATGGTTAAAGAGAGCTTATCAAAATGAGAGACCGAGGGATTCCCATCAGGGGAGGAATCACGCTTGTCAGAGCACATCTCACTATCAGAAGAGTCAAAACGAACCTTCTTAGAGGGAAAAAGAACAGTTCAGACATCACTTTCTTTTCTTGAAAGACTTGATGAGGACATGATAGAAGAGAAAAAATGAAATGGTCACATCAAGGAGAAATCTTCATATTAAAAAGGAATGAAGATAGGGGATAAATTTCCAAAATGACCTTTGACCAAAACCCTAATAGAATTTGGTTATCTCCGGGAAAAAGTCTTTACAAGAAAAACCGTTCAGTACACAAACGGTTCTTGACTAAAAATTGAAGAGCAACAAAAAAAAAACAGAATCAAACTAGGGAAACAACATAAATATTTCATCAAAACCCTCTTGAAGATTATGATTCTTGCCCAATAGAGACAAACAAGAATCATCATAAACAAAATTACATAATGTAATTTCTCTTATCCACAACAGGACTGGGTGATTTCTTACGAGGGGATGAAGTATTTGTTATTCCTTGTTTCTGTTTTGCCTTCAAGAAAGAAGAGTTATGCACATCATTCTTTCACCTTTTTAGCACAATTTCGAATACCTTGTTTGTTGATTTTCACAAACTATGAATGACTTTGGAAATCTCTTTTGAAAGGTATGAGGATTTCATAGGAGATTTCCTTTTCATCTTCTGAAAACAAGGTTTAACAGACTAGAAATATTCTTGACCTTTAGTGCTGTAGTTGCAGGAAATCCCACACTACACCCCTCACTCGAATTTGTTTAATTAATCCATTTGAAGATGAATAACAATATATTTTATTGGTTGTTTTCTTGAAAGATTTACAAAGAAATGTAGGACAGAGCTAAAGAAATTACAATCACTCTTAATTTTCTCTCTCCTAATGACTTGCTTAACAATTCAAAAAGAATCCCCCTATAACAGACTAACTCAACCCTTTATATAGGGTAATACACATGGATGACAGCTAAAAGTTGTCCTTTATTTCGGGAATAAATCGCGAAGCGTC
>JAJJWW010010170.1:0-24062 GCA_023531295.1 Papaver armeniacum | reverse complement strand
TTGCATCACTACAAGAAAACATGGATTAAGCGACCAAAATCTTAGCAAGCTCCCGAAATTTTGGTCGCTCTAATGGTTAAGCAACCAAGTTTGCAACCACCATATAATTTGCTTGCTTAAAATTTATTTCCACTATTTCGTAGCAACCAAAAAAGGTGTTAGGTTGGTACATCACTTTTTCAAGTTATCCACAGAACTACAAAAGTGCTCAAGTCGCTATTTACTTTGAGGCACAGTGGACCAGCAATTCAAAACATTTGGTTGGTAGTGGTACAATCCTATCTCAACAACACCACCCTTTCAAAGGAAAGTCAGATTTCAAAATTTGTGATTTGTTTACTAAGCTTTTGGTTTTAATTATGTAATAAGAAGAATAGTATGTTGGGGAATAAGATTTATTTCAAGGATACAAGGATATCATGATTATCATCCCATTGAAAATTTAGCATTCATTTTTTAAACCATCATCGGCCGGTACAAAATTAGTCATGTAATAAAAATAATTAGTTTGTTGGTGAGTAAATTTTCAAAAATACAAGGATCCCATTGAAAACGTTGTTAGTTGTTACTTTCCATGCAAACACGTGGAAGGATAAGCAGTCAACTAGACCAATACCAAGTTTTTATTGGACCTAAAAACAAGTGGTGAGAATTTTGCCACGAGAAGGAACCTTTAATTCAAACCAAGTTGAACTTTGCCGCCTAAAAAGTTTCCCCAATTTAAAACGAACTAGTGGTCGTTGGATAAAGTTCCAATCCGTATGAGTTTTCTTTTTGAGATAATAGCCGTCGATTAAACATGGCAATCTGTATGAATTTTCCTTTTGATTTAATTGCCTTCGATTAGTACATTTTAGAATCCTCTTGAGTTCTTAGCGGCGGTCGATTACAGGTTGAAGCGCTCGATTATAGTGTTATTGGACAGTTTAATGTCATACGGATCACTGTTGTTATATTTTAAGTGGATCTAAGTTTTGGTTTTCTATCAAAAATAAAATAAAATAAGGGATTCACGTTTTTTTCATACATATAATCCATAATAATTTTGTTTATTTTTGTACTAATCTAACATTTTCTTTAAATGCAATTTAATTTTATGCTGGTGTTGATGGTGGTTTTTAAACAAGGGGTAAAATCGTAAAACCCCATGACCTAGTGTTACCCGCAACACATTAACTAAGAGCATTTAACTCAGGTGCAAATAATTAATAGGGGTATTTTTTCAAAATACCAAATTAGGGTTTTCAACACAGAACCCGAATTCCAAAACCAAGCAGCATACTGCGCACCATGGCAACCATGACAAACCAAGCCGCACTCTGCGCACCATGGCAACCATGCCAAACCAAGCCGCACTCTGCGCACCATGGCAACCATGCCAAACCAAGCCGCATCTCACGCACCATGGCAACCATGCCAAACCAAGCCGCACACTGCGCACCATGGCAACCATGCCAAACCAAGCCGCATACTGCGCACCATGGCAACCATGCCAAACCAACCCGCACTGTGCGCACCATGGCAACCATGCCAAACCAAGCCGCATACTACGCACCATGGCAACCATGCCAAACCAAGCCGCACCCTACACACCATGGCAACAACGCCAAATTCCAAGCCGCTATGCCTTTGGCCCCCGACAACCATAGCGCCCTAGATTTGCAAGACTTGCAACTAGGTCAACATGGCCGCACGTGCCATTGGCACATGCCAACACGTGCCGCAAGCCATATTTCCGAGCCGCTATGCCTTTCGCCCACGCCAAACATAGCGCCCTAGGTTTGCAAGACTTGCAACTAGGTCAACATGGCCGCACGTGCCATTGGCACATGCCAACACGTGCCGCAAGCCATATTTCTAAACCGCTATGCCTTTGTCCCACGCCCAACATAGCGCCCTAGGTTTGCAAGACTTGCAACTAGGTCAACATGGCCGCACGTGCCATTGGCACATGCCAACGCGTGTCGAAAGCCATATTTCCGAGCCGCTATTCCTTTGGACCACGCCCAACATAGCGCCCTAGGTTTGCAAGACTTGCAACTAGGTCAACATGGCCACACGTGCCATTGGCACATGCCAACGCGTGTCGCAAGCCATATTTCCAAGTCACTATGCCTTTGGCCCACGCCCAACATAGCGCCCTAGGTTTGCAAGACTTGCAACTAGGTCAACATGGCCGCACGTGCCATTGGCACATGCCAACGCGTGTCGCAAGCCATATTTCCGAGCCGCTATGCCTTTGGCCCACGCCAAACATAGCGTCCCTAGGTTTGCAAGACTTGCAACTAGGTCAACATGGCCGCACGCGCCATTGGCACATGCCAACACGTGCCGCAAGCCATATTTCCGAGCCGCTATGCCTTTGGCCCACGCCAAACATAGCGCCCTAGGTTTGGAAGACTTGCAACTAGGTCAACATGGCCGCACGCGCCATTGGCACATGCCAACACGTGCCGCAAAGCCATATTTCCGAGCCGCTATGCCTTTGGCCCACGCCAAACATAGCGCCCTAGGTTTGCAAGACTTGCAACTAGGTCAACATGGCCGCACGCGCCATTGGCACATGCCAACACGTGCCGCAAGCTATATGTCTAAGCCGCTATGCCTTTGGCCCACGCCAAACATAGCGCCCTAGGTTTGCAAGACTCGCAACTAGGTCAACATGACCGCACGCGCCATTGGCACATGCCAACACGTGCCGCAAGCCATATTTGTAAGCCGCTATGCCTTTGGCCCACGCCAAACATAGCGCCCTAGGTTTGCAAGGCTTGCAACTAGGTCAACATGGCCGCACGCGCCATTGGCACATGCCAAACACACACGCTGGTAGCCTAACTTGCAACACGTGCAACCTACCACCAAGGCATTCCGCACATGCCATTGGCACATGCCAAACACACACGCTGGTAGCCTAACTTGCAAACCGTGCAACCTACCACCAAGGCATTCCACACATGCCAAACACACACGCTGGTAGCCTAACTTGCAAACCGTGCAAACTACCACCAAGGCATTCCGCACATGCCATTGGCACATGCCAAACACACACGCTTGGTAACCTAACTTGCAAACCGTGCAACCTACCACCAAGGCATTCCGCACATGCCATTGGCACATGCCACACGCGCCACTAGCAGCGCCACTTGCACTCAAGATGCAACCAACACTCGAGACATCGACACAAACTGGGGGATGCTTCTTTAGGGTTTTGGTTTGGCGGTCACAGCATGCAGAAGTAGCTCTAAAAGGCTCTAAAAGTTGCAAGACTTCGTTCCAACATTCTCTACAGAAGTAGCTCCGCATCAACGTTCTCTCCAAAAGTAGCTACGCATCAGTGTTCTCCAGCAGCGGCTTTGCTTCAAAGATCGCTTCAACGCCACTCCTTCCTGCAAAGTTTGCTCGCTATATCATACAACCTACCTTGTTACCACGATAATGTAGTCTCTCCTGATTACATCTCCAACCAAGAACTGTTGCTCCTCACCCGTTGATACCATCCAGAGCCTCACCACAGCATCAATAATCTGCGCTCGAGTCAGAGGAATATACCCCTTTATGAAGACAGAACCGTATGGTGTTCTCTGGGCGAACCGAACGTGTCTTCTTTTCATCTTCACCACCGGTTAACAAAATTGGCACGAGACCTGGGTGATTTTTCCCGCGAGAGACAAGTTTTTGGGCGAAGAATTCATCATCCGTGTTTGGTTTGGAACTATGAACATCCTTCGATGAGGCGAAATTTTGTTCGGGTAACATCTTGTCGGATTTCTTTATAACGGTTTAGTAACGAGATATCTCGCATATGAAGAAAGACGAAATTATCTCACGACACATAATCGCACCCAACAACAACAAAAAAAAAAGAGGGTGTATTCTTTCTTGGCTCAAAACCGCACACGCATATTTTCTTCGATGTTCAAAATCATATACGTGATATTTTATACGGGCTCAAGTGCGTCAAAAGTATCATTCTTCGGGTTCAAAATTATATATGGAGCATTTTTCTACGGGTTCAAAAATATACACGCAGTATCATCCTTCGGGTTCAAATTATATATGGAGCATTTACTACGGGTTCAAGACTGCACGCGCAGTATTTCTTTCAGGACCGAAATTCATATATGCAATATTTCCTACGGGTTCGAAGTCATATGAAGCACATATACAGTATTTTTCTTCGGAATTCATATACAGTATTCTCTACGGGTTCGAAACTTCACACGCAGTATTTTCTTCAGGGTTCAAAATTATATACGCAGTATTTTATGCGGGCTCAAGTGCGTCTGCAGTATCCTTCTTCGGGTTCAAAATTATTTATGGAGCACTTTCCTGCGGGTTCAAACAATATATGCAGTATTCCCTTGTTTGCATACGTACTATATTTTCTACAAGAGGCATCAGCACCAAAGTTTTCTCCCAAATGGGAAGGGCCGTACATAATCACTAAAGCATATAACAGCGGTTACTACAAGATCATCAAAGAAGACGGGGGAAAGCTAGAGACAGTTATCAATGGAAAATGGCTAAAGGCGTACTACGCCTAATCATTCCCTGCAACATGCTACATCAAAAGTGTGAACGTCCAGGCATTCTCTCCGCTTTTACTTTCTTTCTTACCAGTTATCGAATTTCAATACAAAGCCAATGGATTAACATAATCTCTTTATTTTCTTAAAAAAAAAAAAGAGAGAGAAAGGGGAGCCTTCGAATCTCATAATGCAAATCAGAAAAGCCCATCTAGTAAATTATAATCCCTACAAAATATCATCTTCAATCGGCCATGATATCTTTCAGTCCTACTCTTCAAATCTCGAGTTAACTCCTCAATCTTCCGAGACTCCCGGGGCCAAAATTTCCTCTTCTTCCAGCATGGCTTTCGTGGCAGGAATCACACCAGCAAGAATACCAGCCCTGTCAACCTTCACAATATTGAGGCGGTGCCGCAACCAGCTAACGTTAAATTCCAAAGATTCGCAGAAGACAGTTCACTACGGAAACCAAAGCGGACGAGCAGCACTTCACCACGTTCCTGGTAGCAATATGGCCATACGTTTTCCATATCCTCGTATAAAGGGCTACGAATTCTTTCGCACCAAGAAACCACCAACATTAGATAATTGGAGGAGAGACACCTCATACGAGTCCCAAACGATGAACCTGCGAAGGGTATTCATGACAAGAGAGCCCTAAATCAGCATTCTCCAAATCTGCAGCGATCAACAAGGTCGGACCGAAGGAAGAGGAACAACTAGGTCATCCTCGTCGATAACGGTGACGCATGCTCCAACAGGATATCTCTCCGCACAAGGAAATTCTCCCATTTACACAACAAGCATTAAAGTGTGTCAATCCGCCAAAAGAAGAAGAAAAACATACCGGTATGATTTTCTTAACCCGAATAACATTTGTTGGGACGCTCATGCAAGAATCGGACCTCGCGCCCTCATCCGAGAACTCGACTGGTTAAAGATGACTCGAATCTGCGCGACATGACAAAGAGAGAAATCCAACAAGAAGAATCTTTTCTCAAACGAGGAATATGATGCGTTTGCATTGGGTATAAATATGGGATTCTAAAAAGGAAAGGAAGCAATGAGGGACATAACGCTTTCAGATTTTAGCATGAACAATGCCCTAATTGAAGCCGCACGTGAAGTAAAGCAAAATAAGGAAACTTTGCTATCCGAAGAAATGCCTACTCCCTCCTTATTTTCATAAGTCACGCCTGCAAGCACGACTTCCAAGTTGCACCGGCCCCACCAACTACGCGACCTCCAAATGGTCGCACAAGTCACGCCTGCAAGCATGCAAGACTTCTACACTTTGCGCCGGTCCCGCCAGCCAGCCCACTCGGTCTCCCAACTCACACCAACTTCCTAACGTCGCCTAAGATGCATCGGGCCTACTAATTGTGCCAGCCTCCCGATTTGTGCAAAACTACCGCAGGCAAGGATTCCAAATCCTGTTTATAAAAGGTCGACGAGCCTCCTTCAATTTTCTTTACGGTTTCTTTGTTAATAGTTTGTCACCATCTTATGCTTACCTCGCAACAAAGCCCCCGTTCCGAGCTAAGTAGGGGACTTAATGTTGATGGTGGTTTTTAGACAAGGGTAAAATCGTAAAACCCCATGACCTAGTGTTACCCGCAACACATTAACTAAGAGCATTTAACTCGTGTGCAAATAATTAATAGGGGTATTTTTTCAAAATACCAAATTAGGTTTTCAACATAGAACCCTAATTCCAAAACCAAGCCGCATCTTTAGCACCATGGCAACCATGCCAAACCAAGCCGCACTCTACGCACCATGGCAACCATGCCAAACCAAGCCGCATCTTTAAGCACCATGGCAACCATGCCAAACCAAGCCGCACTCTCTCACTTTCATGGCAACCATGCCAAACCAAGCCGCATCTCGCACCATGGCAACCATGCCAAACCAAGCCGCACTCTGCGCACCATGGCAACCATGCCAAACCAAGCCGCATCTGCGCACCATGGCAACCATGCCAAACCAAGCCGCACTCTGCGCACCATGGAAACCATGCCAAACCAAGCCCTGCGCGCCATGGCAACCATGCCAAACCAAGCCGCACCTAACGGCACCATGGCAACAACGCCAAATTCCAAGCCGCTATGCCTTTGGCCCACGACCTACATAGCGCCATAGGTTTGCAAGACTTGCAACTAGGTCAACATGGCCGCACGTGCCATTGGCACATGCCAACACGTGCCGCAAGCCATATTTCCGAGCCGCTATGCCTTTGGCCCACACCAAACATAGCGCCCTAGGTTTGCAATACTTGCAACTAGGTCAACATGGCCGCATGTGCCATTGGCACATGCCAACACGTGCCGCAAGCCATATTTCTAAACCGCTATGCCTTTGGCCCACGCCCAACATAGCGCCCTAGGTTTGCAAGACTTGCAACTAGGTCAACATGGCCGCACGTGCCATTGGCACATGCCAACACGTGCCGCAAGCCATATTTCCAAGCCGCTATGCCTTTGGCCCACGCCAAATATAGCGCCCTAAGCTTGCAAGACTTGCAACTAGGTCAACATGGCTGCACGTGCCATTGGCACATGCCAACACATGTCGCAAGCCATATTTCCAAGCCGCTATGCCTTTGACCCACGCCAAATATAGCGCCCTAGGCTTGCAAGACTTGCAACTAGGTTAACATGGCCGCACGTGCCATTGGCACATGCCAACACGTGTCGCAAGCCATATTTCCAAGCCACTATGCCTTTGGCCCACGCCCAACAAAGCGCCCTAGGTTTGCAAGACTTGCAACTAGGTCAACATGGCCGCACGTGCCATTGGCACATGCCAACACGTGCCGCAAGCCATATTTCCAAGCCGCTATTCCTTTGGCCCACGCCAAATATAGCGCCCTAAGCTTGCAAGACTTGCAACTAAGTCAACATGGCTGCACGTGCCATTGGCACATGCCAACACATGTCGCAAAACCATATTTCCAAGCCGCTATGCCTTTGACCCACGTCAAATATAGCGCCCTAGGCTTGCAAGACTTGCAACTAGGTCAACATGGCCGCACGTGCCATTGGCACATGCCAACACGTGCCGCAAGCCATATTTCCAAGCCACTATGCCTTTGGCCCACGCCCAACAAAGCGCCCTAGGTTTGCAAGACTTGCAACTAGGTCAACATGGCCGCACGTGCCATTGGCACATGCCAACACGTGCCGCAAGCCATATTTCTAAGCCGCTATGCCTTTGGCCCACGCCAAATATTGCGCCCTAGGCTTGCAAGACTTGCAACTAGGTCAACATGGCTGCACGTGCCATTGGCACATGCCAACACGTGTCGCAAGCCATATTTCCAAGCCGCTATGCCTTTGGCCCACGCCAAATATAGCGCCCTAGGCTTGCAAGACTTGCAACTAGGTCAACATGGCCGCACGTGCCATTGGCACATGCCAACACGTGTCGCAAGCCATATTTCCAAGCCGCTATGCATTTGGCCCACGCCCAACATAGCGCCCTAGGTTTGCAAGACTTGCAACTAGGTCAACATGGACGCACGTTCCATTGGCACATGCCAACACGTGCCGCAAGCCATATTTCCAAGCCGCTATGCCTTTGGCCCACGCCAAACATAGCGCCCTAGGTTTGCAAGACTTGCAGCTAGGTCAACATGGCCGCACGTGCCATTGGCACATGCCAACACGTGCCGCAAGCCATATTTCCAAGCCGCTATGCCTTTGGCCCACGCCAAATATAGCGCCCTAGGCTTGCAAGACTTGCAACTAGGTCAACATGGCTGCACGTGCCATTGGCACATGCCAACACGTGTCGCAAGCCATATTTCCAAGCCGCTATGCCTTTGGCCCACGACCTACATAGCGCCATAGGTTTGCAAGACTTGAAACTAGGTCAACATGGCCGCACGTGCCATTGGCACATGCCAACACGTGCCGCAAGCCATATTTCCGAGCCGCTATGCCTTTGGCCCACGCCAAACATAGCGCCCTAGGTTTGCAAGACTTGCAACTAGGTCAACATGGCCGCTGTGCCATTGGCACATGCCAACACGTGCCGCAAGCCATATTTCTAAACCGCTATGCCTTTGGCCCACGCCCAACATAGCGCCCTAGGTTTGCAAGACTTGCAACTAGGTCAACATGGCCGCACGTGCCATTGGCACATGCCAACACGTGCCGCAAGCCATATTTCCAAGCCGCTATGCCTTTGGCCCATGCCAAATATAGCGCCCTAAGCTTGCAAGACTTGCAACTAGGTCAACATGGCGGCACGTGCCATTGGCACATGCCAACACATGTCGCAAGCCATATTTCCAAGCCGCTATGCCTTTGACCCACGCCAAATATAGCGCCCTAAGCTTGCAAGACTTGCAACTAGGTTAACATGGCCGCACGTGCCATTGGCACATGCCAACACGTGTCGCAAGCCATATTTCCAAGCCACTATGCCTTTGGCCCACGCCCAACAAAGCGCCCTAGGTTTGCAAGACTTGCAACTAGGTCAACATGGCCGCACGTGCCATTGGCACATGCCAACACGTGCCGTAAGCCATATTTCTAAGCCGCTATGCCTTTGGCCCACGCCAAACATAGCGCCCTAGGTTTGCAAGACTTGCAACTAGGTCAACATGGCCGCACGTGCCATTGGCACATGCCAACACGTGCCGCAAGCCATATTTCTAAGCCGCTATGGCTTTGGCCCACGCCAAACATAACGCCCTAGTTTTGCAAGACTTGCAACTAGGTCAACATGGCCGCATGTGCCATTGGCACATGCCAACACGTGCCGCAAGCCATATTTCCAAGCCGCTATGCCTTTGGCCCACGCCAAATATAGCGCCCTAGGCTTGCAAGACTTGCAACTAGGTCAACATGGCTGCACGTGCCATTGGCACATGCCAACACGTGTCGCAAGCCATATTTCCAAGCCGCTATGCCTTTGGACCACGCCAAATATAGCGCCCTAGGCTTGCAAGACTTGCAACTAGGTCAACATGGCCGCACGTGTCATTGGCACATGCCAACACGTGCCGCAAGCCATATTTCCAAGCCGCTATGTATTTGGCCCACGCCCAACATAGCGCCCTAGGTTTGCAAGACTTGCAACTAGGTCAACATGGACGCACGTGCCATTGGCACATGCCAACACGTGCCGCAAGCCATATTTCTAAGCCGCTATGCCTTTGGCCCACGCCAAACATAGCGCCCTAGGTTTGCAAGACTTGCAACTAGGTCAACATGGCCGCATGTGCCATTGGCACATGCCAACACGTGCCGCAAGCCATATTTCCAAGCCGCTATGCCTTTGGCCCACGCCAAATATAGCGCCCTAGGCTTGCAAGACTTGCAACTAGGTCAACATGGCTGCACGTGCCATTGGCACATGCCAACACGTGTCGCAAGCCATATTTCCAAGCCGCTATGCCTTTGGCCCACGCCAAATATAGCGCCCTAGGCTTGCAAGACTTGCAACTAGGTCAACATGGCCGCACGTGCCATTGGCACATGCCAACACGTGTCGCAAGCCATATTTCAAGCCGCTATGCATTTGGCCCACGCCCAACATAGCGCCCTAGGTTTGCAAGTCTTGCAACTAGGTCAACATGGACGCACGTGCCATTGGCACATGCCAACACGTGCCGCAAGCCATATTTCTAAGCCGCTATGCCTTTGGCCCACGCCAAACATAACGCCCTAGGTTTGCAAGACTTGCAACTAGGTCAACATGGCCGCACTTGCCATTGGCACATGCCAACACGTGCCGCAAGCCATATTTCTAAGCCACTATGCCTTTGGCCCACGCCAAACATAGCGCCCTAGGTTTGCAAGACTTGCAACTAGGTCAACATGGCCGCACATGCCATTGGCACATGCCAACACGTGTCGCAAGCCATATTTCCAAGCCGCTATGCATTTGGCCCACGCCCAACATAGCGCCCTAGGTTTGCAAGACTTGCAACTAGGTCGACGCACGTGCCATTGGCACATGCCAACACGTGCCGCAAGCCATATTTCTAAGCCGCTATGCCTTTGGCCCACGCCAAACATAGCGCCCTAGGTTTGCAAGACTTGCAACTAGGTCAACATGGCCGCATGTGCCATTGGCACATGCCAACACATGCCGCAAGCCATATTTCTAAGCCGCTATGCCTTTGGCCCACGCCAAACATAGCGCCCTAGGCTTGCAAGACTTGCAACTAGGTCAACATGGCTGCACGTGCCATTGGCACATGCCAACACGTGTCGCAAGCCATATTTCCAAGCCGCTATGCCTTTGGCCCACGCCAAATATAGCGCCCTAGGCTTGCAAGACTTGCAACTAGGTCAACATGGCCGCACGTGCCATTGGTACATGACAACACGTGTCGCAAGCCATATTTCCAAGCCGCTATGCATTTGGCCCACGCCCAACATAGCGCCCTAGGTTTGCAAGACTTGCAACTAGGTCAACATGGACGCACGTGCCATTGGCACATGCCAACACGTGCCGCAAGCCATATTTCTAAGCCACTATGCCTTTGGCCCACGCCAAACATAGCGCCCTAGGTTTGCAAGACTTGCAACTAGGTCAACATGGCCGCATGTGCCATTGGCACATGCCAACACGTGCCGCAAGCCATATTTCCAAGCCGCTATGCCTTTGGCCCACGCCAAAAATAGCGCCCTAGGCTTGCAAGACTTGCAACTAGGTCAACATGGCTGCACGTGCCATTGGCACATGCCAACACGTGTCGCAAGCCATATTTCCAAGCCGCTATGCCTTTGGCCCACGACCTACATCGCGCCATAGGTTTGCAAGACTTGCAACTAGGTCAACATGGCCGCACGTGCCATTGGCACATGCCAACACGTGCCGCAAGCCATATTTCCGAGCCGCTATGCCTTTGGCCCACGCCAAACATAGCGCCCTAGGTTTGCAAGACTTGCAACTAGGTCAACATGGCCGCATGTGCCATTGGCACATGCCAACACGTGCCGCAAGCCATATTTCCAAGCCACTATGCCTTTGGCCCACGCCAAATATAGCGCCCTAGGTTTGCAAGACTTGCAACTAGGTCAACATGGCCGCACGTGCCATTGGCACATGCCAACACGTGCCGCAAGCCATATTTCTAAGCCGCTATGCCTTTGGCCCACGCCAAACATAGCGCCCTAGGTTTGCAAGACTTGCAACTAGGTCAACATGGCCGCACGTGCCATTGGCACATGCCAACACGTGCCGCAAGCCATATTTCTAAGCCGCTATGCCTTTGGCCCACGCCAAACATAACGCCCTAGGTTTGCAAGACTTGCAACTAGGTCAACATGGCCGCATATGCCATTGGCACATGCCAACACGTGCCGCAAGCCATATTTCCAAGCCGCTATGCCTTTGGCCCACGCCAAATATAGCGCACTAGGCTTGCAAGACTTGCAACTAGGTCAACATGGCTGCACGTGCCATTGGCACATGCCAACACGTGTCGCAGCCATATTTCCAAGCCGCTATGCCTTTGGCCCACGCCAAATATAGCGCCCTAGGCTTGCAAGACTTGCAACTAGGTCAACATGGCCGCACGTGCCATTGGCACATGCCAACACGTGTCGCAAGCCATATTTCCAAGCCGCTATGCATTTGGCCCACGCCTAACATAGCGCCCTAGGTTTGCAAGACTTGCAACTAGGTCAACATGGACGCACGTGCCATTGGCACATGCCAACACGTGCCGCAAGCCATATTTCTAAGCCGCTATGCCTTTGGCCCACGCCAAACATAGCGCCCTAGGTTTGCAAGACTTGCAACTAGGTCAACATGGCCGCATGTGCCATTGGCACATGCCAACACATCCGCAAGCCATATTTCTAAGCCGCTATGCCTTTGGCCCACGCCAAACATAGCGCCCTAGGCTTACAAGACTTGCAACTAGGTCAACATGGCTGCACGTGCCATTGGCACATGCCAACACGTGTCGCAAACCATATTTCCAAGCCGCTATGCCTTTGGCCCACGCCAAATATAGCGCCCTAGGCTTGCAAGACTTGCAACTAGGTCAACATGGCCGCACGTGCCATTGGCACATGCCAACACGTGTCGCAAGCCATATTTCCAAGCCGCTATGCATTTGGCCCACGCCCAACATAGCGCCCTAGGTTTGCAAGACTTGCAACTAGGTCAACATGGACGCACGTGCCATTGGCACATGCCAACACGTGCCGCAAGCCATATTTCTAAGCCACTATGCCTTTGGCCCACGCCAAACATAGCGCCCTAGGTTTGCAAGACTTGCAACTAGGTCAACATGGCCGCATGTGCCATTGGCACATGCCAACACGTCCGCAAGCCATATTTCCAAGCCGCTATGCCTTTGGCCCACGCCAAATATAGCGCCCCTAGGCTTGCAAGACTTGCAACTAGGTCAACATGGCTGCACGTGCCATTGGCACATGCCAACACGTGTCGCAAGCCATATTTCCAAGCCGCTATGCCTTTGGCCCACGACCTACATAGCGCCATAGGTTTGCAAGACTTGCAACTAGGTCAACATGGCCGCACGTGCCATTGGCACATGCCAACACGTGCCGCAAGCCATATTTCCGAGCCGCTATGCCTTTGGCCCACGCCAAACATAGCGCCCTAGGTTTGCAAGACTTGCAACTAGGTCAACATGGCCGCATGTGCCATTGGCACATGCCAACACGTGCCGCAAGCCATATTTCAAAGCCACTATGCCTTTGGCCCACGCCAAATATATCGCCCTAGGTTTGCAAGACTTGCAACTAGGTCAACATGGCCGCACGTGCCATTGGCACATGCCAACACGTGCCGCAAGCCATATTTCTAAGCCGCTATGCCTTTGGCCCACGCCAAACATAGCGCCCTAGGTTTGCAAGACTTGCAACTAGGTCAACATGGCCGCACGTGCCATTGGCACATGCCAACACGTGCCGCAAGCCATATTTCTAAGCCGCTATGCCTTTGGCCCACGCCAAACATAACGCCCTAGGTTTGCAAGACTTGCAACTAGGTCAACATGGCCGCATTTGCCATTGGCACATGCCAACACGTGCCGCAAGCCATATTTCCAAGCCGCTATGCCTTTGGCCCACGCCAAATATAGCGCACTAGGCTTGCAAGACTTGCAACTAGGTCAACATGGCCGCACGTGCCATTGGCACATGCCAACACGTGTCGCAGGCCATATTTCCAAGCCGCTATGCCTTTGGCCCACGCCAAATATAGCGCCCTAGGCTTGCAAGACTTGCAACTAGGTCAACATGGCCGCACGTGCCATTGGCACATGCCAACACGTGTCGCAAGCCATATTTCCAAGCCGCTATGCATTTGGCCCACGCCTAACATAGCGCCCTAGGTTTGCAAGACTTGCAACTAGGTCAACATGGACGCACGTGCCATTGGCACATGCCAACACGTGCCGCAAGCCATATTTCTAAGCCGCTATGCCTTTGGCCCACGCCAAACATAGCGCCCTAGGCTTGCAAGACTTGCAACTAGGTCAACATGGCTGCACGTGCCATTGGCACATGCCAACACGTGTCGCAAGCCATATTTCCAAGCCGCTATGCCTTTGGCCCACGCCAAATATAGCGCCCTAGGCTTGCAAGACTTGCAACTAGGTCAACATGGCCGCACGTGCCATTGGCACATGCCAACACGTGTCGCAAGCCATATTTCCAAGCCGCTATGCATTTGGCCCACGCCCAACATAGCGCCCTAGGTTTGCAAGACTTGCAACTAGGTCAACATGGCCGCACGTGCCATTGGCACATGCCAACACGTGCCGCAAGCCATATTTCTAAGCCGCTATGCCTTTGGCCCACGCCAAACATAGCGCCCTAGGTTTGCAAGACTTGCAACTAGGTCAACATGGCCGCATGTGCCATTGGCACATGCCAACACGTGCCGCAAGCCATATTTCCAAGCCGCTATGCCTTTGGCCCACGCCAAATATAGCGCCCTAGGCTTGCAAGACTTGCAACTAGGTCAACATGGCTGCACGTGCCATTGGCACATGCCAACACGTGTCGCAAACCATATTTCCAAGCCGCTATGCCTTTGGCCCACGACCTACATAGCGCCATAGGTTTGCAAGACTTGCAACTAGGTCAACATGGCCGCACGTGCCATTGGCACAAGCCAACACGTGCCGCAAGCCATATTTCCGAGCCGCTATGCCTTTGGCCCACGCCAAACATAGCGCCCTAGGTTTGCAAGACTTGCAACTAGGTCAACATGGCCGCATGTGCCATTGGCACATGCCAACACGTGCCGCAAGCCATATTTCCAAGCCACTATGCCTTTGGCCCACGCCAAATATAGCGCCCTAGGTTTGCAAGACTTGCAACTAGGTCAACATGGCCGCACGTGCCATTGGCACATGCCAACACGTGCCGCAAGCCATATTTCTAAGCCGCTATGCCTTTGGCCCACGCCAAACATAGCGCCCTAGGTTTGCAAGACTTGCAACTAGGTCAACATGGCCGCACGTGCCATTGGCACATGCCAACACGTGCCGCAAGCCATATTTCTAAGCCGCTATACCTTTGGCCCACGCCAAACATAACGCCCTAGGTTTGCAAGACTTGCAACTAGGTCAACATGGCCGCATATGCCATTGGCACATGCCAACACGTGCCGCAAGCCATATTTCCAAGCCGCTATGCCTTTGGCCCACGCCAAATATAGCGCCCTAGGCTTGCAAGACTTGCAACTAGGTCAACATGGCTGCACGTGCCATTGGCACATGCCAACACGTGGCGCAGGCCATATTTCCAAGCCGCTATGCCTTTGGCCCACGCAAATATAGCGCCCTAGGCTTGCAAGACTTGCAACTAGGTCAACATGGCCGCACGTGCCATTGGCACATGCCAACACGTGTCGCAAGCCATATTTCCAAGCTTCGCTATGCATTTGGCCCACGCCTAACATAGCGCCCTAGGTTTGCAAGACTTGCAACTAGGTCAACATGGACGACGTGCCATTGGCACATGCCAACACGTGCCGCAAGCCATATTTCTAAGCCGCTATGCCTTTGGCCCACGCCAAACATAGCGCCCTAGGCTTGCAAGACTTGCAACTAGGTCAACATGGCTGCACGTGCCATTGGCACATGCCAACACGTGTCGCAAGCCATATTTCGAAGCCGCTATGCCTTTGGCCCACGCCAAATATAGCGCCCTAGGCTTGCAAGACTTGCAACTAGGTCAACATGGCCGCACGTGCCATTGGCACATGCCAACACGTGTCGCAAGCCATATTTCCAAGCCGCTATGCATTTGGCCCACGCCCAACATAGCGCCCTAGGTTTGCAAGACTTGCAACTAGGTCAACATGGACGCACGTGCCATTGGCACATGCCAACACGTGCCGCAAGCCATATTTCTAAGCCACTATGCCTTTGGCCCACGCCAAACATAGCGCCCTAGGTTTGCAAGACTTGCAACTAGGTCAACATGGCCGCATGTGCCATTGGCACATGCCAACACGTGCCGCAAGCCATATTTCCAAGCCGCTATGCCTTTGGCCCACGCCAAATATAGCGCCCTAGGCTTGCAAGACTTGCAACTAGGTCAACATGGCTGCACGTGCCATTGGCACATGCCAACACGTGTCGCAAGCCATATTTCCAAGCCGCTATGCATTTGGCCCACGCCCAACATAGCGCCCTAGGTTTGCAAGACTTGCAACTAGGTCAACATGGACGCACGTGCCATTGGCACATGCCAACACGTGCCGCAAGCCATATTTCTAAGCCACTATGCCTTTGGCCCACGCCAAACATAGCGCCCTAGGTTTGCAAGACTTGCAACTAGGTCAACATGGCCGCATGTGCCATTGGCACATGCCAACACGTGCCGCAAGCCATATTTCCAAGCCGCTATGCCTTTGGCCCACGCCAAATATAGCGCCCTAGGCTTGCAAGACTTGCAACTAGGTCAACATGGCTGCACGTGCCATTGGCACATGCCAACACGTGTCGCAAGCCATATTTCCAAGCCGCTATGCCTTTGGCCCACGACCTACATAGCGCCATAGGTTTGCAAGACTTGCAACTAGGTCAACATGGCCGCACGTGCCATTGGCACAAGCCAACACGTGCCTGCAAGCCATATTTCCGAGCCGCTATGCCTTTGGCCCACGCCAAACATAGCGCCCTAGGTTTGCAAGACTTGCAACTAGGTCAACATGGCCGCATGTGCCATTGGCACATGCCAACACGTGCCGCAAAGCCATATTTCCAAGCCACTATGCCTTTGGCCCACGCCAAATATAGCGCCCTAGGTTTGCAAGACTTGCAACTAGGTCAACATGGCCGCACGTGCCATTGGCACATGCCAACACGTGCCGCAAGCCATATTTCTAAGCCGCTATGCCTTTGGCCCACGCCAAACATAGCGCCCTAGGTTTGCAAGACTTGCAACTAGGTCAACATGGCCGCACGTGCCATTGGCACATGCCAACACGTGCCGCAAGCCATATTTCTAAGCCGCTATGCCTTTGGCCCACGCCAAACATAACGCCCTAGGTTTGCAAGACTTGCAACTAGGTCAACATGGCCGCATATGCCATTGGCACATGCCAACACGTGCCGCAAGCCATATTTCCAAGCCGCTATGCCTTTGGCCCACGCCAAATATAGCGCACTAGGCTTGCAAGACTTGCAACTAGGTCAACATGGCTGCACGTGCCATTGGCACATGCCAACACGTGTCGCAGGCCATATTTCCAAGCCGCTATGCCTTTGGCCCACGCCAAATATAGCGCCCTAGGCTTGCAAGACTTGCAACTAGGTCAACATGGCCGCACGTGCCATTGGCACATGCCAACACGTGTCGCAAGCCATATTTCCAAGCCGCTATGCATTTGGCCCACGCCTAACATAGCGCCCTAGGTTTGCAAGACTTGCAACTAGGTCAACATGGACGCACGTGCCATTGGCACATGCCAACACGTGCCGCAAGCCATATTTCTAAGCCGCTATGCCTTTGGCCCACGCCAAACATAGCGCCCTAGGCTTGCAAGACTTGCAACTAGGTCAACATGGCTGCACGTGCCATTGGCACATGCCAACACGTGTCGCAAGCCATATTTCCAAGCCGCTATGCCTTTGGCCCACGCCAAATATAGCGCCCTAGGCTTGCAAGACTTGCAACTAGGTCAACATGGCCGCACGTGCCATTGGCACATGCAAACACGTGTCGCAAGCCATATTTCCAAGCCGCTATGCATTTGGCCCACGCCCAACATAGCGCCCTAGGTTTGCAAGACTTGCAACTAGGTCAACATGGACGCACGTGCCATTGGCACATGCCAACACGTGCCGCAAGCCATATTTCTAAGCCACTATGCCTTTGGCCCACGCCAAACATAGCGCCCTAGGTTTGCAAGACTTGCAACTAGGTCAACATGGCCGCACGTGCCATTGGCACATGCCAACACGTGCCGCAAGCCATATTTCCAAGCCGCTATGCCTTTGGCCCACGCCAAATATAGCGCCCTAGGCTTGCAAGACTTGCAACTAGGTCAACATGGCTGCACGTGCCATTGGCACATGCCAACACGTGTCGCAAGCCATATTTCCAAGCCGCTATGCCTTTGGCCCACGACCTACATAGCGCCATAGGTTTGCAAGACTTGCAACTAGGTCAACATGGCCGCACGTGCCATTGGCACAAGCCAACACGTGCCGCAAGCCATATTTCTCAGCCGCTATGCCTTTGGCCCACGCCAAACATAGCGCCCTAGGTTTGCAAGACTTGCAACTAGGTCAACATGGCCGCATGTGCCATTGGCACATGCCAACACGTGCCGCAAGCCATATTTCCAAGCCACTATGCCTTTGGCCCACGCCAAACATAGCGCCCTAGGTTTGCAAGACTTGCAACTAGGTTAACATGGCCGCATGTGCCATTGGCACATGCCAACACGTGCCGCATAAGCCATATTTCTAAGCCGCTATGCCTTTGGCCCACGCCAAACATAGCGCCCTAGGTTTGCAAGACTTGCAACTAGGTCAACATGGCCGCACGTGCCATTGGCACATGCCAACACGTGCCGCAAGCCATATTTCTAAGCCGCTATGCCTTTGGCCCACGCCAAACATAACGCCCTAGGTTTGCAAGACTTGCAACTAGGTCAACATGGCCGCATATGCCATTGGCACATGCCAACACGTGCCGCAAGCCATATTTCCAAGCCGCTATGCCTTTGGCCCACGCCAAATATAGCGCACTAGGCTTGCAAGACTTGCAACTAGGTCAACATGGCTGCACGTGCCATTGGCACATGCCAACACGTGTCGCAGCCATATTTCCAAGCCGCTATGCCTTTTGGCCCACGCCAAATATAGCGCCCTAGGCTTGCAAGACTTGCAACTAGGTCAACATGGCCGCACGTGCCATTGGCACATGCCAACACGTGTCGCAAGCCATATTTCCAAGCCGCTATGCATTTGGCCCACGCCTAACATAGCGCCCTAGGTTTGCAAGACTTGCAACTAGGTCAACATGGACGCACGTGCCATTGGCACATGCCAACACGTGCCGCAAGCCATATTTCTAAGCCGCTATGCCTTTGGCCCACGCCAAACATAGCGCCCTAGGTTTGCAAGACTTGCAACTAGGTCAACATGGCCGCATGTGCCATTGGCACATGCCAACACGTGCCGCAAGCCATATTTCCAAGCCGCTATGCCTTTGGCCCACGCCAAATATAGCGCCCCTAGGCTTGCAAGACTTGCAACTAGGTCAACATGGCTGCACGTGCCATTGGCACATGCCAACACGTGTCGCAAGCCATATTTCCAAGCCGCTATGCCTTTGGCCCACGCCAAATATAGCGCCCTAGGCTTGCAAGACTTGCAACTAGGTCAACATGGCCGCACGTGCCATTGGCACATGCCAACACGTGTCGCAAGCCATATTTCCAAGCCGCTATGCATTTGGCCCACGCCAAACATAGCGCCCTAGGTTTGCAAGACTTGCAACTAGGTCAACATGGACGCACGTGCCATTGGCACATGCCAACACGTGCCGCAAGCCATATTTCTAAGCCACTATGCCTTTGGCCCACGCCAAACATAGCGCCCTAGGTTTGCAAGACTTGCAACTAGGTCAACATGGCCGCACGTGCCATTGGCACATGCCAACACGTGCCGCAAGCCATATTTCCAAGCCGCTATGCCTTTGGCCCACGCCAAATATAGCGCCCTAGGCTTGCAAGACTTGCAACTAGGTCAACATGGCTGCACGTGCTATTGGCACATGCCAACACGTGTCGCAAGCCATATTTCCAAGCCGCTATGCCTTTGGCCCACGACCTACATAGCGCCATAGGTTTGCAAGACTTGCAACTAGGTCAACATGGCCGCAAGTGCCATTGGCACATGCCAACACGTGCCGCAAGCCATATTTCCGAGCCGCTATGCCTTTGGCCCACGCCAAACATAGCGCCCTAGGTTTGCAAGACTTGCAACTAGGTCAACATGGCCGCATGTGCCATTGGCACATGCCAACACGTGCCGCAAGCCATATTTCCAAGCCACTATGCCTTTGGCCCACGCCAAAAATAGCGCCCTAGGTTTGCAAGACTTGCAACTAGGTCAACATGGCCGCACGTGCCATTGGCACATGCCAACACGTGCCGCAAGCCATATTTCTAAGCCGCTATGCCTTTGGCCCACGCCAAACATAGCGCCCTAGGTTTGCAAGACTTGCAACTAGGTCAACATGGCCGCACGTGCCATTGGCACATGCCAACACGTGCCGCAAGCCATATTTCTAAGCCGCTATGCCTTTGGCCCACGCCAAACATAACGCCCTAGGTTTGCAAGACTTGCAACTAGGTCAACATGGCCGCATATGCCATTGGCACATGCCAACACGTGCCGCAGCAAGCCATATTTCCAAGCCGCTATGCCTTTGGCCCACGCCAAATATAGCGCACTAGGCTTGCAAGACTTGCAACTAGGTCAACATGGCTGCACGTGCCATTGGCACATGCCAACACGTGTCGCAGCCATATTTCCAAGCCGCTATGCCTTTGGCCCACGCCAAATATAGCGCCCTAGGCTTGCAAGACTTGCAACTAGGTCAACATGGCCGCACGTGCCATTGGCACATGCCAACACGTGCCGCAAGCCATATTTCCAAGCCGCTATGCATTTGGCCCACGCCTAACATAGCGCCCTAGGTTTGCAAGACTTGCAACTAGGTCAACATGGACGCACGTGCCATTGGCACATGCCAACACGCGCCGCAAGCCATATTTCTAAGCAGCTATGCCTTTGGCCCACGCCAAACATAGCGCCCTAGGTTTGCAAGACTTGCAACTAGGTCAACATGGCCGCATGTGCCATTGGCACATGCCAACACGTGCCGCAAGCCATATTTCCAAGCCGCTATGCCTTTGGCCCACGCCAAATATAGCGCCTAGGCTTGTAAGACTTGGCAACTAGGTCAACATGGCTGCACGTGCCATTGGCACATGCCAACACGTGTCGCAAGCCATATTTCAAGCCGCTATGCCTTTGGCCCACGCTAAATATAGCGCCCCTAGGCTTGCAAGACTTGCAACTAGGTCAACATGGCAGCACGTGCCATTGGCTCATGCCAACACGTGTCGCAAGCCATATTTCCAAGCCGCTATGCATTTGGCCCACGCCAACATAGCGCCCTAGGTTTGCAAGACTTGCAACTAGGTCAACATGGACGCACGTGCCATTGGCACATGCCAACACGTGCCGCAAGCCATATTTCTAAGCCGCTATGCCTTTGGCCCACGCCAAACATAGCGCCTAGGTTTGCAAGACTTTCAACTAGGTCAACATGGCCGCACGTGCTATTGGCACATGCCAACACGTCCGCAAGCCATATTTCCAAGCCGCTATGCCTTTGGCCCACGCCAAACATAGCGCCTAGGCTTGCAAGACTTGCAACTAGGTCAACATGGCCGCGCGTGCCATTGGCACATGCCAACACGTGTCGCAAGCCATACTTCCAAGCCGCTATGCCTTTGTCCCACGCCTAACATAGCGCCCTAGGCTTGCAAGACTTGCAAACTAGGTCAACATGGCCACACATGCCATCGGCACATGCCAAACACACACGCCGGGTAGCCTAACTTGCAAAACCGTGCAACCTACCACCAAGGCATTCCGCACATGCCATTGGCACATGCCAAACACACACGCCGGTAGCCTAACTTGCAAACCGGCAACCTACCACCAAGGCATTCCGCACATGCCATTGGCACATGCCAAACACACACGTTGGTAACCTAGCTTGCAAACCGTGCAACCTACCACCAAGGCATTCCGCACATGCCATTGGCACATGCCAAACACACACGCCGGTAACCTAACTTGCAAACCGTGCAACCTACCACCAAGGCATTCCGCACATGCCATTGGCACATGCCACACGCGCCACTAGCAGCGCCACTTGCACTCAAGATGCAACCAACACTCGGGACATCGACACAAACCGGGGATGCTTCTTTAGGGTTTTGGTTTTTGGCAATCACAAAGATGCAGCGTACACTACGCTCACATTAAGAAAGCATAAAAAGGAATAAAGCGGTCAAATAAAAGAGGAAATAATGGTGAAAAACGTTTTCGCCCATTAAACCATGCGGTTACCACCTCCTCCCATTATTTCACCCTTTACTCTCTTCCTTCATGAGGCCAGGGTACGTTTCAATCTCGACTTGTATAAATAGGTCTTACCTATTTCCACCCGATAACAAGTCTCGGTCGGAGAAATATACTACACTTACACTCGGAAAGGCAACTTTGCAAGCTCTCCCAAAAAGCTTTCATCTCTTTCAAGCTTCCTAAGCTTTCACTTTCTCGATACAAGTCGAGATACTACTCTCCTCAACACCTTTCTTTGCTTCCCTCCCAAATCAACCCTTCTCCTCCACTTTGTGACCGAAGCAAGTCCGTGGAACGGCCATTTCTTGGTTTAGGCGGACTTGTCTGCAGATTGATCTCTCGAATCTATAAAGTGCTCACGTGCAGCACATTTGTTTAGGGTTTGAACCAGGTTCTCACTCACCTACCGAATTTACCAAAATCGGCGGTGAAACGATTTTTACCCATAAACAAGGGTATAATTTTAGAATTTTCAAGGTTCTGATAAAATCCAGAGATCAACTTCATTTTAAATCATATTAATCAAGGTTTTTGGCAGCTCAGTCTTTATCTTTTTTGGATCACGAAATTAGGATATAAATAGTATTTTAGGTCGCACAAAAAGGTCTAAATTACAAAAAATTTACAAGGACTATGATTCTTAAATTGTTTATCTGGTTAATTAAATCTAAGAGTATTTGACAATGAAAATGATAAAAAACGACTTTGATAATTGTCATTGAATTTCAAGACAGAATTTCGAATAATTAGTACGAAAGGGAATGTAAATGAACCCAAGAGTTATCATCGGCAAAACCATCGCTTGGATTGACTAGTAAAAATATGAATGAATCAGTTGAATATAAATGGATTCGAAAACGAAAAGGACTGGGAAATATTGTTATTAACATTCGATCTAAAGAAAATGAAAATAAATTTAGAAAAACTTTGGTCCAAGAAATAAATTTTTATTCATCCACGGATCTGTAATGATTTTCTTTGAAAATTTGATTAGCGGGTAGCGTATTATGAATCTCACGCGATAAAATTAAATCACATATCCAAAAATCAATAAATTAATATAAATATGAAATTATCACGAATTATCTACATATGGAGTTACAACGAAAACACAAATCATATACATATGGATGTACGAAGAAAACACAAATCTACTTAGAAGATGATAATCGTGATCCGTATGACATTAGTCCAACCAATAGAAAAATAAAATGTATAATCCGACCGATATTAACTCAAAGGCAAAACTCATACGGATTGACCATAGAAACGTGACCTTGTTATGGGTACATGTGCGTCAAGAGCTTTCTAGAAATTACGTGACATGAAAGATGAGCTAAATCTCATCCGTAATTTCAATCTAATCCTATGGCTGTAATTTTCCTATCCATAAAATGCTTATAGGAAACCCTAACTCTTTTGGTCCACCCATTTAGCGGCTCTCTTTCTCCTCTCTTTCTTTCTCTCTAGCTGAACCCTTGTTTCATGCGCCTCCCTCTCATAATCTTTTCATCTCCTTCTTCATCTTTACTCTTTCTTAGTAGATCTCGTGTTAAATGATAAAAATTTTTAATTGATGTTTGTTGAGATTTTTATCATTTAGCATGAGATTTACTCATAATTTCTATTATTTGTTTGCTTTCAGTTCTTACAAAAGCGAAAACGAATGATTCAGATCTTAAATATTGGTTTCATTTATCCATTAAAAAGATTGAGTTTTGTTAATTTGATTTTTATTTGTTTACAATTTCCAATTCTTCATCCTCTGCACTAATCTGCATCTAGATGCATTTCTCATGTTTTCCATAAAGATTGGATTTCATGCTTACTATTGTCTCTTTGTAAAATTTTGTTGTCTACTCTTAGATTTTGATATGTAGATCAAATCTAAGATGAATATC
>JAJJWW010010169.1:0-40921 GCA_023531295.1 Papaver armeniacum | reverse complement strand
GTGATAATCCCATAATTGAGGATATTGGCACATAATTTGTGAAGTGCCATAGTGGTATGAAAGTACATGACTTAATTCAAGATGGTAACTGGTGTATTGAAACTGAGTTACATAACTTTATTTCAGTGCATTCTTTGCATGTAATAAGTGGTGGTAGTGATCAGTGTGTGTGGATTGCTAGCAAGGATGGCAAGTTTCATACTGACATTGCAGTTGAGAAAATAAGGCATAAAGAGGTTCAACTCTCTTGGCCCAAGTTTGTATGGCAAAACTGTATTCATCCCAGCATTGCCAGTAACATATGGAAATTACAGCAAGCAGTTTATGTAGATGATGAGGTCATGAGAAATAATGGCTTTGAAATGGTTTCCATGTGCTGTATTTGTTTGCAAGATCAGGACAACATGAATCATACTTTGTGGGAATGTGATTTCAGTGTTGCCATTTGGGCTGGATAAACACGGTTTCGCTTTGCCAATCCTACATCTTTTGATGATATTTATGTAGCCGCCAAGCAGGGGCGGAGCCAAGAAATATTGGTTGGGGGGACAAATATATGCGGCCGAAGGCCGCCCGAAATTTTTGGATGTTTTTGTTAATAGATTTCGGATATTCATCACATATCATCACTAAATTTGATACCCATAAGCAAATTTTAACACCAATCACATCTATCACTACCTTCTGTGAGACATTTTGTAAGACTTGTGTTTGTAATTTATAATCTAGGCTTATATTACTTCATTTTGTTTAAACCTAAGAGGGGACAAATCTTAAAAACACCTAAAAACCAAAGGCTAATTATATGATTTTGGGATTCTAGGGAGGACAACTGTCCTCGCTAGTCCTAAGGTGGATCCGCCCCTGCCGCCAAGTATAAAAGTCCATTAATCAGGCAGGTGTGGATGATTGCATCTTGTGCAACTATGAAAGAGCTATGGTTTCATAAAAATGCAAAATTGTTTGAGGAGAAGAAACCTAATATTAATGGTTTTAAAGGCAGAATCAAGAAAATGGTTCATGAAGGGGGTTATAGGTTGAATGGAATCAGCTGGAATCAATCCTATGATTCTCAGGTGAGGAGTTCTTCCGATCTAACATATGCTCAGTTTTTTTTTTTTTTTTTTTTTTTTTTTTGTAATGATATAAGAGTTGGTTTTAGGTTATGGGCCTAGAATGCTTGGGCCTTTTTTTTCTGGTTTTTTGTATTTGTTTTTTATTTGAGTCAATCCTGTAAGTCTTATTTTAGTTTTTTTTCATTAATAAAAAATGTGATTCAGCAAAAAAAAAAAAAAAAAAAAAAAAGTCTTGTGATCAAAGAGACTGACTTGTCAAGATCTTCATCTGATGAATCAGCCTCAGAAAGGTCATCTTCAAAGATGCAAACACTTTTACTTTTGTCAAGTAATTTAGTGTTCTTTTGTTCTTTGAAAGCAACATCCTTTCCGGATTTGGATGTATGCTCATGATCAAAGATCTTTAACTTCCCAATCAACATATTTCTGGAGAGAGCATCAAGGTTATTTCCCTCAACGATGGCATGCTTCTTAGAGTCGTATCTAGATGACAGCGATCTGAGAATTTTCACCACAAGTAATGTCCTTTTCAGGAATATTCTTACCCAACGCAAAAGATGTATTAACAATTTCAGACACTTTGTGATTAAACTCATCAAATGAATCTTCATCTGCCATACGAAGGTTTTCCCAATCGGAATTTAGGTTTTGAAGTCTGGCTTCCTTTTCACTGGTATTCCCTTCAAATACGGTTTCTAAGATATCCCAAGCATCTTTAGACCGAGTGCACGTAGCCACATGGTGATGAAGATTTGGGGTAATGGCATGAATGATGACATTCAAACAGTCAGAATTTTGCTTCGCAACAAGAATCTCAGCAGGGTCATATGCACCAATATACTTTGGAACGGGAGCATCAGCCATTAACTACATAATCCTATGATTGAAAATCACACTCTTGAAGAAAGGCACGCATAGCAATTTTCCACCATAAGTACTTTGAGCCATCGAAGACTGGTGGTACGTTTATAGAGATAGCACTTATGTCCATATCGAGATCGCTACAAACACAGACTTATAAGGTCTTTAATGTGTTTGCATGCTCTGATACCAATTGAAAATGCTGGGTACAACAACCACACCCAACAATTCGTTTGGTATTCGAGAGGACTTACTCCAATATACTTTCTAGGAATCAACTGACAATGACTAATCTAGAGAAAATTATATACAAGAGTTTATATCTCTATCTCTCAATTCAATTCGCAATCAAAGAATAGAAATTTGCGAGCCCGATCAATATGAGAGTAGTAACCTGAATGGTACCAAAGACTAATGTTCAAGGATCAATCAATTTCAATCAACAACCAAAGTTTGGATTTCCTAATTGATTGATACAACGCACAACCTGTGATATTTCAATTATATAAAAAAATATAATGCGGAAAAGAAATAACACATACACCAGAATTTTGTTAACGAGAAAACCGCAAATACGAAAAAACCCGGGACCTAGTACAACTTTGAACACCACACCGTATTAAGCCGCTACGAGACACTAACCTACCGCCAATGAACTTCGGACCGGACTATAGTTGAACCCTAATCAATCTAACACCGATTCAAGGTGCAGGGGCCATGCGTTCTTTGCGTCTCCGATCCCAGCAGGATACTACACACTTGATTACCTTAGTTGATCTCACCCGCAACCAAGAGTTGCTTACGATCCAAATTCGAAGACTTGATAAACAAATCTGTCTCACGCAGAAAAGTCTATTGGAATAGATAAATCTGTCTCCCACGAAATACCTATGAGTTTTTGTTCCGTCTTTTGATAAATCAAGGTGAACAACAACTAATTGATAAATCGGTCTTATATTCCTGAAGAACATCCTAGTATTATCAATCACCTCACAATATTCTTAATCGATTAACGAAACAAGATATTGTGGAATCACAAATGATGAGACGAAGGTGTTTGTGATTACTTTTGATCGTGCCTATCGGAGATATAAATCTCAAGCCAATCTTACGATTGCACTAAATCACGATAGAAACAAGAAGATCATATCACGCAACTACAGAGAAAATAGATGGGGTCTGGCTTCACAATACCAATGAACTTTTTAAGTCGTTAACCTACAGGGTCTCGTGAGAAACCTAAGGTTAAGGGAGAATGGACTCTAACTATGCAACTAGTAACACATGAAGTGTGGGGATTAGGTTTCCCGGTTGCTAGAGTTCTCCTTTATATAGTTTTCAAATCGAGGTTTGCAATCTAATTTATCTTGGTAACAAAGCATTCAATAATCACCGTTAGATGAAAAACCGATCCAATAACCAAGCTAATATCTTTCAACCGTTAGATCGAACTTAGCTTGTTACACACAAATGAAATGTACCCTCATTTAGGTTTATGTAACCGTACCTAAACGTGTACACCATGTTGGCTTAACAATAGTTAACCGAAGTTAGCCATATGAACACTCTCATATCAACCATGTTCATCTTAACGATAAATAGTTCAAATGACTCAAATGTAACTAGTTAAAGAGTTGTTCAATTGCGAAAGTATACAAGAACACAATTGAAGAAAATCGGTTTGATTCACTCGAATCAATTCATGAACATTATAGCCATGGTTTGCAAGATTGCATTCTTTATTATATAAATGTTTAAGTTCATTTACATAACCGATTTTAGAACTTTAACCTTCAAGTATGCAAACGTGTACGCATACTTGAAATACCCTGACCAAGATTGGGTTTCGCCAGTACACAAACGAGTACGCGTACTTCCAATCCCAGAAAAAATATTCGGACATGAACCTTGTGCCAGTACGCGAACGGGTGTGCATACTTAGGTTCGCGGATTTCTCAAGCCAACAGGTACGCGTATGGGTAAGCATACTATGGTTCCCAGACATGGATTACATATGTGCAAGAGTACACAACATGACATATCCAATAATGGTTAAGGGTTCTAAACTCTTATTTCAATCATTGAGACTTTCTTAGAGGATGACAATAGCAGTTTTCACACGCTATTAGCATCAAAGTAATTTTCAAGTTATTGAAATAATCATAACGAAACATTCCAAGTCTACACCAAATGATTGTATCACACAAACCATGTAAGATGTTACTCGGAAATTTTCACATGATCATCTTTTGACTTGCATCAAGTATATAAGATGAACTTAGTCGAATAGAAAGCTTGCCAACACATATTCTGAGAAATATGTATAATTAAGCAAGTTAAACTCAGCTCGAAATCTCAAATATGTATAATAGAAAACTATATCGTAACACGACTTGTGTCTCAATATAGGAGTTAGAGTAGAAATAGACTTTCCAAGTGATAGATGAGTTTCAGTCTCCACATACCTTTTGTTGATGAGGTTTCACAAGCTCTCCTAAGTAGTTCTTCGTTTTCAAATGATGAATGTCGTGAAGTCTAAGGCTCAACTACACAATCTATGTCCTAGTCCGGGACATCTATAAGTAGACTAGAAATCAAGACTTATAGTTTTGATCACTAACATTGACAAACATGCTTGAGATAGCAACGCATGCGAGTTCGACCGAAGCGGTGCTCTAACAATGAAAACGGACTCCAACTATTTTCTATGTAGTTGCGTGTTCTAATCTTGGTTTATTCTATCGTATCGAGTAATAACTTCTTTAAGGTTTTCTCGAGATTTAATCTCCAATAGGAAAGATAAAAAGTAGTCACAAACGACTTCGTCTCATCGTTTGTGATTCCACAATATCTTGTTTCGCTACCATACAATTAAGATTATTGTGAGGTGATTAATATTACTAGGCTGTTCTTCGGGAATATAAGTCTGGTGTATCAATTAGTTCCTGTTCACCTTGATTTATCAAAAGACGTAACAAAACTCATAGGTATTTCTATGGAAGACAGATTTATCTATTCAATAAACTTCTGTGTGATACAAATTTGTTTATCAATTCTTCGACTTTGGGTCGTAGCAACTCTTAGTCGTTGGTGAGATCAGCTAAGGTAATCAAGTGCATAGAGCCCTGCTGGGATTCAGAGGCGTAAGGAACGCGACTGTACTTTGATCAGTGTGAGATTGGTTAGGGCTCAACTACATTCCAGTCCGGGTTAACTTGTAGTAGGCTAGTGTACGTATAGGCTTGATACAAAGGTGGTGTTCAAATATGGACTAGGTCCCGGGGTTTTTATGCATTTGCGGTTTCCTCGTTAACAAAATTTCCGGTGTCTGTGTTATTTCTTTTCTGCATTATATTTGTTTATATAGTTGAAATATCACAGGTTGTGCGTAGTTTAATCAATTAGATAATCCAACCTTTGGTTGTTGATATAAATTGATTGACACTTGAACATTGGTCTTTGGTACCGTTCAAGTTGTTTCTCAAAATAATCAGGCTATTCATACGAGTGCAAATTTGTGCACATATTTGGACTCGACTTTATACATAATGAACTTTCCCTTCTATTGCAATTCATGTTGAAGTGAAATATTTTTTTAATGCTTCAAAATAAAAAATAAATATTGTTCAAGGAGATGATGACTTTTTGCAAGTTTTGACATTTACGTACATTAAGAAAAAGACAGCCAGGTGTGTCCAATGAACTCGCATGGAAAGAAAATAGTATTATCTATCCTGGATTCCAAATCGACTAACCGCTTATCCCCAATCATGATAAAGAAGGAAAACCAGGATAGATAATACTATTTTCAGAGTGGGACCCATAGTTTGGAATGAGAAAGTGGTACAACAATGTCTCTTGTTTGGTAACCATTATTTTAATGAATTATTAGTCATAATCCATTATGCAGATTATAATGGATTCTATATATGTTTGGTAACATTATAATAATTGATTATTTTAATCATAATTTAAAAAATCTATTGTTTTCATAAATAGAAAAAAATTATTTTGAAAATTTATTATAATCAATTATTTTACATTGATTTTTTTTTTCTCTTATTTTCTCTAAACTATCAAGAGAGAGAGACAAAAAAATAACATAGGATTAAAAAAATATCCTAGATCAATGTTCTTTCCTCTCGTTTTCGAGACCATCATTCTAAGATAATCAATTATTTGAAAAAAAAAGTGTTTGGGAAAATTTATTTAAAAATGACTATATCAAAATCATTTACTCAATTTATGATTATTTATAATCATAAATTTTACCAAACAAGGCCCGAGGCTGATGATGAGTTTGCTGATGATGGATCGAATTAACCTGATGATGTTTTTTTTTTTTTTTTTTTTTTTTTTTTTTTTTTTGCTGCTCAAGAGTGTTGTTTGTACCATAACCAAAAATGCCACATAATGGGCCCAGTTGGAGCTTGAATCATCTTTTGGCCCTCATCCAAGCCCTCTAACCAGTCAACCGAAGCAGCCCACCAGCTTGCCCAGTATTACAATGACCGGTCCACGGTCAAAGTCAACACTCGGTCAAAGTCAAAGTCAACACTCTGTCAAAGTTAAAGTCAACAATCAGTCAAAGTAAAAGTCAACCGTTGGTCAACCTCCAAAGTCAGGTTGCTCGTCGCACCTCCAGCCAAATACTCATCCGCACTGCCAATCAATTCCCATCCAAGTTCTCTGCCTCACTGCCATCCAGTTTCTAGCCATGCTGCCAGCCAGTCTCTACCTATGCGGTCAGCTATTCCGCCATCCAGTGTCCATCAATACTGCCAGCCATCATTCATGGAGAATTTATTCAAAGAAGCATGCAAACAGTTTCATGCAAAATTGAAGATGGAGGCCTGCAGAGTTAATTCCAGCATGTCATGCAGAATTAAAAATGGAGCCATGCAATATTTATTCCAGCAGTTTTATACATGCAACAATAATTTCAGCAGTTTCATGCAGAATTGAAGAGGGAGGCATAAATGAGCAGTTAGTGCCATTTAAGTTATATTGAAGTTATGTATACAATTGTATAAATAGTGAGGAACATAAATGAAAAAGGGGGTAGCCAATAGGAGATAAAACATACACTGTAATTCTACATATCAATAAAATATCACCCCCAAGGGGATTCGTCCGTGGATGTAGGCAAACCATGCCGAACCACGTTAAACCTTTGTCTCTTTATTTGTTCTTCAATTCGTCTCCTAACCCAAAATACACACCAAACTATCCATTCATCGTGTTTCGTGCCCAAAAGTAATTTTGGGTACAAACAAGTGTGCCCGAGGCTTCCGTTATACTACGTCTGAATAACAACCTTAAAATTTGGTGTCTATTAAAGAAATGTAAGCAGTTTCAGGTCAGACAAAATCGGCTGGGAAAACGAGGTCATTGACTATCTTACTAATACTGTTGGCACTGGCATGGTGCTGAAATCTATTTCAGGGAACTATATTAGAGTCAAATGATCTTATGCAGACAGAGTAATTGATCATGAAGCTGAGGAATGCATGGCTGTCATGGAGGCACTAAGTTGGATTAAAGGACAAAAAATTCAGATAATTCATCTTATTGTTGATGCCGAAGTAGCAGTGCATTCTGTCAACTCTGACAACTTTCATGTCAGATGGGAAAAAAAATCATTTCATTCGAAGTATTCAAACTTTATTGTCTTCTTTTGTTTTCTGCAAAGTATCTCATGTTAAAAGAGATCTCAATAATGTAGCTGGTAGCATTTCTAAGAGAGTTAGAAGTTATAAACTCATTTCAGAAGAATACATGGATTACTTTCCATGGATCAACTCTGTTTTTGAAATGCAGTTTTTGCCTGAAACTACTTAATATATACATTCCATTTCTCTTAAAAAAAAAAAAAGCGAGGTCATTGAAATGATACGTTCATAAGCATTTTTTTTTTAATTTTTTTGTGGAGTTGAGATAGGTCATGGGTGACATGGGTCGTAAAGGGATGACATGTTATTCTTATCAAAGATGACCTTTCACCGCATCACCTATTTTTGTAAATAATTGGGATAATTGATGTTTGATACTCAAGTTTGTCCAATTTTAGTCTTTCGTCTAATATTTGTCCAAAATTAGGACTTGGTACCCAGATTGGATGTTGACTACAATTGACTAGGTTAACTAATGATTTATGTGTACAAATTATTAAATAGATTAAAGAAAAAAATCGTAATTAAATTAATTAAAGTCAGGGCATATACAATCAATTCGGGTCAACGTCTAGTCCAAGTACCAAGTCCAAATATTGGACAAATGTTAGAACAAAGACTAAAACTAGACAAAACCTAAGTATCAAACATCAATTATCCCTAAATAACTTGGTGATACTCTGACACTATATGTTATATTTTTCATCCCAAAATTAATCGTTGTTTTTTATTATATACTTATGAATCAATTATACATCATAAATATCTTATACACTAAATAAAGCTTTTGGATGGAAGCCTAGCAACAAGCTGGGCTCCAACTCCTCTTTGAATAGAAACACCTAGTCTATGAAAGATAAAACTACCAAAACCACTACTAGCATCATTACTAGCTAGACAGTTTTTCAGACGCTTGAAAAAACACAAAGTATCTTCACCAAGCTCCCCTAGAGTAGAGAATGCTAGAACACCCAAACCATAACCCAAAGAAGTACACTTATCCAAATATTTAGCGCGTTTTCTTGAAATCTGCGTTAGAAATGGCCTTTCCCGGGACAAAAGAGCGAACACCAACACCAAGAAAGGAGAAACCCCAAGAACATCCATACAAACATCCCGACCATTTTCCCAATTGAGAACAAGAATATCAAATAAGGCCTCAAGTCTTTGTCATCATCTGATCAATACCAAGAGAAACCTCCTTACACCGTTACACCAGCCTTTGTAACAAATGTCACTATAATATCACGAACAAAATCATGTCGAAACTTGCAACCAACATCCGTAGCACAATGAAGCGCATGGTCTCCGAAAATGTCCATAGACCGGTTACAACATGGGCATAGACCATCCTCAACAAACAAAGGGATACCAAGTCTATAGCAGAGCACAGCTCGGAACTGTCTAGGGCCGAGACACTGATTGAGTCCACTAATAGGTATTGCTAATAAATAATCTTGAGCATGCTTGACACGGTTACACTGCCACAAAATGGAATCTCTTGCAGACATATTAAATTGGTCTGGGATTCGTTTCTTACCGCATCAAAATAAGTGACTGCCGAGTGTGCATGGAAGGGGGCAAAGATCATCAACACGAAAGAAGGAGGTAATCCACATACCTGGATAAAGTTCTGAAGAGCCAACTGATAAGCAGAGCCTTTGTTTGCTGAGAATAAATTACCAAGAATTATCTTCTCAGACCGAGGTTGTCCGACTGGGAAGCAAGATAGCGAAGAAGCACGGTGTCTCCATGGTATAAATACCAAGACCACCCTCTTTGATGGGCAAGGTAGCTAATCTCTGTTGTAGGGGACCAAAACCAGCACCATCTCCAGTGATGAGTAAACGTAAATAATTGAGCAAATGGTCATCAAAAAGATCAGTGGCTGGTTGCAAGGCTGCTGGATTGGTAGTACGCATTGCAAAATATAATCGGGAAACACCAGTGCAATTGCGAAGTAATAGCATCTCACTCTGAGGGTCTTTAAGTTTTTTGATAGCAGACATTAGTTGAACAGTATTAGTCACCCTGGTCAACATCATGTCACTAATAAAGTTCAAATCTAAACTCACAGGCCCACCAAGGAGTTTAACACCGTTAGAAGGTCTTCCAATATCGTGTGGAAAACACCATCAGCCATATGCTTCGGATCAACCAAGGCCAAAAGACTTCGTTTTCTTCACATTAAGGTGCAACCCCCTACTTGGCCCTTCAGTTTCTATTATGCTCAAAGCCTTGGCCACCTCCAAAGTATCACCAATAATAGTGCCATCATCGAGGTACCAAGCGTGTAAATCAAGAGTGCATCGAGAAGCAATTGACTTCACTAGAGGGTGAAGTGTCAACGCAAACAACAAGGGACCAAGGGGGTCCCCTTGTTGAACTCCAAGTGCAGACGACAAAATATATTGGTCATAATAGAGCTTAGCAAGACGCAAGTAGCAAAATTCTACCCAACGAGAAATACCTGGACAATGTAGGCGAACTTCCTTGATGAGTTGAGTTCTACTCACCATGTTAAAGGCATTGGAAAAGTCAATAAGCAACATTGACATTTTATCGGAATGCCCTTTCATCTCTAGTAAGCAGTTTACAGCATGTAAAATCCCTTCTCCTCCAGCAGGCACACCAACCCCAAATTGGTAATCGCCTAAATAAGAAGCCATGTCCTTACCTACAGAGAAGGCAACTACTTTTGAGACCAATCTTCGCCAAACCGTGCCCACCGCAATAGGCCGAATTCCACCCCCAGAATTGAGCAAAGGAGTTAGAGGTGCATTGGCAACGAACTCCCCAAAAGACGCAGGGCATCTACCAGCCAACCAAAGGTTGACAACCCCGTGTCGAGCTGAGCGGGTTATCCGCCACCGCCGCAGCTGCCCCACTCATCACGTCCATCAAATGTCGTGCCCGGAGACCATCACGACCGCACGACGTACCCTTTGGGAAACCTTTGATAGCTCCCAACACGGCGCGAGAATCCACCGTAATAGGTGCAGCCAAGGGAACATCGTCGGGAATGACAGGTGAAGGGGCATGGGGGTGTTTTTCTTGCAAATAAAGGTAAGTTTTCTCGCTACGAGGAGCCACACCTGATGAGGATAACACACGTATGGCAACGAGCAAAATGTCCGCACTCTATTTTCCTCCGCAAGCTATCAAGTTAGCATCGTCCTTCTTTTCAATTAAATCTCCGAACCGCCTTCTTAGAACCCCGATGCAAAGGTCTTGTAAAAGTTTAGTAGCCAAGGCATAACAGCCACCGGTTCCTTCCACACGAGACAAAGCATGGTTGATGGCGAACCCGCAACCTCTTTCTGTTCCCTGATTTAGCTTCGGTGGAACTTCTTGGTCCGAATAAATAAAGAGTGCGATCAGAAGAAGTAGTAAATGAAGCCACGCAATAGTGTTGCTCGGACCGACGATGATCCTGGCGAAGGAAAGATTTCTGGTTCCCTTGAGAAAGCCACCTACACTTGTGAGGGATGCGAGTTACGCTTGTAAACTGCCTTTGCAGCATCGCGTTGAGTAAATCAAATGGAAAGAAAACCAGGAGTCTGGAAGAGTTTGTATGTACAACGTCAGTGCAACCACCTTCAGGGCAGACCACTTCAGTGCTGGAAGATACCGTATGTTCACTTGGCTGAGCAATCAGTGCCAAGAGAGTCCGTATGTACACAAACAACAACCTCAGATGAAGGAACCAATCCTGCACTAACCTCAACTGGTTTATCCAGGCCATGTATGAATCAATCAATTTCTTTTATAGATTTTTCCAATTTATTTTTAAACTATGTCTAATTTTAAGAGAAAAACATATAAAGATTCTAAAAAAAAAATTGAAAAACAAAATTTTGATATTATTATTTATGCTCGTCACGTAGATAATCCAAAATCAATGGGTTTTCTTTTTTATAAATTTGATACTCCCTCCATTTTTTAAAAAGGGATACTTTCAATTTTTCATTTTAGCCTATTTTTAGGCTAAAATGAAAAATTAAAAAATATATTAAAAAAAAGAAAAAAAAACAGAGGGAGTATTATTATTTATACCAAAAAAATAAAATAAAGCAAGTGTTAAATGTCCGTACCTCAAATCCCTTCACTGCACCATCAACCACAACTACTGTGAAATCAATCAAAGCGTCAGACGGACTAGCCAATCTAGCAGCTGACAAAAGCCGATTAGAAAACCTCCTCATGTATTTACCGCTTAATTTTAATAATATCTTCGTGCTTAAAAAAAATAAAAATAAAAGGTCTGTGTACCGTTTTTTTTTTTTTTTTTGATCGATGTCTGTGTACCATTTGTTACCGGCTATCTTTTGTTGTCATCTTTAGCTGCTTCCCTACTTATAAGCCTTGTTCTCCCCTTCTTCCTCGTCATTCTAAGTTGAGAAAAAGTTAAGAAGAAGAGATTTCCCTTCTTAAAACATCCAAATGAATAATTCCCAAATTTCACCTGACAATTTTACTTTTCCGTTCGTTTTCAAAGCGTGTGCATCCAGGGCCGGCTTATGATGGAGGCAGTATAGGCAAGTGCCTAGAGCCCCAAATTATTGGGGGCCCAATTATTTTTTTATTTTTTTTCTTACTATGGTCAATTTGTAACACTTATAAGTGTTAGTAAACTGTCTTGCCACAGTTAATCACTTTACATTTATAATTTTTAGTAAATACCATGTAACACCTATAAACGCTACTAGTTTTTTAATTTTCTCGAAATCAATAACCAATGTTGCAGTTGTTTTTTGACAAAATACAAGCTTATAACCCCATATCTTACCAAAATTAAAAAATTAGGCGGCGCTTCAATCGCATAGGATTTCAAGTTATCGCTTAGATATACTAATTTATCTCTCCCTAAAAGAAATTCTATCTTTATCCCTACATTGGTGATTTTTAAAAAAAAAAAGGCCCATATTTTTGGTTCGCCTAGGGTACCGCAATTCTATAAGACGGCCCTGTGTGCATCTCTTCAACCACACCCACCTCTTGGAAAATCCTTTCACGGTGAAGTTATCCGGATTGGATTTGATATTGATCCCTATACCCTCCGTGCGTTGATAAATATTTATTCGAAATGTGGTCATTTGGAGGATGCACTGTTTTTGTTCGAGGAAATTCCTGCAAGAGATATTGTGACATGGAATAGTATGCTTGCAGGGTGTTTTAGAAGAGAATATGTAGAGAGCTTTTCGATCAAATGCCAGGTAGGAATGTAGTAAGTTGGAATACGGTAATTGCAGGTTACGCTCAGAATGGAAAGGCTACTGAGGCTTTGAAGCTGTTTAAAAGGATGCAACTCGGAGGGGTACGTCCAAATGAAGTGACACTTATCGGCATTCTGTCAGCTTGTGCTCAAGCGGGTGCCAAGAGAATGGAATCATCCCTAAGGTTTGTAGATCTTCTTTATTGTGCATTTTCTATTAGATATAGATGCTTAGTTAGTCACTTGACAAGTAATTTCTTTGGCTCTTACTGACAAGTTGAACACTACGGATGCATGGTCAGTCTACTTGGTCGTGGAGGATATCTAAATGAAGCTCATGAATAAAAAACAAGGATGTTATTTCCAGCAGATGCAGGAATTTGGGGTGCCCTACTCAGTGCATGTCAACTCATGACCATCTTGAGCTAGCAGAAAGTGCAGCAAAATCCCTGCTTGATTTAGAGCCATGGAACACAGGAAACTACACTCTACTCTCTAAGCTTTATGCAGAAAATAGCCGTTCGAATGACGTGGAAAATGTTTTAAAGATGAAAGGAAGGAGGGTTCAAAAAACTCTCGGATCAAGTTCAATTGAAGTCGAGAGCTCAATTCACGAGTTTGTGAAGGGCGATAGATGTCACCCTTGTTCAGTAGGAATTTACGAAAAGTTGGATGAATTGACAATGCAGCTGGAATACTTGGCTAATATAGATTCTGTGCTGCACGAAATATGCGAGGAAGACAACGTACAACCCTTACATGTTCAAAGAGAGTAACTTGCTATCACGTTTGTACTCGTTGTAATGTTGAAACTTAAATTATATCGAAAAATGTTGATAGGGGAACTAAACATGGAAGATGTGTGGATAGTTAACCCTTCCATAAGAGCTGCCCTTAAGCGACTAATCTTTGATGTATCATCTTTGGTCGTGTGAGTCTCAGTTGTCCTCATTGGTATACATGCATGGCCCTCAGGGGAGTTCAAGTGTTATTCTAAGGGTGTGTCAGTTCATTGCTCATTATTGCGGTGTCGATTGCCCTGTAAGGAGGTGTATTGGTTCCAGTTGTAATTTGCTCCTAGGATTGGCAAAGACCTGGTTGTCCTGGCAGAAGAATTTGAGCTGGCAAGATAATGGAATACAAAAAGATAAGATCGAAATTATAGTTCTTGAGCACCTCATTACTCTGTCTGGGTATGATCATTTTCTCAAACAAAGACAATTATGACCTTCAGTCAGTTACTGTATTATCATTATTGCTAATTTTTTCTGCTTGGGGATCCTTTTCTAACCAAGCACTCAACATATCGTTTCCATATAGGTTTTGCATCTCATAGCTGATTCTACCAACATTACCAGTAGGATCTGGGATATGTACTTTAAGAAGCTTCTCCCCAGATTGGTTAAAGAAGGAAATGATGGCAACTGTGGATCAACTGCTGTTTGCGACATAATATGCCTCCAGGTAAGTACTTGTTTATGTAATGCTTCACATAGTAATCAATCTCTCTACAATTAAAACATATAGATTGAATTTGAATATGATGGTCGCATTATTATAGAAGAACTCAGAAATCAACTATGCTTTCTATCTTCGTATTAGTGTATATTATCGATTTCTGTCTTGGTTTTAGCCAATAGTTCATGAAGGATGGATGTTAAATCTGTTGCCCCTAGGATAGATAGGATCCATCTCATAGGTGAAACTTTGTTATAAGCTAAGAGACTTGCCAACAATCTATTGACTATGTCATCGTAACATCTGTGGTTTTGGTTTGTGTCGGTGCTTACTTTCCTATTCGGTACATGATGTATTTCTTGTAACTAGCCAAAAGCATAGAAAGAAAATGCAACTTATCTACCGTCTTTCTTCTTTGGTATTTCGGTCTGCTTGTAGGCACTCTCTAAGAGCCGTAAATATGTGCCTGAAACGAAATTTCGAGCCTCCCCTGCTGCCTGCTGGATACGAAGCTTACATTAAAGCACAAGTGTGGTTGAATTTTCCTTGACCTACTTTCATTTTTGTTCTCCAGTTTTATTTCACAGGAAATCTTCATCTACAGATTTGATTAGTCTCTTACGGATTTTGCAGGATACACACAGATTGATGCAACTACTCACATATGAGGAAGTCAAAGCATCAGTCAGGAGGAGAGTCGAAATGAAGACGAAGACATGGTCAAGAAGTTAACACTAGTGAAAATACTGATGGATCTGACCCAGTCTACAAAAGGATCATGCCCTTGACGAAGGAAGTGCAAATTTCTTACCTCCTCAGAAGGTTGGATTGATTTGATAACTTCCTTTTATCTTGTCTCAATGTTTCCTTCCCACTTAAGATTGGGTAAGAAACAACGGTTCTCGATTCCAATATCCATTCAGATTACCTGATGATACCATTGTGTTTAGTTAATTAAGGTAGTGCAGCTGCTATTTATAATCTGTTTACCAGTAGTTGGTTTCACCTAGCAATAGATTTCTAATCTGTTCTGCAATGTTTAGATAAAAAGAAAGAAGAAGATATTTGTAATTAAAATGGATGCCTTGGCGAATTGATTCTTCTTTCAGTATCTCTTTCTGACTTGTTGCTGAAAAACCTGTCTTTGCTGCTGAGTGCTGAAGTTCAAGCCAGGCAACCAGTCACAGAACTATATGCAAGGGTAAAGTTGTCATATAAAATCAAGCAGCTTTAAATGTCCTTTTAAAAGACATTGTGTTCACCACCATAGCTCACTTGAAGAAAGGAATGCATTTGGATTGTAGAATTAAGGATTAAGGTTAGAATGTGTTCTCAACTGTCTAGAGAGCTACCTGCACTGCCTTAGACCAGTATTCCTCCATTCCTTGCAAAGCAAAAATGTCCTTTAACTTGCATAAAAGGGGTACAGTTCTGAGTTCTCCTATCATTGTTTGTACCACGAGTAAAAATGACACATAATGGGCCAAATTGCTACTTGAATCACCATCTGGCCCTCATCCAAGCCCGCCATCTAGCCAGCCGATGCGGCTACTAGCTAGCCTAGTGCTTCATGAAGTCAATGGACGGTCAACGGTCAAAGTCATTGACCGGCCAATTGACAATAATCGAAGTCAATGACCGGTCAACAGCCGGTCAACTGTCTAAGCCATGTTGCCAACGGTGTTTCCAACCGGCATCCATCCAAGTTGTCAGTCGAGCTGCCAACTAGTTTTCCGACCAAGTACTCGGCCACGTCACAAATGACCTCCATCCATGTTGTCAGTCGTGTAGTCAGCCAGCCTCCATCCAGTCTCCACCCATGTCTCCGATTAAAGCGCTCTCCCGCCGCAGTCAACCCCGAAAGTCAAAGTTAAGATCATTGGTCAAACTCGCTGATCCATGACAGTTTAGCTTGTTTCCACTGATCCAGTGCAAAAACCTTGGAGGAAGATTCTAGAAGTTTCTGGATGACTTGCTGACCAAGTTACTTGTAGAGGAAGTTTATCTCGAAATTAGGATTTAACCTAGATATTCAACTGTATAAATAGAGGGGAATTATAACCCTAAAGGGACACGCCCAGATAGAGGAAAATAAACCAGCAAACCCTAAAAGGGATCAGAAATCACTTGTATCAATCACATTAATAAAGTATCTCTCCCGGGGATTCGTCCGTGGATGTAGGCAACACTGTTAAATTCGCGTCTCTGTCATTCCTGTTTGTTTTGTGTTATTGACCCTAACTTTCATCATCACCATCAAATCCATCGTGTTCTGTGCCTGGAAATATTTCTGGGTACAAACACATACCATGTGGAAGATCCCATTCAATTCCAAATCATGGACTGGGAAGAAACCGATGACACACTAAACGAGATCCCTGTTAGCCCTGGGGGCGGAAAGTCCACCGTCTAAACTGTGAGAGTCCGTTTTTGATATGTTCAAAGATCTCGGTCTCTTTACAACTGTTGGAAAAAATAATCGCTAGAGTGGCGAATGCAGCATGTAACAGGGGTGTGCATTTACTACCCTATCCATTGGGCTCCTAAGCCTAAAGTTTCAAGCCCAAACTTCTATCCAAGCCGATCTTGCTTTTTTACTAACCTAACAAGACTTTGCTCCCCCTTGGTCTAGTTTCTGGCTACGTCGCGGAGTCTGAATGCCATTACGATTATTATTTACTTTTTTTTTTAATGCAAAATGAGAATATATTGGAAAATGAAGAAGTGGTTGTGCAAAAGCGACCAGGTCAGGGTGAAATGAGCCAGAAGCTCAAGATAACAGACTGAAACCGGAGGAATTTATTACAAAAAGAGGAAAATGAATCACTAACGAGAGGAAGTAAGGGGGAATGTTCGAGGAAGTAAGGGGGAATGTTCCAAATAAATCCAACGAATAATTAATAATCATATATGTGAAATTGTTGACAACGTCTCTATTAGTGAAGAGTTTACAACGTGTAGAGTACCAATTTGCTTAGGTGCAATGTTATGATAAGGGATGTTTTGGTGGGTTCTCACAAATTAGTGTTGATATGATCTATTACTATAAAAAAAATAATAATAATAATATATGATGTTTTGTTTTATATAAATTTTAGTATATCCGAAAAAATTGGTAGTCCATTTAACATATATTAGAGTTCAAATTGGGCTAAAACATGAAAGAGAAGTTATTATTCCATTTTCATTCGCATCGGGTAGTCATGTATGTAAATCATCCTTAAAATCACAAAATCACGTATCTGAGTAAAACAACAAAATGCTTAATAAACACTTCCTCTGTTTTTGGAAAAGTGATACTTTCACTTTTTCATTTTAGTCTAAAAATAGGCTAAATTGAAAAAGTGAAAATATCTCTTTCCTAAAACCAAGGAGTATTATAAAAGCTTCAAAAAAAACAACCAAAAAAAAAAAAAACAACCAAAAGCTTAATAAATATTACAAAAGCTTCAAAATGCTTAATAAATATTACAAAAGCTTCAACAAAATGCTTAATAAATCATGGTCCCAACTTGGGCCAGTTATAAATAGTGATACACTCCACATTTTAATATTAATAGATTTTTCTAGTCCCACCATAAGGAATTTATCTCCATATATTAATATAATAGATATAATCGGAAAATTATAGATCTTGCTACATCAAAATTTAAGATAAAGAAAATATGTATCTATAGTTGTTTGAGAAAATGATGTAGTTTTTTAGATTGTTATCGCATCTTTTGATTTACATATGCGTAAGACCTCGTTACTATATGCACCTTCTTGTTGAAGCTAAAATATTTCCAACTTGTCAAGCATGTTTAAAGCTTCTTCTCGAGCAATTTTTTTTTGGTATACCTCCCTATATTAATAAACTCCATATATTAATAATTTTTGTTAAGTCCCAAGTTTATTAATATATGGAATTTTTACTGTATAAGAGTTCAAACTGGGAAAAAGAGAAATTATTATTCCTTTTTCATTCACACTCGGTAGACATAGATGTAAATCACCCTTAATATCACAAAATCACGCATCTGATTAAAACAACAAAATGGCTAACAAATATTACAAATGCTTCAAAAAAAAAAAAATTATAAACAAGAAAGGGGTAGACGGTCACGACCACAGTGAAAAAAAATGAACCGATGAGCTGACCATCCCACCACTATGTGCCATTAGAGGCTCCCTACTTAACAAACACAACAATATGAAAACTGAAGTTTTCTATCTATATTTCCTCATCAAGCTGGGGTTCAAGATGATGAAACAAGAGACTCAATGAGCCAAGCAGTTGCAGATGTTGGATCACCTAAAATTGTTGACGCGATCATTCTCATTACCAATTTTGCTATCCTCCAATATTTCTGGACCTTATCTTGTATCCGCGTACAAATAACCATACGACGTTCTCTATTTCCTACAACACTATGCTTCATTGCAAAACTCTTCTTGCGCCCATCATCACAGTTATCACGGTCATTATCCCCAAACTCAATTCTTGCAGCATTAACACAATTAAAGTGACGACTCTCCCAAAACTTGACAAGCATTTCCTTAACACAATTTACATGAAACCGAAAGTCATCACTGTAGAAACGTAAGACCAACCAGTAACTTGGTCCCATAATCTTCTTTTCCACACCATGAACACTTTGAAGCCAACTTCTCCGAAGAAGTAACTTTACGCCTTCATATTCAACTTTGATTCTGTAATTTGTTCGCAACATGGGTGCAAATCACGCAGGATTGGTCACGGTGGTAAGAAAAACCTTTTATATCTCCACCACAAACCGTCCACAAAAGCGCTCACGTTTTCCGGGTGGACGATCGTAGAACTTGAAGTTGGATGTTTTGTAAAATGGGTGGCGCATTGAAGCATCATGCGAGATACAAATCCGGGTGTAGATCATAGTTGCATCGTTCACAACTAAAGCTTAAGCCTAAACCTATTTGATTGCAACCATCGCATATATATGGGCTTTCTTGGTGGTTTGTCATGTGTAGCTTACATGAGTGATGTGATGGCGCCTCGGTGTATTTCATTTTTATCCGACCAGATTAATTTCGATACTTTGTGTTCCCTCCCTGCAAAAAAAAAAAAAAAAAAAATCTTAAATTTAGGAAGTCCAGTGACGCGAGAAAAAAAAAATAGTAGTAATTTTTTTAATTATCAGAAAAAAAAAATCCATGATCCAAAAAGGGGTACAAAATGATTGTACCACCAAAAGGGATACCAAGAAGAAAAAAGGACTAGAACAAAAAAACATATGATATTAGAAAAAAAAAAACATATGATTAGAAAAAAACATATAATACTAGAAAAAAACATATGATATTAGAAAAGAAAAGGGATAAATTAAATTTACCGATAAAAAAAAAAGGGACTTGAAAAAAGCAGAAGAACACAAAGAAGGGAGAAAGAAGAAACGATACTAGTAATTGATGAAATAAATCAAAAAGAAAAACATATGATTATCATACTATGGACGTGTAGATTAGGCTAAATCATTAAACTTATTATATGAGATGTAGATCATGAACGACTTGACAAACATACATACATACCCTACTACTAGCTTTAAAAAGTTATCGAAAGTTATCAAAAGATCCCATAGAACCAAAACATGTTTGGGAGCAATAAAAGAAATACATATGAAACTATTCTAACCGAAGATTGAAGAACTAATAACTTGAATAGATTAGTACCTTTAAAGAAGTAACTTCTGGATGGAAAGCCTTGAATGGATAATCAAACTTGAATATATAAACTAGTACCTGTAAAGTTTTCTCTTATCGATAACTCAAAGTATGATTATATCAAAAAAAATAAAAAGAACCATGTAATTTGGTCTTGAAGTACACACCGTATTTATAGACAAGAAAATTTACAAAGGAAACGGGATTACCCTACAAGCACCACTATGTTTTGTGATGTCATTTGAGCTTACGTCAACTCTTGAGACAGTTTGTAAACTTTCAAGTTAAAAGTTATTTGAATCCCGCGTTGTCCGTACAAAAAAAAAAGAACAAAAAATAGAAGAAGAAGAAGAATATGATGAGTGATGACCGTATAAGATATTGGATAAAGACCTAAAGACACCACTTCATGGTTTTACATTTATGTTATTTCGTGTTTTTTTTACACAAAATTGGTCAAAAAAACCAAAATCAATAATTCCCGAGTAAAAAGAATATTTAGATTTTGATACTGTTTAAATGGACAAAAATGTAAAGATAGCCAGGATGTAAGATTTTCATCCGCCCATTTTCAAATACTTTTTCTTATTTTTAATTTACATCGGGATGCATCCATTTTATCCTTACTATTTCAAATACTTTTTCTTATTTTTAATTTTTCTTATTTTAAGTTTAAGAATGAATCAGTTTCATCCTTGCTATTTTTTAGCGTCCATTTCACCCATAGTAATTTTTTTACTCGTCCATTTGAACTATGTTTTAAAAATATTTGGACAAATGACCTATTTTCCGTTTTTTTTTTTTTTTATATTTAGATAAAGATAAATCTTAAAGTATTTAGTTTAATTTTTCTTTCTTATCTTTTTTTGATGGTATCTTCCTACACTGTTCAAGTGTATTTTCCTCTTACATTCATTAACAAGTACTCTGTCTCTATACTAGCTTACACGATTGTTATTAGATTTTTTGAATCACCTATTATTTTATTGTTTTGTGATTACCACGAAATTTCCAAATTGATCGTTTAAACTTTATTTTTTCTGTAATTTTGTTACTACAATTACTGATAACACTTTTCTATCGGTCACCAACACACTTAACAATTCTACACAAACAAAAAATTAGGACTAATATCTCTTTAGGAATACCACTAGGGTACAGGTGGAAAATTTTCCTCTCCCTATGTTACCTAGTAAACTAGTTTATCTTTAGGGAGGAAACTAGATCAATATAATAATAACAAGGGCCAATTACAGAATGATCATACTTTTTGTAATTCTTTCACAAAATGATCATACTTTTGTATTGCTTTTACAAAATGGTCACACTTCCATCCGATTTAACATTTTTGAATAAAATGATGTTAACTTTTCCCATAATACCCTCCCAAAAATACCCTCCTCATTTAACTAATTGGTTGATGTGGTGGTGATGACGTGATGGTGGTGGTGGTGGAAGCTTAAGAATCTTCGCTAAGCCCCAGAGGGGAAGCGATGAACCCTTTGGGTGAATGCGGTGTAACGATCCTGAATGCGTTCTAACGAACCTGAATGCGTTCTAACGATCCCCGAATGCAATGTAACGATATGTAAGCGGCGGCACCACCACCTACAAATAGCACCACGTCAAAAAAACTATAATGAAGGCAAAATTTGAAATCATGTATGGAGGGATAAATAGGAAGGATATGTAGGTAATTTCATTAACAGATTTAACTGTAAGTCACCACTTAACTCTCTATTTAACGGAAATATGACCATTTTGTTAATAGTTTGTAATAGTATGACTGTTTTGCAATTTTTCCTAACAAAAATGCTGAACTAATAACTCAGATGTAGCTTTTTGGCAGGGACGGAGCCAAGGGTTGACCAACCTTGGCTCTAGCTCCCCTAAAATCCTAAAAATCATATAAAAGCCCCTAAAATATATTTGATTTTCTGTATTTAGCCCACCTAATGCTTGGTGTTTAGTCCACTAGGTCTAACATGTTTATAAAGTTTCATTTTAACCCCCCTCGATATTTATTTCTGGCTCTGCCACTGCTTTTTGGGACCACAGTTATGCCCCAACTTTTTTAGGGACCATTGTTCTGTCTTAAAGTGTAGTTTGAGGGACCACTTTTCTATTTTATCAAATGAAGAAAAGAAAAAAAGACCTAGTGGAAGTACTTTTTGTGTCGATATTACAGACCAATGACACCTTCCACAATAAAATGCTATTGTTGTCATCACGAAATAGCAACAATCACCCAATACTACTACTGTTGTCCACCGTTAGTGCCATTGTTTCCTCCCCTGCTTACCAACACTACCGCTTTGCCCTACATTATTATTCACCACCACCACCACCACGAGAACCAGTCAGCACCACTAATGCTGGCCGATACAATCCGTAGCCAATTTATTCTCCGTTCATTTCTTAGTGATATTCCTCGTCCTTTAATATTGCCGGGATTGTGATATCTGGGTTGACCTTTCTTCAATTTTTTAGTAATATGATAGTGACATCTATTTTCTACTCATTTGTTATACTTTACCCATTTCATGCGGAGTTGCCCCACACTGATTTACCAGATTTTCCTTTTTTAACCAAACATGCACGTCAATACTAGGAAAGGTCGGTGGATGTGTCAATTGGCATCACTGCAAATATTCAGACATGTACGACTTAATCTTAGTTTAACCGACTGAAGATCCAGGAACCTTCTTATCGGATGTCCCCGAAGGGACCAGGAACCTTCTTATATTAGTAAATTATTGTGATCTATATATTATACCAAAGAGTCTGTCAACGTCATGAAGGCAGCAAAACGAATCAAGTTTTGATTGTTTGAATTTCCTGATGCATTTAGGACTGCGTAACCGTTTCTTTGATTTCCTTTTCATCAAAAACAATAATATAATCTTTCCAAGTAATGGTGGTGAATCATGGGTGCATGTTTGAATATTTGATGCCGCTCTTGATACATATTTTGACGCATACTTGTAGTTTGTGGATAAACTGGATGGATGTGATGCACTGCGTTTCTTAGCAGTGACATTTCATCAACGTGTTGAAAATCCAGAGCTATCTATCCATCCCTTACGCGTAATTCCCAACCTAAACGTTATCCCTCCCGCGTAGAGGTGTAAAACGCGTCTTAGGCCCGGCGCCCCGGCACACAAAGGATTGCGTGCTTCACGTGCCATGTGCCGTGGTCAGGCTGTCTTGTGCCAACGATTTAAATCATGATGTCTTGATCACAAGCTTTACTAGTCAAAAGCTAGGCATAAAGACAACCCACTAGCACATCACACGAATAAACGTCTTGTCTTTGTCTGCGTCTTGACACGCGTCTTTAAACAATTTGAAATTACTTTATGTATATATTAAATCGGACATTATAATAAGAATTTAATTAGACAACATATCATTTGAAATTATTTCAAGTAAAATTAACAAGTTTATTCAATAAAAAGAAATAGTCCATCAAATATAAAATTGGATTATTGTCATGTAAATTAATGTTCTAGTTAAATATAGGTGATGACATTATAACAACGATATTGAAATATATTTTCCAAATATTAAGGTATTATATGTGTTGTTATAAATAAGCCAACATAAAATGATAAAAACTAGCTAGAATAGTGACTATTTTGTGAAATATACAAAATATGTGATGTATTATGCCTTGTTATATGGTGCATTTGTACATGTTATGACGCGTCTTTCTCTTAACGTGTTGTCTTGTCTTTGGCCACGCGTCTTTATCCGTCTTAAGCGTCTTTGTCTTTGTCTTCTTTGTCAATTAATCAAACCAAAGACGTCCCATTTAACTAACGTCTTTGTCTTGCGTCTTTGAGCTAAGTCACGTCTTTGTCTTTGAAATCTGGCTCAAATTTTAGCGTGCTGTGTTGGGCTGTGCTCGTGCTGGCACAGCCCAATTTACACCTCTACCTCCCGCTCCCGCGTATTCCCCCGAGGACAACCAAAAACATGAATTCCTTCAATCTATTTTCAGTTCGACATGAATAACGACCATGATTTGCTGGACCCATTGACGAAGACAGACAGATAGGAAGCTTCAGTTGTCATTGTTGTGTTCCCTAATGGCACACACTGGTGAGGTCAGCCACCTCAGTTTATTTATATTATTTACACCATTTTCTTTATTTTATTTTCTTGCAAACTCCCAAAAGACTTTTTAATATAAAAGAAAAACAAAAATACAAAAGAAATAAGAACTAAGAGGATAAGAACATCGTTTACTACGGTGTAAATGATGATGTCGAAAACCCTAATACGGAGAATTGATGTATTTTTTCTTGTCAGGAACCGGTCGAATATGTGATTCTTTTGACGTGGAAAAATTGGTAGGGGAGGTAACGCTAATTATGATCTTGGCCAGGGGAGGTATTCTGGGAAAGTCAAAGTCCACGTGTAAAAACTGGTCCACGTGTACAAAGCTCGACCTGGGATAACTTGACTTTGGACGGAAAATGTAACCGGGGAGGTTTCACTAATTTAATTTCTGTAGGGGAGGTAACGCTAATTATGATCTTCGCCAGGAGAGGTAATGCAAATTAACCCAAGAAAAAAACTCATATTATTAGGTTGTGCCTCTTTTCCTTTTTTTATTTTATTTTATTATGTTAGTCTGTAACAACCGTTCGGAATCAGTTCAATGTCTTCGGGCACGACAAACTTGAGATTCATATGCAACCATTTGAACATGACGAATAACAAGTACTCATTCAATCTTAGGTTTACCGTTGTTATTGGATTTTCGAATCACCTATTATTTTATTGTTTTGTGATTTTACCACGAAATTTCCAAATCGATCTTTTAAACTTTAATTTTCCTGTAATTTTTTTATTACAATTACTGATCATAATTTTCTATCGATCACCAATGCACTTAACTGAGGTGTAGTTTTTGGGACCACTGTTCTATCCGAACTTTTTTAGGGACCACTGTTCTATCTTAAGTGTAGTTTCAGGGGCCACTGTTCTATCTTATCAAATGAAGAAAAAAAAAATCAAAGTGAAATATTTTTTGTGCCAATATAGACCTTCTACGGTACTTCTTCCGTCCCAAACTAGATGACCCCATTGTAGTTTGCACAATTCCTAAGACAAGGAGGAGAGAGGAGAATTTTGAATATATTTTTTACAATTATATCCTTAAGGATAATTACTAATAAAATTTAGAAATAATTTATCTCTCAAACTATGTAACGTATATTCGTAAATTTTATACTGTTAGAAAATATTTTAAAACACCTGCTTAATGAATATAAAATGGTGATTTTAGAAGGGAGTATAATGTTATATTTGTCATCAAGACAAGAAATTTAAAATGACCACCATAGCAACAACCACCCAATGTTGTCCACCGTTAGTGCCAACACTACCGCTTTTGCCTACATTATCATTCACCACCACCACCAACCATCACGAGAACCAGTCAGCACCCCTAATGTCGGCCGATACAGTCCGTAGCCAATTTATTCTCCGTTCATTTCTTAATGATCCTCCTCATCCATCGATATTGATTGTGATACCTGCGTTGATCTTTCTTCAATCTTTTTAATAATATGAATGTGACATCTGGTTGACATTTATTTTCTATTTGTTGTATTTTACCTGTTACTTTTTCATTTTATACGGACCTGCCCCACATTGGTTACCAGATTTTCCTTTTTAACCAAACATGCACGTCAATACTAGCAAAGGTCGGTGAATGTGTCAATTGGCATCAGGAGATATTCAGACATGTACGACTTCATTGTACCTGTAGTTTGTTTATTGAATGACAAATGTTATCCCACACGACTTTGTGGGATGGTTTCCCGCTCAAGCGGCTTTCTTTATCGTTAGATGATCAAATCAACGGTTAGATTCATATTCAAGAAAGGACCCATCACTTTGAGAAAATGACTCACCACTTTCAAGGAATGGCCCACCACTTCCTCTAAAGGATTCAAAGCTGTTAGATCTGGATTTTACCATGATTTAACGATAAAGAAGCCGCTTTTACGGGAAGCCATTCCACAAAATCGTGTGGGATAGCACTGCTCACAATATCCACGACACAAGAACCTTCTTATATTAGTAAGTTATCATGATCTTATTCTGTCCAGAAGAGTCTGTCTATGTCATCACTATGAATCAAGTTTGGATTGTTTGAATTTCTTGATGCATGGCTAACTTTTAGGACTGCACAACCTTTTTCTCTGAATATTAATTTGTTGAGGTCACTCGATACATGTTTTGACGCGTACTTGTAGTTTTTGGATATACTGATTGGTAACGTGGTCCCCACTCCCTATATATATGGATGGAGCCCGGAGGTGATGCCACTCCCTTACGCGTGATTCTCGACGTAAACGTTATCCCCTCCCGCGTATTCTCCCAGGACAACCAAAAACATAAATTCCTTCAATCATATGTTCCAACATAAATAACGACCTGACTTGCTGGACCCATTGACGAAGACAGATACAGTAGATGGGAAGCTTCGGTTGTCATTGTTGTGTTTGCTTAGTGGGAGGCCTCTAATGGTACACAGGTGACGTCAGCCACCTAAGTTCAGATATTTGGCATAACATTTGCACTTTTTTTTTTTCTTTCTAGCAAACTCCCAAAAGATTTTTAATAATAAAAGTAGAACTTAAAAGCAAAAAAAAAAATACTGTAAGAAGCGAGAGGATAAGAACATGGTTTACTACAAAACCCAAAAAACTCTTACACCTGAAAAAAACAAAAACCCGTTACTTTTCTAGTTTTTCTCCAAACCCTAAATCTTAAATCAATTTCCCTATATCTTTACGACTGATGACGATCTGGTCTATGAAGTTAAGACTTCAATCCTACTATGGGCTGCAGCAGCTGGAAGCAGAGTTCATGTGAACTTCTCAAGTCTGTGATTAGTGACTGGGATAACTTATTCATGTAATATAGTTTTTCTTTTTCGTTTGTTTTTATTTGCCATCATTGGTAGACTTCTGTAAATTCTCCCATTCTAATATATCTTCTCTTTTCCGATCAAAAAAAAAAAAAAAAAAACAATTGAAACCCTAATCTATTTATTCTCATCCTCATCAATCCTAATATGTTTTTTCTTGGAAGAATTGATTTAACCCCTTCTGAGTCTTTCCTTGCCGACTTAATATCAATTTGAGCTTGTTTGAGATTATCAATCATTATTGATAAGTCTCTTCCGTTCTGCATGTTGTTCTCTATGAGTCATTCATGGATTCAATCAAACACAGACGCGTCTCAATCTACCTCCTTGTCCTGTATGAAATATGAAGTAACTGCTTTTGGTTAGGTGTGGTCTATCACTTCAAACTGAGTTTTGGGTTATCACAGGAGGTAATTATAATTACTTTGCGTATGGTTTTTTACAAGATGGGTATTCATAAATAGGTCTTCCTGCATCAAATTTTATCATTGGTTGATATTTTTAGTTATTAGAATTTCTAAGCGCCTGATTAACTTTCTACTTGCCTTCATTTAGACACTACACTTTCAACACCCCTTTCACCTCAATTCTGCGCCGTGTTTTCATGAATTGTTCTTTGTGTATTCATTTATCCCTTGGCATTGTCTCTGATTGCTTGCATCAAGTCTTGCTCATTCTAATTTTATCTCATGAGTCCTTCCTATAAATTGACATCCTTGCAAAGGATGGATCATTATCCTGCATTCCCTTTCAACTTGTTTCATATCTTTGCTATTTCTACTCTTTTCATCATATATATGTACCTTTGTTTCCACCATGCCTATTTGCTTGGAATGGTGATCTTCTTTGAGCTCATAAACACCTTTCAAACCTCCGTGAGACTAGATACCAATAGGAATCTGAACTTGCAAAACCCTGCTGCCCATCAGAATGTCCCTCACAACCTTTGGAGATATTGAATTATTGGGGGTTTTTTTCCTTACATGGTGTAAATGCTTGGCATCTTAGATGTGCATTGAGAAAAATATGGAGAATAAGAGGAGGCTTGTCTGTGAGACAAGCTGGTGTTGAATACTATCTTATCCATTTTCAGATATATCATGAGTTTGTTAGAGCAGTTAGACAAGGTTCCCGAGCCATGATGAATGATATTTTTATGATGAGTGTTTGGCATGAAGATCAAGATATCAGGAAAATAATCTTAACTCGTGCGGAATTGAACATCACCATAAGATGTCTAAATTTAGAGCAGCTTCAAGACTTTGATGATAGAAGAGGATTTGTATTTAATATGGGAGAAATTATAGCATTTGATCCACCAAGACTCACAGAGAACAAATCATATGATATGACAGTTAGACTCACTATGAATGTCTTCAACACTTTGAGAGAAAACAGATGGAAGAGGAGGACTCAATATTCTCACCTTTGAGTATCATGATTTACCACACGACTTTTATGAGTTACGCCGCGAGTAGGCCACGACAAAGAAGATTGTGGACAATATATATAAGCTCAAAATTTAGTACAGCAAGGATATCAGGTGCCTCCACCTCCAGCCCTATATCCACCGTTACATCCACCGGATGCTTACATGCCAGATTTCATGGGAGATGCAGATGATAAGTTCGGCTTCCTTGCTAATGATAATGATTCAAAGATTAGCAACAAAAACAATTCAGCCGCCACCAACCAGACGGAGATCAACATACATGACCATGATGATGCCATCTCTCCTGTTACTTCTAAAGAATTGCTTGTGAAGATTAAAAAGCCTAAGTCACCTCCATTTGTTGTAAATCCTCATCAATGGGATGAATTTGGTTTCAATACCCCTGAACCTTTTGTGAACCCTAACCCATATGAGCTCTCATGGGAACCTAAATATAATATCTCAACCAAAAGACCAAACCCTAGTCATTACTTATATAACTTTCATCCTAAAGAGCTTGAAGCATTCAATCCTCAAGACTTATATCATATAGCTTTCGCGGACCTGCTTCATCCTCCACTACACATCTCTGGCCTACCTTGGAGGATTACAGGAATTGGATCACAAGTGAACCTTACCCAAAACGGAGAAAGCAATACAAAGAACTGGCTGTGAAGAATCCTGCAATTATGGTTGATATTTACCAAGCTGCTACCACATCTCTACCGGATTCACCACCAGTCAGACCTGACTCAATACCTATGGATATTTGGATTTCATTGGGATATATACCAAGACAATGCAGGCACATCTCAGGTAGCAGGCACAGAAGAAGATCGAGAACAAACAGCCGCAGACCGTAAAGGCAAAGGAATTATGAAGGAGTAATCAATCCTCAACCCTCAAGAAAACATATATGCATCAGCTAGTGTTTGGAAACAGGTTCTATGGAAGGATCCCCAACTTTTCAGATTATTGGTGTATGGGAAATTCAACTTGCAAGTCGGGCTGACGACTTTAAACCAAGCGCTGCATGGGAGGAAACCCCAGGATGAGTATTTCTTGTCTTGTTTTTATTTTATTTTTTCTTGTCTTGAATTTACTTTTTCTGATTTCTTGTCACATTATCATGTAGGATTTCCCACCTTGACTTACTTTGGATGACTCAATTTACATTGAGGACAATGTAAAGTTTAGGTTTGATGGAGTGGTTAAGCATTTGCATTGTAAATTTTTCATACATTTTTTAACTTTTGTGTGAAAGTGCATGAAAAACTCCAACTTGTAGTTAGTTTAGAGTCACATAGTATACATGTCGCTAAGACTACATCGAGATTCTCATAAGAGTGACTGAACTTAGAGATGACAGAGAACGTGATCGGGTTTCTTAATTGTATGAGAGTTAAAGTTGGATTTAACCATGCCAAAGTGGCAAATGAGGTGCGATCGAATTCAGTATTAGAGTTGTGGTCCCATATAGTGGAGACTACCCATGTTACATCATGAGAGGCACCGACCTTCACTTCTTTGTACCTGTCTAAATTTGTGCTTTTAGAGTGTGTGTCACCACACGTAAACTCAGGTAGAATGGTGAGCTACCCAACCTCCCACCAATAGAAGCACTACTTTGAGATTTGAGTGCTATTTTATCAATCATGATGGTGACATCGGTGCTAACTTACATACCACTTGTTATCTTGTTCGCAGTTAGCACCATCCACTTTATCTCTCTCTACACCAACATGTCCATAGAAACACCATCATCATCAACAAGAGGAGCATCACAAATTCGAAGGAAAGTTGAAGACGTTCAAGGTTTACAAGCAACGGTACAAAAATGAGAAGATTTCGGATTCAAGTAAAGCAACAAGACAAGGAGCATAATTTTTATAAGTTGAAGACTTATATACAAGAGAGGAGATTATCAAGATGAGAGTTCGAGAAGTTTATGATATCGAGACGATACAAGTTGTGAAGAATCAAGCGGTAAAGTACTTACACCATGGAAGAGGAGGACTCAATATTCTCACCTTTGAGTATCATGATTTACCACACGACTTTTATGAGTTCTGTCGCATGCTAGGCTACAGACAAGAAGATTGTGGACAATATATATAAGCTCAAAATTTAGTACAGCAAGGATATCAGGTGCCTCCACCTCCATCCCTATATCCACCGTTACATCCACTAGATGCTTACATGCCAGATTTCATGGGAGATGCAGATGATGAGTTCGGCTTCCTTGCTAATGATAATGATTCCAGTACTAGCAACAAAAACAATTCAGCCGCCACCAACCAGACGGAGATCAACATACATGACCATGATGATGCCATCTCTCCTGTTACTTCTAAAGAATTGCTTGTGAAGATTAAAAAGCCTAAGTCACCTCCATTTGTTGTAAATCCTCATCAATGGGATGAATTTGGTTTCAATACCCCCGAACCTTTTGTGAACCCTAACCCATATGATCTCTCATGGGAACCTAAATATAATATCTCAACCAAAAGACCAAACCCTAGTCATTACTTATATAACTTTCATCCTGAAGAGCTTGAAGCATTCAATCCTCAAGACTTATATTCAATAGCTTTCGCGGACCTGCTTCATCCTCCACTGCACATCTCTGGCCTACCTTAGAGGATTACAGGAATTGGATCACAAGTGAACCTTACCCAAAACGGAGAAAGCAATACAAATAACTGGCTGTGAAGAATCCTGCAATTATGGTTGATATTTACCAAGCTGCTGCCATATCTCCACCGGATTCACCACCAGTCAGACCTGACTCAGTACCTATGGATATTTGGATTTCTTTGGGATATATACCAAGACAAGCCAAGCACATCTCAGGTAGCAGGCACAGAAGAAGATCGAGAACAAACAGCCGCAGACCGTAAAGGCAAAGGAATTATGAAGGAGTAATCAATCCTCAACCCTCAAGAAAACATATCTCTATCAGTTTGGACAAGATATCAATTTCAACGCCGATGATGAATGATTAAAGATTAGTTAATACTTTGTGTTTAGGCTGGCCAACTGTTTTCCTTTGTTCCATGTAATCTATGTTCTGGTTTAGTCTCGTTTTTGTTTAATTCTAGTGGTAGCTGAAGTCAAGTTAAATTGCAATTTGTTTAGACACATACAGTAGAAACTCTATAAATTAATATTGTCGGGACCATCAAAATTTATTAATTAACTGAACGCAACTTCAAAAATGTTGAATTGTTCTTTTTTTTTTTTTTTGCCACCAAATACACCACCAAACACAAATTCAAAAATTCAACCTTGTGATAAAAAATGCATTATTGTCGTCGATATAGAGGTCTTTTGGAAGGCTATGAATTATGAGCATCAAATCCAGAAAAAATAAATGTGTTAGATGCAATGAATCATGCTTTCGTCATTGTAAACTTCGACCAACAGATAACACAAGTTTAGACAATTTGGATAAACATACAGACAATGAAATCACTCAAGACTTGCAAAATTTGATCGAGAAGTTGGGCTATCACAATTCAATGAATGTCGAAGATATCCTAAATTATCCAGAAGAAAATGAAGTTACATTGTTGTTGAGTGAAGAAGAAATAATCGAGAGCTTTATGGGAACTGATAAAGACGTGAAAGAATATGATGAAAGTTCTACAATAGAGCCCCTTTTACTAGGGCTGCACAAGACCCACCCACGATACCCATACCCGCCCGTACCCGCTAAACCCGTGGATTTTTTGTCCATACCCGCCCGTTGTGGGTGCGGGGTTGGTTAAGAAAAACCGTCTGTGGGTGCGAGGTTGGTTTTAGGTCATACCCGCCATACCCGCCCGAAAACCCGCTCAATATACACCGTTGATTACAGCTAATCCTTCACTGGCCTTGAGAAGTTCAGCTCGCTCCATAGACCACCTCTTTTGTCCCTTTCTCGAGAGACTTCACGTTTTCAATGGTTGTTGGTGTCTTGTGTGTGAACATATCCACAGAGGTGCCAATTTAAGAGCTGGCCTTCTTAACGTTCGAGATTTCTTTACCATCAAAAATAAAATGTGCGTATTCGATTTGCTATCACTATAATTAGTTGCACGCGTCATGAAATATATTAAAGCGGACTCCATGGATTGTAATTTTAAAAATTTCAATGTGGTGCGGCAGATTATAGCGAACTCCTCCTCCTCCCTGATCGTATATCTAATTTTTGGATTATATCTAATTATTGCGGGTTTAAGCGGGTTTAAACTGAAACCCGCCCTACCCGCAATGGTGGGTAACAAAACCCGCCTGTTTGTGGGTGCGGGGTTGGTTATGAAAAAAAAAAAACCCGCGGCTCGTGGGTGCGAGGTTGGTTTGAGCTTATACCCGCCCATACCCGCCCATGTGCAGCCCTACCTTTTACGAAATGAAGCTATTATAGAGGCAATCACATTGAATAATTTCTTTTGAGCTATAAGCAAACAATGCCAAAAATTCTTCCAATGATATGAAAATTAGAGATGAAATTCAGTGCAATATTAATTTTAGCAAAAAAACAGAAGACAATTAAATCATTTTTCAAAAAATCTTCGTAAATCTTTAATGTATTGGATATATATAATGCATTATTAATTTATATTTCATATGGGGTCTACATAGGTAATCAAAAATATATTGTCTTATAATTTTAGCGAATTATTAATTTGGCACGTTGTCCCGAATGGCCAAAAATATTATTTAAGAGAGTTTATTAAATAATCGAGTATTAATTAAAAAGAGTTTCTACTTTGTAGTATTAGTTCGCCTTAGTCTCGGTTGAATGTGTACTTCTCTTTACAAGGTGTGTGCTTAGTAGAGTCCCTGTCTTAAGTATTGTCTTTAGCTTAACTTAGTTTGTTCTAGCTAGTAAGTTTAGTTGTATGTTTTCATTTATGTTTCTTCCTCGGTGTTGTTTTTCCCTTTCTGGTGTTGTACTAGAGTAGTCACACAAAGTTGTAATAGTTCTGTGCTTGAGTTGTTATAGTTTTTGTGGTTGTGTAATAAAAGAGTGTTGGTCATAAGAGTTGCTTTCTTGTTAGTGGGCTTAACCTGGTGTCTTTCTTTGGTCCATTACTCTTTGTTAGGAATAAGTCGTTCTCCGTTGAGGCTCTAAGTCAACATCCATAACTTTCCCAGCCCTTTTCCTCGACTTCGGATATAGAATCAGTTCTGGTAGCTAGGAAATTCAACACCAATTTTGAAGACATCTGTGACAACCACTGTGCACATCTACATCAACCCTCAGATGACCAACATTACAGACGACTTCATTACTTCGAAAATAGAATCAGTTCCGGTAGCTAGTCAATTCAACACCATTTTTGAAGACAACTGTAACAACCAGCGTGTACATCTACATCAACCCTTAGATCACTAGCATTACATACAATTCATTTGTTGATTCCACACAATTTGTTCAACATCGAAAAGTTCAACATGGCTGTAAATATCTCTCTTCTAGCTTGGAATTGTAGAGGTATCAACCATGACATCATAATCCAGCATTTGCGAGGCTTAATAGCGGAACATAGACTAGATATTGTATTCCCTCTCTCTTCTATCTCATGACCCCGATGATCCACCTTCGGGGATACCCTATGATGGAGGAAAGGTATTATGGGGTTACAAAGGCAGTTGGGCCTCCGTCGTTTACAATACCATAGTAAGTACCTAAACCTTATGCTATGTGATGTAAACATTATTATCCGTGTAGTTTTTTGATTGTCCATCGTGGTTGTTTTGTTTTATAGGATCACAAGGATGTCGTTCGTCTTATGAAGCCAGGAACGTCGGTGAGTATGATGAGGCAATGACCACTTATAGTTGCAGAATCCACAGAAGGAGAAGTTCAGGAAGTAGTCGATCTAGTTAATTCTACGGGGTTGGTACGGTCGACAATTTGGACCACCTTGGTTACGACAGGACCTCATGTTCCGCCTGTCGAGAGATACTACGGGGAAAACGGATACTTTACATCTTTCGTTTGGAGAAATGACGATAACTCCAAATGATGCGAAGTTCATTACCGGTCTAAGCATAGAAGGTAAAGCCGTGAAGCACAAAAGGTACGTGCAAGAGCTTGATTGGGACAATATTTATGCGTGGACCAAGGAAGTGTTCCAATGGGATGAGGAGAAGACCAAGAAGGAGATGCTAGTAGGAAAATCAAAGAAGAGGATATTCCATCTCTCGAAGCTGAGGGACAACTTCATGGGAACAAGGAAGTGACGCTGCAACGTATCATCGCCACGGCCAATGCGTATGTCCTCTATGTCCTGGGAGCTGTTATCTTCCCCGACGTTTCCGGTGCCCGTGTGACCGCCAAATTTATCCAGTTGTTGCAACCATTTGACAAGATGTATAAATACTCTTGGGGCACTTCCATCCTTGCACACTCGTTGAAGGAGTTGGGAAAGGATTTTAGGGCTAGAAGGAACCAACTCGGAGGGAATATGGCTTTTCTGCAGGCATGGATATATTTGCACTTCCCAATATTTGCTAAAAGGGCTTTTGAGAACAAGGAATGGGACGAAGAGCATTATGGAGACAAGTCACTACGGGAAAATTAGTAATCTACAACTGTAGATTAACAACTCGTAAATTAAAAGTTGTAAAATGTAGTATGTTTTACAACTTTTTCCAACAAAAGCGTTGTCAAAGTAAAATATGTCCAACTCTTAGGACCAACGAGTTCCTAAGAGTAGTGACGAAATCGAACCACAACTTGTTGTGTGAAAAGGGTTGCGAGAGAAAGTGACCACCTTTAGAATTTAAGACTCATATCCTAAAGGTAGTGAATGATTTTAAAACAACACTAATAAGAGTCGTAGAAGATAAGAAAAAAAAATTGAAAAATGTTCTTGTAGAGAATCGAACCCAAGCTTACTAGGTGTTAGCACAAGATGTCAACCATCCTGCCGGATTCACATTACTGGTAGATTTGTGCTTTTTCTTTTAATCAACATTCACAACCTTTACAAGAGTTGTAAAATGATAAATTGACTTTGAAAAAAAAAATGAGGCTAAGGTGAATCGAACTGAACCTCCTCTTGTCTAAGACTTGGATTTCAACCACCATTCCACATTTACATGCATGTCTCACTTATATTTTACATTTACTTTTATAAAAAAGTGATAAGGAAAAAACATGTTAAGGAAAAGAAACAAAAGGACGATTATGATGTAAATGGATGGTTATGATGGGAGATGGAAAAGATAAGAAGAAAAAGGATAAATAGACCTTCTACAACCCCTTAAGAGTCGTCGTAAAGGTATAAACACTCTCGCTAAATTTTTCTCACTTCTGCTAAATTTTATTCACTTCTGCAAAAAACTTCTCACTTCTGCTAAATTTTTCTCACTTCTGCTAAATTTTCTTTTCATTGCTATTGACAACCTTTATAAGAGTTGTCGTTGAGGTATAAACACTTATGCTAAATTTTTCTCACTTCTGCTAAATTTTATTCACTTTTGCTAAGAATATTCCCATGGAATCTTACCCGTAAATGGGTGGATTCATCGTCTTTCCAAACTTTCAGACTTATAGTAGTCCGCTAATGGCCAAGTTTTGATCCCGGTGCAAGTTTCTTTCGCGAAGTTGACGAATTTGTATGTGTTTAAGGTTTATGAGAATATTCCCATGCAATCTTACCCGTAAATGGTTGGATTCATCGTCTTTGCAAACTTTCAGACTTATAGTAGTCCGCTCATGGCCACGTTTCGATCCCGGAGCCAGTTTCTTTCTCAAAGTTGACGAATTTGTGTGTGTTTAAGGTTTCTGAGAATATTCCATGGAATCTTACCCGTAAATGGTTGGATTCATCGCGTCTTTTATGAACTTTCGAGACTTATATTAGTCCGCTCATGGCCAGGTTTCGATCTCGAAGCCAGTTTCTTTCTCGAAGTTGATGAATTCGTGTGTGTTGAAGGTTTCTGAGAATATTCCCATGGAATCTTACCGGTAAATGGATTGATTCATCGTTCTTACGAACTCTCGGACTTATACTAGTCCGTTCCTGGCCAGGTTTCAATCTCGGAGCCAGGGTTTGCATACAATATGCTAGAATAGGGTTTGCTTAATGTTTCGGGGAATATTACAAAAGAATATTACTTGTAAATGGATGGATTCATCGTTCTTACGAAATTTCCGACTTATAGTAGTCCACTGTCGGCCAGGTTTCGATCTCGGAGCCAGGGTTTGCATACAATATGCCAGAATAGGGTTGGTTTAATGTTTTGTGGAATATTCCAAAGGAATCTTACCGGTAAATGGATGGATTCTTCGTTCTTATGAAATTTCGGACTTAGAGTAGTCCAATCACGGCCAAGTTTCGATCTCGGAGCCAGGGTATGCGTACATTATGCCAGAATATGGTTTGTTTAAGGTTTCGGGGAATATTTCGAAGGAATCTTACCTATAAATGGATGTATTCATCGTTCTTACGAAGTTTCTGACTTAGAGTAGTCCAATCACAAATGGGTTTCGATCTCGAGCCAAGGTATGCGTACATTATGCTAGAATATGGTTTGTTTAAGGTTTGAGGGAATATTTCAAGGAATCTTACCGTAAATGGATGGATTCATCGTTCTTACCAAGTTTCCGAATTATAATAGTCCACTTCCGACCAGGTTTTGATCTCGGAGCGAAGGTACACATACAATATGCCAGAATAGGGTTTGTTTAAGGTTTCGGGGAATATTCCGAAGGAATCTTACGTGTAAATGGATGTATTCATCGTTCTTACCAAGTTTCCGAATTATAATAGTCCACTTCCGACCAGGTTTCGATCTCGGAGCGAAGGTACACATACAATATGCCAGAATAGGGTTTGTTTAAGGTTTTAGGGAATATTCCGAAGGAATCTTACGTGTAAATCGATGTATTCATCGTTCTTACCAAGTTTCTGACTTAGAGTAGTCCAATCACGGCTAGGTTTCGATCTCGGAGCCAGGATATGCGTACAATATGCCATAATATGGTTTGTTTAAGGTTTCAGGGAATATTTCGAAGGAATCTTACCTGTAAATGGATGTATTCATCGTTCTTACGAAGTTTCTGACTTAGAGTAGTCCAATCACGGCCAGGTTTCGATCTCGGAGCCAGGATATGCGTACATTATGCCAGAATATGGTTTGTTTAAGGTTTCAGGGAATATTTCGAAGGAATCTTACCTGTAAATGGATAATTCATCGTTCTTATGAAGTTTCGGACTTAGAGTAGTCCAATCACGGCCAGGTTTCGATCTCGGAGCCAGGATATGCGTATAATATGCCAGAATATGGTTTGTTTAAGGTTTCGGGGAATATTCCGAAGGAATCTTACCTGTAAATGGATGGATTCATCGTTCTTACCAAGTTTCCGACTTATAGTAGTCCACTCCCGACCAGGTTTCGATCTCGGAGCCAAGGTACGCATACAATATACCAGAATAGGGTTTGTTTAAGGTTTCGGGGAATATTCCGAAGGAATCTTACGTGTAAATGGATGTATTCATCGTTCTTACAAAATTTATGACTTAGAGTAGTCCAATCATGGCCAGGTTTCGATCTCGGAGCCAGGGTATGCGTACCATATGCCAGAATATGGTTTGTTTAAGGTTTCGGGGAATATTTCGAAGGAATCTTACCTGTAAATGGATGTATTCATCGTTCTTACGAAGTTTCTGACTTAGAGTAGTCCAATCACGGACATGTTTCGATCTCGGAGCCAGGGTTTGCATACAATATGCCGTTATACCATATTTAAAGTTCGAATCGACACTGAGCTTCATATTTATCGATTTCAATGATGTATCCTTCTAAGTTTGAAGTCAGAAACCCTCCCGAAGCTTCTTGGTTCACAATTTGTATGTCGTCATACCACATTTGAAGTTCGAATCAACACCGAGCTTCATATTTATCGATTTCAATGATGTATCCTTCTATGTTTGAAGTCGAACCCTCCCGAAGCTTCTTGGTTCATAATTTCTATGTCGTTATACCACATTTGAAGTTCGAATCAACACTGAGCTTCATATTTATCGATGATGTGTCCTTCTACGTTTGAAGTCAGAACCCTCCGAAGCTTCTTGGTTCATAATTTCTATGTCGTTATACCACATTTGAAGTTCGAATCAACACCGAGCTTCATATTTATCGATTTCGATGATGTATCATGCTAAGTTTGAAGTCTGAACCCTCCCTGTTGATAGTGGATTTTCGTTTAAGGTTAAATTTGTAAAAAACCGAGAAAATCATGCGCTGACATCTTGTAAAAGATAAAGCCGTTTATAAGTGACGGATACTCCTCACTTAGTTCACCAAGAATGGAGCATGTAGCAACAATCCCTTCCCCGTGGAATTTCATATCGGCCTTGTATTTCCGTACTCATTATCGGATGGCACACGATCGAGTGTTACTCTTATGAAGTAACACGAACCTCCAAGCACTATAATGAATCATTATCGGTGTGGCATGACGTACCGAGTGTTACTTCGTACAGTAACACGAACCTCCAAGCACTATAATGAAACCATGTACGAAATACCCGTACAGGGCTAATTCTCGGTGTGTTATACTAGCCCGAGCCCTCTAGGTGTGTTATACTAGCCCGATTGAGCCCCTCTCGGTGTGTTATACTAGCCCGATTGAGCATCCCAGAGACCGACCATATCCCAGTCCGGATATGATCTAATCGCAGTCATCCAACTCCACAAGCATGATTGGACGACCCCAGATCAATTCCATCACCCCAAAGCAGGTATGGAATACACACGGCCGACCCCGCATGGTCGACCATTGGCCTCCGCTTGCCAAAGAACCGTCCATACCAAGCATTATGGACGGGAAACCCTAAATTAGGGTTTGCGGCATATTACATGTGCCGCAAAACGATCTCAACCATCCGTCTTCGCAGTATGATGGAGGGTGTAGATGTAGACTCAAAGGGCCCGAGCATGTCGACACAATCACCATGTGATCGCCTACACACTTGACCAATCGGTCAAAACCAACCATGATTGGTTACACTAAATTGGCCCGCCTAAAAGATCATGGGCCGCACGGCTTTGAAAGCCAAAATTAGGGGTTCAAGCCATCACGCGCGTCCATCTTCTCCGGCACGAATGGAGGGTCACGATTAGATTGAGCAAGGGTCTGTCACACCAAAGATGACCACCGTGAGCCCATCTACCTCCTCATGCGGTCGGCCAAGGCATATCATGCCTGTTAACCCCAAAACGCCCGTCAAACTTATGTGGTCGCACCTCCCAAATTGCAATCGATCTCGACCACTCAACTTCACCTGACAGGTGGGTGGCTTAGATCACGTTTTCATGGGACGGTGAGACATGGGCGTGAACATCAGTCTACCATCTTCACGCCAAACCAACCGGCCAAGACCGACCAAGTCGAGTCATCTTGGAAAACACGCCGGAAAAGGGTATGGTGCGCGACTCCTTGCGCATCAAACTCCTATTGCAAATCGATCTCAACCACTCAACTTTACCGGTCAAATTGAGTGGCTTAGATCGCGCCTTCTTGGGAAAGTAAAGTATGGACGTGAACACCGGCGTGTTGTCTACACACATGCCCTGGTCGGTCCCTCTTCAAAACCCCTTCCCATGCTTGGTTTCGACCAAGCCGAAGAGTGATGCTTCACGCACCTCTTTAAAACCCTAATTTCATCAACGGTCGCAGATGAGTGTCTCAAACATCATCTCATCCGTCCGACTCACCAGCTTGCTATACAACCCTGGTCGGGAGTTATTTGGTTAGTGAGCAACATTACACATCACTTTACACACCGTAATGCGCACTCACATAAAATACACACGATACTTCACAAGTATCGACTTTCCGAGTAACGCAGTTATTCACCTCAGCATTACATGCTATCTTTCGTGGATCCACGATCCACATTCCAGACATCAATCATGTCACAAACTGGGGGATACATATCGGTATTGGTCTGGCGGTTTACATACGTGCGACGTGCAACGCGCCATCACAAGAACGTGTTAGGAAGTTATGGTGGCCAGACGATGGAGAGGAGAAGTGGGCAAGATTGGCGGTGTATTACCGACACACAACTCCACTACTCCATCATTCCACTACCTCCACTTCCCACGAGAAACGTGAATGAGGCTCAATGACTTGCATAAATAGGTTCTCCGCCCTATTTCGACAAGGAATGACGACAGAACAACACAAGTTCAGTCGACAGAAACCAAGTGTTAATACAAAAACCGTATTCAAACACCTGAGCACTGCCATCAACCGTAAGCTTGCTCATCCTTCTGTCACAAGTCATAAGCAAGCCAACACCTTCACAATCTCAACACCTTCTTCGCTTCCCTCCCTAAGATCAACCCCATCTCCTTCACTTTGTGACCGAAATAAGTCCGGAACTACCATTTCTCGTTTAGGGCCTGGACTTGCACGCATTGATCTCTCGACCCACAAGCACTCGCTAAAGGCATTTGTTGAAGGTTTAGATTCATTCCTCATCCACACCCCAAATTACCAAATTCTGCAGGAGTAGTTTTCACCATCAACAATTACACCACGGAGATTGATTCTGCTACAAAAAT
>JAJJWW010010168.1:0-43426 GCA_023531295.1 Papaver armeniacum | reverse complement strand
TTGATGCTCAAGAAGATGCACTGGTGGTATTGGTTTGCTTGTGAACTGCAATTGCAGGCCATCGGCCGGAGGCAAGGGCGAATGATTGATTTCAGAATTGATGCTGTGTTGGTGTTCAGTCAGCTAGCTATGTTGTTGGGAAGTGCAGAGCAGAAGATGGGTGATGTTGCTGTGACTTGCTGAAATTGGTGTTGCAATTGAAGAAGCAAAGAACGGACTGGTGGTCTGCAATTTGAGATGATTGCAGAGAAGAAGACCTAGATGAATGTTAGGTTTTGCGGGTTATGGGAATGACACTATATCCTAGTTCGCATCTAGGATTGATCTGAATACAATGGAAATTAGGATGAAATCATTCAAGTGATATCGTTGAATGAAGGTTTGAGTTGGAGCTGCTGTCATATACAATACAAGGAAGACGGCAATGAAGGCTTGAATCTGTGTTGGTCTAGGCTTGTGTGGGTATTAATAAATCTGAGTTGTTGCTGTTGATATGAGATGGCAGAAAGAAATTGTGGTTGGTATTTGAGCCTTGGGATGATGCAGCTGGAAGTGGAGTTGCAGCTGCTACAGAAGTTAAAGAAAGAATGAAATGAGAGCTTGCAAGGCTGAGATGGTGTTTGCTACAGCTTAGATACAGTTACAGTGGAAGTTGTGATATGGGGGAGTATGGTTGGTGCTATTGGAGTGTGCTAATGCATGGAACTGGTGGTGATTCAAGCTACAAAATGAGCTTAGATGCATGTTAGGAATTGCAGGGAAGTGACAGTGCCCGAACAAGACTGCAGAAACAGTGCGAAAGTGAGCGAAAATGGCGAGCCGGTGGTACTAGTTCTGGTTTCTAGATCTCGGAATGAAAAGTGGGAATTGCAAAGTTTCACTGAATCATGAAGGGGGTTCAAGTCGGATGCAAGAGTCGACGGTGGGATATATGAGCTACGAGTCACGCTTTGGGCACGTTTTCGCAAGAACAAGGAATTGGTTTAAGTAGTTCTTTTGTGAATGTGTGGGCTGCAGAGAAGCAAAGTTGAGCTACTGGAAGTGTAGAAATGCCTGGTGATAGTTTCTGATCATTCAGGTGGCCAGAGACAGTTTCTCGATGCCGTATTCCGACGACAGTGACCAGATTCCGGTGATAACGTCAGCAATTCGGCGACCCAGTTTTGGACCCAGAATTTCCAGAAGAGATGTTTTAACACATGGGCTTGGTGGACCAATTGGAGATGGTTTTTCAGAAGACTTGACCTAGTTTTGGAAAGATTATCCTTTTAGAATTGGAGAAGCATATAAATAGAAAAGTCTTTCTCTAAACCTAGATATCTCCATTAGGGAGAATTATCTCTTCTTCTACTTTGTTTTCTAGGGTTTAGAACATGATGCTTTTTTCTTTGCTTTTTGTTATGAACTCCATTAACACAAGTAGTTGATTCTCTTATTGGTTAAATATGTAGTTGGATTTTGAAAACAAGTTATGATTTTTATGAATTAGTTTTCTCTCAATATTATCGTTTGATTTCTACCGCTTATAACAATTGCATGATTGATGTATTGCAATATGATTGAATGTTTGTTTAGTTAAGTCTAGAATTGATTGAACTTACATCCATATCTATAGCTAATTTAGGGTTCATCATCGAGTGATAACCTTGAATACGAGTAGCATGATATGATTATGGTTTGTAGTGATACATCCTTGTAATCGTATGTAGAGTTTGACCTTTGTCCGAATTGTTATGCGCAATGTATGACAATTGCATTGATTAGCTTATTTCTGAAACTTAATGCTCATAGGAATTGAACTTAATTAGCGCAAGGTTAGGTTATTCTTTAGGTAGAATTCACATACGCAGCTCTAATGTGTGTGTTGATGGCTTAGGAAATTTACAGAGTATTCTTGCAATAAGGTATTCTAGGGCTTTTGATGATAGCGAGATTAAATACGAATTCTATTCATATATTCAAAAACTTGTTTACAATTGAAGATGAAACCTTTAACCAATATTTCACATCCTTGATTTGCGTGCTTTGCTTTTATTTTAGTTTTAATTATATAAAAATCAGAAAATCCCCCTTGTTATCTTTAGGAAACCAAAACATATTGACAACCTAAGTCCTCTATGTGGGAACGATCCTTTCTTGCCCTTGCTTCATAATATATTTTGAGTAGTAAGAAAGTATAATTATTTTTGACGCCTACGACAGCGATCACGTGCCTAGCTCTAATTCACTCCATTCAGAAGTTTAGGCATTATTTGCTCTCAAACAAGGTGGTGCTGATATCCAAGTCCGATCCTGTGAAGTTCTTACTTTCAAAACCGGCCCTGATAGGAAGGCCAGCCAAATGGCTCCTCCAAATGTCAGAGTTTGATATAACGTGTGCTTCCCTAAAAGCTATCAAAGGACAAGCGGTCGCAAATTTACTAGCAGCTTTCCCAGGAGAGGGTACCACAGCACTGCACGAAGATCTTCCTGGAGAATCTCCGGAAATCTCTTTTGTCAAAGAAGAAGCGTGGCTACTATTTTTCGATGGCTCCGCCACCCCTAGCAATAATACCGGAGGAGCAGGTGTGGTTCTAGTATCTCCAACCGGTGAAGTTTTCTCGCATTCCTTCAAGATAGACTTTCATTGCACCAACAATTTAGCAGAATATGAAGCCTTTCTCATAGGGTTGTCATTAGCCAAGCAAGCTGGAGCCACACGTATGGAAATAAGGGGTGATTCTAAATTATTGGTTAACCAGATGAACGGAGTATACGCACTGAAAGAGGTGACGCTGGCCCCGTATAGATCCGAGGCACAAAATCTGCTAAATTACTTCGATGATGCGACCATAACACATGTTGGCCGTAGCAACAACAAACATGCCGATTGCCTAGCCACATTAGCATCAAAGCTGTAGTTCGAAGGTTCGGAAGAAACCCTGACGGTGAAGAGACGAACCGTGGCATCAACATGGCTTTCGCAATCTAATGGGACTGAAGCCAGCGACTGGAGAACATCAATTATTCAAGAACTTGCTCGCTTTCCCAAGGAAAGGTCGGCCTCAAAACCTTGCAAAACTTCTTCATGCTTCATGGGATGTTATACCACCGGAACCCAGATGGTTCCCTGTCAAAATGCTTCGGAGATGAAGAGGCACAACAACAGCTTAACTGTATTCGTAGCGCGAAATTTGCGGACAAACGTTGGTGGTAACACTTTATCGTCGCCTGCAACGCCTTGGCTACCACTGGCCAGAAATGTAGGCTCAATCTCGATTGCTCCAAGGATCTTGCTCCAATTGCCAAGAACCGCCGCATTAATTGGAAGTTTTTACTGTTGACCACGCTGGGGACTGGCAAAAGACGTACATCAGTTATCTTTGCGACGGCGTACTCCCTGCAAGCAAGAAAGACGCAACCAAGGTGAAGCAAAGATCCAAGAGATTCATACTCCATGAAGGAATCCTGTATCGATTTTTTTTTGGAGGAGATTTATTACGATGCCTGGGCGAGCCAGAAATCCCAATCATGCTGAAAGAAATGCACGAAGGCGAGCACAAACGGAAAAAGAAGTTGTTTCTCCTAATACACGAGCGATACTACTGGCCGACCATGGAGGACGATGCAGCTGCTTTTGTTCAAAGATGCCACAAATGTCAAATTCATGGAAATCTTATCCACACACCCTCTACTCCCCTGCATTCGGTAAGTAGTTCGTGGCCGTTTTATAGCTGGGGACTCGACATCATTGGGAAGATCAAACCGCCGTCATCAAAACAACACGAGTATATAATAACCGCAACAGAGTATTTCACCAAATGGGTCGAAGCCATCCCTTTACGAGGGACTACTGGAGCCACCATTGCAGCGTTCATTAAGGAATATATCATTTGTCGTTTCGGCGTGCCCAAACACATCATCACCGACAACGGCACTCCTTTTGCCAACAAGCAAGTACGGGATTTACTTGAAGAATACGGAATTAAACAAGTCTTCTCCACTATTTACTACCCCCAAGGGAATGGACAGGCCGAAAGCACCAACAAGACTCTAATTCGAATCCTCAGCCGGACAGTGACGATAACCCTCGGACATGGCACGAACAACTGCCAATGGCGCTTTGGGCATATCGGACATCACCAAGGAGCTCTACTGGCGCCTCCCCCTATTCTCTTGTCTACGGCGCAGACGCCATTCTCCCAGCAGAAATTAATATCCCATCGGCTAGGATTGCCAAGGCAAGCGGAGTTCAATGGAATGAAGCCGAAACAACAAATGCCAGGGTAGCGGAGCTAGATACTTTGGATTCCAGAAGAGCTAAAGCAAAAGATCACGCACAAGCATACATAAATAGAATTTCCCGAGCATAAGACAAAACTGTGAAACCTCGAGTTTTTCAAGTAGGGGATCTGGTGTTGAAGACCGCCAAACACATCCAACAAGACATGTCAACGCCAAAATTCTCCACAAAATGGGAAGGGATTTATGTGGTCACCAAAGCGTATAACAGTGGATACTTCAAGGTCATCAAGGAAGATGAACGCAAATTGGAAACAATCATCAATGGAAAATGGCTCAAGGCATACTACGCCTAACCCTTACCCTACCTCTCGCCGTCTCATAGCACGACTAGCCAGGCATTTTTATGTTTTCTTCACATCCAAGTTATCAAATTTCATTTAGTCAAAGCATATTAATGAAAATTATCTTATTTCTCCAAAACCAGTACAAAAAAATAAATATACATATGTTCGAGACCAGAAAAAAAACCAGGCGTCTCACAACTACATAACTCAGAAAAGCCTGTCCAATAGATTATAATTCCTTGAAAGCATCATCTTCAACCTGTTTTGATATCTTTCAGTCCTACTCTTCAAGTCCTGGATAGCCTTTTCCACCTTTTGGGATTCCACGGCCAGAGCCTTCTCCTCTTCCAAAATGGCTTTTGTGGCAAGAACGACGTTGGCAAGAATACCGGATCTGTCAACCTTCACAATGTCAAGGCGATGCCGCAGCCAACTTACGTTAAACTCAAGGGATTCACAGGTAGACACCATGTTTTCCCACCTTTCAATAGTTGATTCCGTGACGTCGTGGATGGATGTGCCTTCCATTTCAACAATCATAGGCAGGAGACAGTTCACCGTGGTAACCAAAGCAGACGAGCAATGCTTCACCACGTTCCTGGTGGTAATATGGCCATATCTTCTCCATATTTTCGTATACAGAGTCACGAATTCCTTTCGCACTAGGAATTTACCAACGCTTCGGTAGGTAGAAGATAAACACTTCATGCGAATTTCGAATGACAAACCTGCATTGGGATATTCATGGCAAGAGATACCCAAATCAGCATTTTCCAGATCTTCAACGGTCGGTGTGCTTGGATTCGAAGAAAGGGGGGCGGTCAGATCATCATCATCGACAACGATAACACATGTTCCAGATGAATATCTCTGCACAAAGAAACTCTTTTCTCACCCACTGGTGGTAACAAACAAATATCTATTGGTCAATGAAAAAACGTACCGGTATGATCTTCTTAACTCGGATGATCCGGACGGGGGAGTTGTCACTGAAATCGAGCCGCTGCGTTTGACCGAAGAATCTAGCTGACTCGAAGATGATTCGCTTCTGCTCGACATGAGGAAGGAAATATGGATTCAACAGAGAAAGTTTTGTCTTGAACTAAGAAGGATAACCTAATTGCACCAGCATATATACTGCAGAAACCCTAAAGATAAATGGATGCTGAGCAAACACAATGAGTTTACACGGCAGCCAAAAATCAGCCTCAACCAGGTGAAGTCTCTCGTCGAAACCCTAATGTAGAACGGGAGAAAACGGTCAGATATCCAAAAGAGCGCCGCCCTCACCGCTCGAAGCAGCCCAATCTCCGAGTGCTCCACCAAAAAAGCAGCACTATCTCTGCACGCTCCACATCCTAGCAAGTAACGCCATGACTCCAGCACTCCGTAATCAAAGCCCCACTATCTCATCCCATTTTGCGAAAAACGCCGGCTCCATCTTCACTGTTTGGTAGCCAATGTTCAAAGTGCTGTTTCCACCATTCCATGGACCTAGCCAAAACGGCGCCATCTTGGCCATTCAAAGCAGCGCCATCTACCTTTCCTAGCCAACCAGTGCTCGTTCCGTGGGCCAAGTTGCAATGTCCCCTCTGGCGATCAATAGCCGAAGTTTCAGCGCTGACGCCAACGCCCTATGGCCAAGACAAAATTGCGCAGAGCCGCCAACACAAAGATCATGGATTCCTCATGCCTTCCACTAAAGGTTAGTTGAATTTCCTCGGCAATATCTTCACGTCTTGCTCTTTCGATTTTACTCTTGTCTGTCACCATCTCATGCTTACCCCGCAACAATGTCACTGTTACGTGCTAAGCAGGGGACTTAATGTTGATGGTGGTTTTTAGCTTAGGGTTGAAATCGTAAAACCTTGCATCTGATGTGACGTCACTCTGTAAGGAAACGGTTCCGTGAGTGCTAACCTCTCCACCGTCATATTTATTGAGCCGTTCAATATACTTACATGAAATTTATCCAGACTGGCGAATGTAGCAACCATCCCCGATGTTCTGTAAATTTTGGCGCCTCGCCTATATTCACTTAATATAAGTTCCTTTGAATGCCTTCTATGTTATGTTCTCCGGCTGAACCCTTAATGTTGATATGGCATGACGATTTGTGTTCGCTCGCAGCAGAGTAGCACGAATTTCCAAATATCAAGGATAAGGTCTTTGCATAAGGTATTCAATCAGAAAAGCATGTTGCTCTCTGGCAATGAACTTAAAAGAACTCTGTGTCAACACATAAAGTTCAATCAATTTCCCTGACTAACTTGCATAAGTTAGTGTTTTGCGCCTCGCGCAGTATATCAGACCTTGCTTATCGAAATTAAGCCTAGGCGAACTAGGTAATCAATCCGCCATGGATTAGCAGGTGCAAAAACTTGCCCAGAATCAGAAAACAGGGAGCTGCAACAGCAAAGGGAGGCGTGGCCATGCCTTAGGCCAACTGGCGCCACTTACCATTGGCCACACCCCTTCCTAAACCGGCCCTATTTCTCTCGACCAATCGTGTCGCCTCAAATTATCCACACACACATAAGTTGTGGCTGGGCCCATAATCGCCGGCCCCACTTCCCATCGACCAATCAGGTCGCTCTAAAGCCACCACACTCTCACCAGAAGTGTATCCACGCCCATGCTTGGGCGGCCCCTTTCCTCGGCCAATCAAGTAGCTCCAAACTTGCCACCATACATTAAAGGCCAAACGCACCCTGCCGCGCCACCATACTAACTGGCAAGCCAAACGCACCTTACCACAACAACAAATTGATCGGCATGCCAACATGCCACTCTGCTGCGGTAGCATGCCACTTTAGCCTTGGCCACGCCGCCAAACCCTAATTCTTACCACGACGCCAAAACCTAGCCTTGGCCACGCCGCCAAGCCCTAATTCTTACCACGGCGCCAAGCCCTAATTCTTACCACAACGCCAAATCCTAGCTTTGGCCATGCTACAACGCCACAGGCGTGGCAATGCCACAACGCCACTGGCATACCGCCATGCCACGACTACTAGTATGCCGCTATGCCACGCCACTGGCATGCTGCTATGCCGCGGCTACGCCATTAGCATGCCGCTATGCCATGGCTACGCCATTAGCATGCCGCTATGTCATGGCTCCACCAGGCGCTACTATGCTAATGGCGCCACTTCGCTATACAACAAGATGCGACCATAATCGATGGCTACTCTTCCTCATGAGATGCAATCTCAGCCATCCAAGTTCGCCACTGAACTGACGGACTTGCGACAAGTTCCAGGCAACCCGTTACGTCACGGCTACGCTAGGCGCCACTATGCTAATGGCGCCACTTTGTTACACAACAAAGATGTGGCCATAATCAACGGCTACCCTTCCTCATGAGATGTAATCTCATCCATTCAATTTCGCCACCAAACTGACGGACTTGTGGCAAGTTTTAGGCGGCCGACCAAGGCAAACCTCATAGCATCACATGTTATTTTCCTATGGCAAAGTCTCTTGACTTTGAATTGCCACACATAGCAACCTGCTACACGTTTTCCACGAAAACACTCGAGACATCAAACATGTCACAAACTGGGGGATACTCATCAGGGTATTGGTCTGGCAGTTTACAATGTGCGGCGTGCAATGCGCCCGTTACAAGAAAGTGTCATGAAGTAGGACAATTAGTGGTGGTGAAAAATAACGGTGTAAACAATTCATTTCCTTCATCATGGAAGCGTAATGACTGACGGTTACACGAATTCACTTCTCTCATCATGGAAGCATAACGTCCGACGGTTGCACGTTACTATATTCTTCCACCACTCAATCGTTTCCACTTCCTACGAGACCAGGGTACGTTTCAATATGAATTGTATAAATATACTTCACCTATTTTCACCAAAGAACAAGTTTTTGGTCGGCAACAACATAGTATCTAGAAATCACCAAGAACTGATAGCTTTTCACTCTACAAGCCAGTTCCACTTTCTGATACAAGTCATAAAACAAGCCACATCTTCAGAATTAACCATTCTGGTCTCAACACTGTCTTCGCTTCCCTCCCTAAGACCAACCCTTCTCCTTCACTTTGTGACCGAAGCAAGCCTGGAACAACCATTTCTTGGTTTAGGCCAGGATTGTACAGATTGATCTCTCGAATCAAAAGTACTCCCGTGCAGTGCATTGTTTAGGGTTTAGATTCGTTTCTCATCCACACACCCAAAATTACCAAAATCAGCAGAAACAATTTTCACCCACAAACAAAAGGGTTTTGAAAAAAATCCGTTTGCTATCTTATCTTTCAGTAGATTAGAAATTTTTTCATGATGCTTTTTTGGAGTTTAATCTAACAGTGAGAAGAATATAATTTTGCTTTTCCGGATTGTTTCTTAGCCATCGATAACAAAGGAAAACAGTATGCCAAAACTAATTAATTTGATCTATATAGACATCCAAAAGAAGATTCATCTAAATCAATGATTTCGTTCAATCAGATTAAGAAAAACGTAATCAATTTTATGGCATAAAATAGCTCATTGAAACTGAAAAACATAGCAAATTTAACTAGGGGTATGAGATGGAATTTTAGCTCTTATTGGTAAAGGAAATTTATATCTTCAAGATATTTAAGATTACAATAAAAATATCAAGATCCAATACAAAAAATTAATTATTTAATCACTCTTATCTTGTATACGGGTATACAAGATAAGAGGACCCTTAAACTTTTCGCTTTGCTTCATTTATAAATCTTGCTTGAAATTATTGTTTGCAACGCGTAATTGGAGATACTTTTTTTTAATTTGGGGATATAGGAAAAAGACAAAAACGAGATTTAAGTAGTAAATCAGAGTAACCCCTTATCTATATATTTTAACTAATTCATAATCAACCCCTCACTAATCAGGTTTAGTGGTTAGTTATAATTAAGAAATTTACAAGATTATGGAAAGAAATATTCCTGGTCATAATCTGCACGTGCGAAAATGGAGTACATTACCGCGTGGCCTTTGATTGGCCTATTTTATGGAGATAAAATAGTGAATGGCGTAGTGGCCAAAATTACGCGCGAAACCTTGCCATTGCCTTGGCCAAAGCTGTTATGTCCGAAAATGGCGCGCGACATGGTGTCGTGGCCTTCGCCAAAGCTGCCAAGGCCGAGAATTACGAGCGCGATGGTGCCATGGCCTTGGCCAAAGCTGTCAAGGCCGAGAATGGCGCGCACGATGGTGCCATGGCCTTGGCCAAAGGTTCCAAGGCTGTGAATGGCGCGCGGCTAGCTGCCATGGCCTTGGCCAAAGCTGCCAAGGCCGCGAATGGCGCGCGGCTAGGTTCCATGGCCTTGGCCAAAGTTTCCAAGGCTGGTAATGACACGCGGCTACGTGCTATGGCCTTGGCAAAAGCTGTTAAGGCCGGTAATGACACGCGGCTACGTGTTATGTCCTTAGACAAAGCTTCCAAGACCGTGAATATCGCGCGGGGTGGTGTTATAGCGTTGGCCTAAGATGTTAAGGCCAGTAATGATGTGCGGCTAAGTGCTATATGGCCTTGGTCAAAGCTGCTAAGGATGTGAATATCGCGCGGGATGGTGCTATGGCCTTGGCCTAAGCTACCAAGGACTATAATGGTGTGCGGATACGTGTTATGGCCTTGGCCTAAGCTTCCAAGGCCGTGAATATCGCGCGAGATGGTGCTATGGCCTTGGCCTAAGCTGCCAAGGCCGTGAACAGTGTGTGGGATGGTGCCATAGCTTATGATGTGACGCAATGACGGATATTCCACGTGACATATTTTGACAAATTGTGTTATGGACTTAGTCAATTGTCTTGAGGTTATTTTTTCCGATCCATTAACCCATTTTCTTAGCCAAAGCGCTATAAGATGCAATAGCTATATCATGGCCTTAGACGTAGTTGTCTGAGGTACTCCATTGGATATGCGGTGTACGTCACGGGCTTGGCCATGGCTAGCCAATATGCCGCGAAGCTTATGATGTGATCATTATATAGTCATAATCTAGGATTTGAGTTTTAAGGAAACATGTCAGGCTTAGATTTGGAAACGTAATTCCATTTTAGTACAACTCTCGAATACAATAGTGTCGCTATAGCATCTTCAAGGAACTCGGACGTAGGAGTTTTACAACTTGAGACGATACTGATATGACTATGTATTAAGCATAATATTCTTAATAACTCATTGATTCAAGAATGGCGTACAATTCTATTCTGAATATGAATAATGCCATATATATGGCATAAAAGACATGTATGTCGGCGTACATGAAATAACCGGGTTTCTGCCGGGTAAAACCCTGAAATTTGGCATGCGTATGCACTTTCAAAATAGCCTTAGGACTGCCGAGTCCATTAACTGAATACAGTCTATTGATTCTCTTGCAGAATACAAATTATATTTATGTAGATTCAATAATCATGATACCGGGATAGGGATTATGTATACAACTAAATCAAGGCTAATTTATTATAAATTCCCTTATCAAAAACTTACAATCGAGAAAAGTGAACAACTGGTAGAAGAAGAATAAGAGAAGAATAAAGTAGTCAAAAAAAAGGTTTGCACTTTCCTCATCCTAGTGACATATTACCCGCCCGTGACGATGTTAAAGTTTGGGGTCAAGCGCGCGATCCAGAACTTCTATTTGGCTACAAGGACACGTGGGCTCAACGAATCTATCAAACCTATGTAAGAAGTTTTACCTTGTGGTCGTGTATTATTATGTATGCTTTCTTTCAATGTCTCATATTTATGTATACTTTCTTTTATTTATATTTATGTATAATCCCATTGCCTTCTAATTGTAGAATCATAAGAAAGCGGTACGTGTTTGCCGACACCAATCCTCGGGTAAATGGCCTTTGGCTTTGGAATGTAAAGAGGTCCAAAAATTAGTAAAAGACTCTGAGTTACACCCTTTGGTTGAAAATTATTTGGAGTATGATTCTGTGACAGTCAATTGCTTCGTCGATGGGTTTCATGGTGAAACTGATACCATGCACTTACCATTTGGGGAGATGACCTTGATTCCTGAAGATGCTCAGAATATTTTAGGCTTATGGGTTGGCGGAAAATCAGTTGCAGAAGGAGATAAATGTCCGGACCTAGAATGGTCGAAGTTACACGCTTTGATTAATAAGTTGTTTGGCTGGGAATACAAAACTTCTATACAAAGCTTCTATGTATCTAAGAATTGTATGACAAAGACAATTAAACTGAAGATGCTTGGGAGAAGTTTAGAGGAACGGAGGAGAAATGAAAGAATGATGACTGGGATCCCACACAAATTCGTTATACATCCGCTGCCTACCTGTTATTCATCTTGGGCACTAAGGTATTCCCTGACGCTAGTAGGAACAGGGTGAGTGAAAACTCACCTACAATACTTGGATCCATTGGAAGAGGTCTCTGGCTCCGAGATACGAGTTCAACAATACTCCGAAGCCCGGTAACAATCGTCGAATGACATATATGATATTGTCTCTGAAAGCGATGACTACCAAAAAGTTTGTGTTCGACCCTTACAAGGAGGCTAGAGAAAACCGCCACTTTTTGAGGTTTGGTAACGTTGCATATTACAATGGACCGTTGTTCCACCCAAAGGGATATGTTATGGCTAATCCCCGAGGTGTGATGCGGAAACTTGGATATAAGCAACAAACTATGTTGGCGCAATTATCGATGTAAAGGTACATGATTCTATATGCTCATTGCTTTTCATGTTCCTTAAGGTTGAAGGTAGAGTATGCGCCATGTAACACCTCGTGTTTTTAGCATGGCGCATGCTAAAAGATGCGCCATGGCATGAGATGAAGCTTCATCCAAATTTTTTCTGTGTTAAGAAGAACATCGGCCTAGAGTCAATATAGTACCAAGTGTGGCGCATTTCGAAGGCATATGGTCCAAGATCCAATGTTGCATCATCATGATGCATTAGGCCAGCTGGGTAGTTGGCCTCGGACGATGCAACGAAAACATCACGCATTTTGCGGACGATTGTCCTAGGGCCAATATTGCACAATCATTGTGCAATACAGAACAGAACTCAGCAATCATTGTCAGTCACTCAGAAGTACATGACAACGACCATGAATAGTGAAGAAGGCATGTCAATCCGCTCCCCTTTTCTAAGTTGTAGAAATTTCAAGTTAATATATATAGGGATGGGTAGTTGGTTGAAGGTGCATACGCGGACCATGCACCAATAAAGCTTCGTAGCCTAGCCGGAAGAGTATAAATGATGCCTAAGTCTCACTTATAGCTCGTTAGCCTTTCCAATGTGGAATATTATAAGAAGGCATCATTATACCACGCCGGGGACCCGATATTGCATAATCATTATGCATTTTGACGGAACGGCATATAAGGCCTAGGCCATTACCATTATTGCTAGACCACGGCCTTGCAAACGAGTTTGGCTTAACTTTTTGTCCCTTCGAGGATGAACTACGGTTTGTGCTTCATCCCTTTAGAGTAGGGAAGTGTATCTAGGCAGCCGCAATAAGTTGCAGCATTGCCGATCCAGCATTTTGTCGCTCATATCATCTAATTGAGAGATGATTGCGGCACATTGGCTTCTCATATCATCTGGTTCGGTATTGCGATGCAAGAGATGATTGTGGCCGGACTTGATTAGGTGAGTTGCATTCATTTACTTGGATACTCATACTGCCTATCAAGCTACAGGGAGTTGGCACATGTACCAATTGCGAGTTGGGCATGGCCACGAAAGTAAGATACATCTATATTGAAAAAGCGAGGGTACAACAACCACACCCAATATTTCGATTAGCAATCTATATGGACTAACTCCAATATACTTTAAAGAGAATCAACTAGACAGTCAGACTCAATCTTAATAAAATTATATCAAAGAGTTATATCTCTCTTTGTCGATTCAATACTTACTCAGGCAAATAGAAATCTGCGAGTCTAATTGAATACAAAAGAAAACACTTGAACGGTACCAAAGACCAATGTTCAAGGATCAATCAATTCCAATCAACAACCAAAGGTTGGATTTCCCAATTGATCGATTCAAACGCACAACCTGTGATATTTCAATTATATAACAAAATATAATGCGAAAAATAAATAACACAGACACTAGAAGTTTTGTTAACGAGGAAACCGCAAATACAGAAAAACCCCGGGACCTAGTCCAGATTGAACACACACTGTATTAAGCCGCTACAGACACTAGCCTACTACAAACTAACTTCGGTCTGTACTGTAGTTGAACCCCAATCAATCTCACACTGATCCAAGGTACAGTTGCGCTCCTTACGTCTCTGATCCCAGCAGGATACTACGCACTTGATTCCCTTAGATGATCTCACCCACAACTAAGAGTTGCTACGACCCAAAGTCGAAGACTTTAATAAACAAATCTGTATCACACAGAAAGTCTACGGTAATAGATATATCTGTCTCCCACAGATACCTACGAGTTTTGTTCCGTCTTTTTATAAATCAAGGTGAACAGGAACCAATTGATAACCCAGACTTATATTCCCGAAGAACATCCTAGTATTATCAATCACCTCACAATAATCTTAATCGACTAGCGAAAGAAGATATTGCGGAATCACAAACGATGAGACGAAGATGTTTGTGACTTCTTTTATATCTTTCCTATCGGAGAAATCAATCTCAAGCCAATCTTTACGATTGTACTTAGTACGATAGAAACAACAAGATCAGATCACACAACTACGAGAAAGTAGTATCGGTCTGGCTTCACAATCCCAAGGTTAAAGGATAATCGACTCTAGCTTATACAACTAGTATCACACAGGAGGTATGGGGATTAGGTTTCCCAGTTGCTAGAGTTCTTCCTTATATAGTCTTTCAAATCAGGGTTTGCAATGAATGTTAGCTTAGTACCAAAGCATCCAATATTCACCGTTAGATGAAAACCTGATTAGATTCAAGCTAATATCTTTCAACCGTTCGATCGAAACTTAGCTTGTTACACACAAATGAAATGCACATTTTTAGGTTTGTGTAACCGTACCCAAACATGTACATTTAGTTGGTTCAACAATAGTTAACCAAATGGTTATCCATATGAGCACTTTCATATCAACCATATTCTTCTTACCATAATTAGTTCAAATGACTCAAATGAACTAGTTATATAGTTGTTCAATTGCTTAGATCTTTATAATAGACATAATTGAAACAAAAACGATTTGATTCGCTCGAATCGATTCATGAACTTTATAGCCACGGTTTGCAATTATGCATTCCTTAGTTTACAAATAATCGTTTTTAGAAAATAACCAACTTAAGTACGCGGACTTAAGTACCCGAATAAGTTTGTTTTTATTTTACAAACTCCGACAGAATTTCTCGGGATGAGAACTTCCGACAGTACGCGGACTCTAGTTCCAGTTTTTCTTGAGCAGCAAAGTATGCATACTTTGGTTCAAGGAATAAGACTTACACACATATGTGTTACCACACAATGTTAATATCCTTCCATGGTTATGTAATTCTAAACTCTCATTTCAATCCTTGAAACATTCTTAGAGGACATTATATAGTTGTTATTCACAAAACATTTTTCGTCAAAGCCATTTTCAAGTGATTGAAACTTAATATGACTTTCGTCACTAGTAAAGATGAACTTGGCCAAAGCGAAAGCTTACCAACACATATTTCGAGAAATATATAAGCGAGATAAACTCGGCTCGAAATAGCAAATGTGTATAATCATAGGATCTATATAGCAAAACGACTTTTGTCTCAAGATAGGAGATAGAGTAGATAGACTTTTGAGTGATAGATAAGTTCAAGTCTCCACATACCTTTTAGTCAATGAAGTTTCACAAGTTCCTTGAGTAGTTCTTCGTCTTTGTATGAAGATCGTTGTAACAACACGAATGTTTTTCTTTTGGGCTTTGAGCCTAAGCCTAATCCATTTGGGTGGGCAACACTAGGATTGTGCAATGGGGGTGTATAATCCTAGTATTGGATGCTTATAGTCATGGTGAGTAGTGCCCTGAAACCGGTACATGTGTTTTTTTTTTTAAATAAAGAGGTTATCCCTTAGTAGTACTAAGGTGGAAATATAGTAGATGCCAGGGGGAGACACTAGATATTTTGTGCATGTAAAACACGCGTAAGGCATGAGCAGCCAGGGGCATTTTCGCCTTTTTACTGTCTTTAAAAGAATTGCAACCAAACTTCGTTTTTGACAAAAATCTATCTCCTTCTAATTTTCACTCAAAAACGTCTCAAGTGAAGGAAAAATTGTAGCTTTCAAATCCGAAATTGAGTTCGACATGTCAACGTTTCCGGCTGAATTTGTTTCTGCAAAGGTAGGGGGTTTCTTTTCTCTTTGATTTCTATTTCAAAAATTGCAAATGGGTTCGAATTTTATATATTTTGTGTTTAATTCCTGCAGTATTTCCATGATTATGATGCATGTTGTTCTTGGTTGTGAATCTAAAATATTTGCAGAATTTAATTTTGTTTTCAGTTACATAAGTTCTGAATTTTCCAGTGTGATTTAAGCTAGAAAAAAAAAAAGAATGGTGTTTTTATATAGCCATTAACTTGTTTGATTTAATGCTTGAACGAATTTCCTTTGAAGTCGATTTGAACTGTCAGTAGCTTGATTTCATTTCCTTGAAAAAAATATCTGAGTTGTGCATTTTTACTAAATGGGTATACAAATTTTCCATGATTAAAATTATTTATGAAAACCAGCAGATGGGCATTTATAAGGATTATAAATCTTGAACCTTACCAATTTTATACATAGATTCTGTTTTAAACAACCCGTGTCACTTTGTTGATTTTTGCGATACAAATTCTTTGTACACTTAAATGTAAATGATTTCAAATGTTAATAAATGATTTTATGAGGAATAAGTACGATATGCAACCATCTCTATGCTTGTTATCTATTACTACTCATATTTCCTTGTAACATGCATTTTCCTGGAGTTCACCTTAACCTTGGATCATTTATTTTGGGTCAGTGGAAATAATTTATGACCACAGGTCACTTCCAATTTTAGTTCTTGTCCTTGTTACTCATTTTGAATGCTACCGACACTTCCCAAATCTTATTTATATGATTTCTTAGTAGTAAAAAGAAATGCATTTCAATTGGCTAAGTATTTGGTTTTAAAACTTGCTCAAGTAAAAGTTAGTTTTCATTTTTGTACTGGATATTCATGATACCCTCATGAATGACCTTTTTCTCAAACCTTTTGATTGTACCGATATTCCCTACTTTGGATAACAATTTTATCTCTTCACTTATGAATGATTTGTTTTCAATATGGGCATTTGAAATTTATTGGCCATGTGCTTATGGTTTTGGCATCCTGTAAGTTTTGTTTGATTCTTATGGATAACTTTGAATTGGCTCTTGAGTTTCATTTATTTGAGTTTGTTATATTGTGCGTGGAGCCGTTCAATTTCTGCTTTAAAGTATATTATGCTCTCAAAAATGTTTCATGGCAGTATTTATTTAAGCTTATAGCCATGAGTTTTGCGAGATGAATGACTCTACTATAGGACCGTCAGGCCTTAATTGGCACCCCATCTACGGATGGCAACCCGGAAGACCGTTTGTTTGATAACGGTGGCTGGTATCGGACTACCCTGACGACGGCGTTCGCCGAAGGATTAGTAGAGAAACCTATCCTTTATTTACAGCTCCAAATCTTGGTTATCGACTGATTTGTTTAAGGATTTACATTTCATAAATTATTATTGCTGCTGCTCTTGTCTATGCCTTCATATTTTATGCTGACGTTACGTACTTTGCTATCCCCTACTGGGCATTCGCTCACCCGTTTTGTTTTGTTTTCCCCCCCCCCACAGAGTACGAAAGGAACATGAAGTAGTAAGATAGATCAAGCGGCAAGCTTTGGAAACTTGAAGTATTAGTTTTTTTTTTCTGTTGTCCATGATGTGTATATCACGGGGCTATCTGGGGTAGTTTGTGTTGTTGTTTTCCCATGAATTTGTCATATTTTGCTTGTATATATCGTTGGATCGTGTGCAAAGTAATTACATGGTTTGTAAGTGGTTATGCCGTGTACGTTGGGTCTGATTTTGGGCGTACACTGAGTACCTTTGGAACTCCTTTTATTGTCCAGTTCAATGCGTTGTAAATCTCATTTTGCTACTTGAGTCTAACCATTATTTCCATGCATGTATAACTATGTCATCAACTGTTGTGAGACTAATATATGTGGCATAAAGTACTTGTTTTACGTTTAAAACTTTTTGGCTTAATTTAAATACTCTAGTTGATATTATGAATTTTTACCCACTGTATTAGTAGGTGTCTTTGTACTTGTGGCTGACTTTCTATATTTTTACTCTATGGAATCCTAAGTTTTTAACTATTACAAAAGAGAAATGGATTCATATCTTATTTATTTTTCGAGTGACGTATCAGGGTTTAACCTTGCTGATTGGGTTGAAATCCAACCTATTGGAAGGGCAAATTTCTGATCCATTACGATCGCCATGGAGTCTTTAGCACAACTACACTTTTTATCCTAGTCCGAGACTTAGCTAATAGTAGACTAGAAATCAAGACTTATAGTTTTGATCACTAACATTGACAAACATGCTTGAGATAGCAACGCATGCGAGTTCGACCGAGCAGTGCTCTAACAATCTCCCCCTTTGTCAATTTTAGTGAAAAAACTATCAATACATATGGAATACAAAAATTGATAAATAAACTTTTGTAGCTTCTCTTCCACATGCCTGATCTTCTTGGTTCTTCAACATTACTCAAAATATTCGTCACTTCCAAGTACTCCAATGATTCCAAAGGTTGTAAGTTTAGCATAATCGTTGTTGAAAATCCGTAGCCATAACAATGTGAAAACAAGGATTCTCAATCATTGTTACACAGTGTCATAGTATTATTACACATCATCAAAGTTCAATTGTATCACAACTTCGATAACAATACTATGGTGATATGTATCACTCCCCCTTAGTCAATACTCCATCTCACATGGAAACCGCTCCCCCTTACATAATGATCTGAAAACCATATGTATTTGTAGTGTGAACTACACATTAATTCTCCCACTTTTTGTCAATAAAATTGGCAAAGGTAAGAAAACTAGTGGGATCCAGTGTAGTCAAAATCGCTCTCCAAGGACGATTACTCGCCGAGTAATCTCTACAGGCTATATGACCGAGGCGATTTCCGATTCCAAGCCATTTCCGATGTTTAGTGATTAAGGCGGTCGATTTGGACAGATTTTTGAGCAAAACGAGCTAACGATTTTTCTGAGTTGGCCTTGCATGCACTAAAATAAGAAAAGAATTTTTTTATAACCCCTCAGATGGGAGTTAACAAATAGAAAAACCACTAAACACTTGATAAATACGTTCAATATAACAATATTACAAATTTAATTACATGATCGTGTTAAAATTTTATTAATTAGGTACAAATCATGACTTATGAGCAGCAATATACATTTATAATAAATAGATTCCGAGTATTAGTCCGAGTTTTGGCGATTTCCAAGTCCGAACTTATTGCTCCTCGCTCCGAGCACGACCGAGGAACGATTTCGATTACTTTGGTGGGATCCTAATGAAATTTCCATAGAGCCATTTCATGACCAAAAGAAAGTACATATCAACCTTTTAGATGCAATCATATAGCCGAAGCTAAATGCTTTCATCAAGGATTTTATAAAGATACAAGATAGCCCCTATAATATTCCACAACCGCACTCCCCACAAAGATTTGGCAATTAAGCACAAGTTCAATTAAGAAATCTCCCCCATAAAATGTCATTCCCGAAAGAACAACAAGAGCGACATTACTTTCACAAGAAAAGAAAGATTTCTTTGGACATAACAAATCACATACAAATATGAATTTGAATCCAAATAATACTCAATTAAATTAACCACAAGAAAATCCATGATTAATCTAATCGGAAATGCTCAACATAAGAGAACTTACGGAGCCACACAATATATACATAAAATATGGATCAGGGAAGAATACTGCGGAATAAACAAGGATTCATTATATTTCCTATCACTATTTGCACAATGACATATAATAGACATAATCCTCGTAAACAAAAGTTTTACCCTTTCTTTCATCAAAATATGGCATAAAAGGCTTTAACTTTTGTAATGTCAAAAGTTCATTCATTCTTTTATCCTGCATATCGACATATGAAAGACTTAAATTTTGTCAAATATTAAAACTTCTCATGGATGTAATACTTTTAGCAAAAACATTCAAAGCTAAATAAAAAGTTATTACAACCCTTAAAGTATCACTTAACAAAATAAGTTTATCAACAGAAAACGAAGGAACTAAGCTTGATTGCGATTATATTTCTCAGCAATCTTACACACATGTCCAGTTAATTCAGGATGAATTCCCAACACGTAGCTCAGTTGTTCCTGTAGACACTCGATTCTTTCATTGAGAAGATTGTATTCAGAAGTGACTGTCTTCTTCATTTTGTTGATATCTGTCTGGGATAGAGGAGAAGCATAACCAGTGCAGGTACCAATAGGTTTAACCTTGAATTGACTGCAGATTCTACTGATAAGACATGGTAACCCAAGATTCTTTTTCTGCGAAACCATATGAATCATCTGACGAATAATCAGGCCACAGAAGTCAATCTCTTCACCAGAGATAAGATAGAAAACCATCTTAGCAAGAGTTCTTCTCCAGAGATTCTTATCAAGTGTACTTGGAATCAGATTTGCAACAACCAATTTACTAAAGACCTTCAGATGAAAGCTAATGTTTTCAACAGACAACTTGCCCCCAGACCACGATTCACTTCTATTTAGAAGCAATTCATATAGTTGACCTTGAGTTGGTCTATGATTCTCAGGTTTAGGAATTTCAAATGAGCGATCAAGAGATAAGTTCAACAAATATGCAATCACTTCACGGTTTACCTAAAATGTTATTCCTCCAACAATCGTCTTGAAGCAACAACTGGCTTTGTTGGCAGCATGCAGGTTAGCATAAAACTGGCAAGTCATCTCAGGATAAGAGGACCCAAGACCATCATGAATATAGCCCCACTCATGTTGATTCATAAAATGGTGAAACTCAGGTTCGCTAACAGTACGATCATAAACCCTTTCTATAACAAACTTCCCTTTAAGGAACTTGACATATTTATTCCTAGTAAGAAGACTAGTAAAGCTAATTTGAAGGGCATGGTCATAAAAAGGTTGTAAAACGTCTAAAACAATTTCATCATCTTCAAAATCATTATCACTATCTAAGTTTCGATTGGGTTGAGAACTTTAACTTTCACCACGGCTTAATCTTTTCCTAGAAGCCATTTTTTGAACAAAAACACAACAGAGAGGATGAACAACTTACTTGGTTCGTTAACTGTTGTTGATGGTGGAGTTCTTGAACTGTTGTAAAACGTCTAAACCAATTTCATCATCTTCAAACTCATTATCACTATCTAAGTTTCGATTGGGTTGAGAACTTTAACTTTCACCACAGCTTAATCTTTTCCTAGAAGCCATTTTTTGAACAAAAACACAACAGAGAGGATGAACAACTTACTTGGTTCGTGAACTGTTGTTGATGGTGGAGTTCAAAACCGGTGAGCAAGGTAAGAATCTTTCTTAACCCAACATGTAAAACCTTCTTCTGTTTTTTTGGTACAAACCAATCAAAAATTGGTTATAAGAAGATAAGGAAGAAAAAATAGTACATGAACAGACGGTTTTCTCAATCGTACTCGAACTGTGAAAAGAGAAGGTGAAGAGAACGAAGACAAAAGTTTTCTCTTTTAATGTGACAAACGGTAGAACTCAAACCGGATATGTTCAAACTAGAACAATATTTATTCATATGAGTTCAGAGTTCGTGAACTACACGTGTGAAGCAGGGGCTTGTTTGTTTTGTGGGTTATTTTAAAAAAAAAACTATGAACAAGGATGTTTGGAGCAAGGCTCAATAACACATTTTCCCGCAGTTCACAAGAACATCACTTTGCACACCATGACACCAAGAGAGAGTTTCTTTCCAACAACTTTCATATTTTCTAGTAGCGACAGACACCCAAGAAACTGTCTTTACAAGACTATCACAGAACATCAAGAGATCCCCAAAAGGAATGAGTTTGTGATTTCTTGTTTTTCAACTTATAAAAGACATTTTCTGCCGATAATTTATATTACTGTGAAGAGAAACACTTTTGATAAAAAGAGACGTCCTAGATTTTCCATGAAGGAAGATAACATTACTATCTTGATATGAAGTATCAGGGATTGACAAATGACTCAATTCATACTTTGAGGTGATGTACTCAGATAACTGAGATTTAGAGTCTTCTTGTAATTCGTTCAGTTTGTTACAACTAGTTGAATTACTTAGAGGAGGAGTATTGCACTCACTGATTAGAAAATCAATATCAACCTCAACATGAATATTTTTCATCATAACTTGATTTAGCCTGTCAAGAGACTTTTGTTCTTCTTGAAGAAATAGAGCAACATCGGAAGATAGACTTTCAAGTTTCTTTTCAATTCCAGAAAAAACCTCAAGAGATTTTAAACCTGGTGGAGGTTTAGCTAGAATTTCTTCTATGGATTTAATTACATCAGACATGGAAGCAACTTCTGGAATCCCTAGATCTGGTGGTGCATTTATTGAGATAGCACTTCTGTCCATAGAGTCAGATCGCTACAAACACAGACTTGTAAGGTCTTTAAACGTGTTTGCCTGCTCTGATACCAATTGAAAAAGCGGGGGTACAACAACCACACCCAATATTTCGATTATCAATCTATATGGACTAACTCCAATATACTTTTAAGAGAATCAACTAGACAGTCAGACTCAATCTTAATAAAAGTATATGAAAGAGTTATATCTCTCTTTCTCGATTCAATACTTACTCAAGCAAATAGAAATCTGCGAGTCTAATTGAATACAAAAGAAAACATTTGAACGGTACCAAAGACCAATGTTCAAGGATCAATCAATTTCAATCAACAACCAAAGGTTGGATTTCCCAATTGATCGATTCAAACGCACAACCTGTGATATTTCAATTATATAACAAAATATAATGCGAAAAAGAAATAACACAGACACCATAAGTTTTGTTAACAAGGAAACCGCAAATGCAGAAAAACTCCGGGACCTAGTCCAGATTGAACACACACTGTATTAAGCCGCTACAGACACTAGCCTACTACAAACTAACTTCGGTATGGACTGTAGTTGAACCCCAATCAATCTCACACTGATCCATGGTACAGTTGTGCTCCATACGTCTCTGATCCCAGCAGGATACTACGCACTTGATTCCCTTAGCTGATCTCACCCACAACTAAGAGTTGCTATGACCCAAAGTCGAAGACTTTAATAAACAAATTTTTAACACACAGAAAAGTCTACGGTAATAGATAAATCTGTCTCCCACAAAAATACGTATGAGTTTTGTTCCGTCTTTTGATAAATCAAGGTGAACAGGAACCAATTGATAACCCATATTATATTCCGGAAGAACAACCTAGTATTATCAATCACCTCATAATAATCTTAATCGACGCGGAGAAAGAAGATATTGCGGAATCACAAACGATGAGACGAAGATGTTTGTAACATCTTTTATATCTTGCCTATCGGAGAAATCAATCTCAAGCCAATCTTTACGATTGTACTTGGTACGATAGAAACAACAAGATCAGATCACAAAACTACGAGAAAGTAGTATCGGCCTGGCTTCACAATCCCAATGAAGTCTTCAAGTCGTTAACCTAAAGGGTCTCCATAGAAACCTAAGGTTAAAGGAGAATCGACTCTAGCTTATACAACTAGTATCACACAGGAGGTGTGTAAAAAAGCGGGGGTAAAATAACCACACCCAATATTTCGCTTAGCAATCTGTATGGACAAACTCCAATATACTTTCAAGAGAATCAACTAGACTCAATCTTAATAAACTATATCAAAGAGTTTTATCTCTCTTTCTTGATTTAATTCTTTCTCAAGCAAATAGAAATCTGCGAGTCTAATTGAATACAAGAGAAATCACTTGAACGGTACCAAAGACCAATGTTCAAGGATCAAACAATTTCAATCAACAACCAAAGGTCGGATTTCCAATTGATTGATTCAAACGCACAACCTGTGATGTTTCAATTATATAACAAAATATAATGCGGAATAGAAATAACACATACACCAGAATTTTGTTAACGAGGAAACCGCAAATGCAGAAAAACCCCGGGACCTAGTCCGAAATGAACAATGCCGACTTACATACAAACAAAAAATAAGGAGTTTACTATAGTCTTTTACTAATAGTCCGACATTGTCTATCGACAACTCGACCATGCCGGGACATAACACCGGCATGGCTGAGAAAATGCCGACAATGCCGGTAATCTTAACATTCACATGTTATTCTTGTATACCAAAAGAGAGCTGCAGACATAAACGTAAAATTTAAAACAATGTCGTAACCAAGTGCCAGCGTGGTATTAAACCTAAAATGAATGCCAAGATTAAACATTCAGTTTCAGGTGATTTTAGTTTTTTAGCCGGTATAGTATTCATACTAAATTCAATGCCGAAACACATAACCGGGATGGTATTCATACTAAATTCAATGCCGGAACTCACTACGGCATTGTATTCATACAAATTTCAATGATGAAATTGACTGTAATTCAACTGTTTGAGTTAGGGTTCGTGATTCTAACCTAAACCCACTGCTTTAAATCAATTAAAAGACTTATAAAACCTTTCAGAATCACTTACGTACCTTCTCACAGAAGCCATTTCTTCGAGAGTTTGATGGTTCGAATCCTCTTCTTCTTCTTCAAGAGCAATCTAATTAATCCTTTCTTGTTGTTTTTGTTGAGCCACTGATTTTGATTTTGATTGCGGATTGGGATTGTGTTTCTTTCGTGGAGACATGGTTATAGATTCGGGTAATCGACGAAGATATTTTTGAATCGACAATAAAATCGTGTTAACGATGAAGATTTTGTTTTTTCAAAACCCTAAACCTAAGAGTGCCGGAACGGATGAATGAGAATGGGGAATACAATTTTGATTTTTAGTTTAAGTTTTTATTTTGAGGGAAGGGTATTATAGTCTTTTCATCATGTTTTTAATTAACCCAAAGGGTATTTTAATATTTCCGCCCAAAAAAACACCCCATAGCAGACTCTATTGCACGGGGATAGTAATTTATTTCCCCCAATTAAAAAAATATCCCCAAATTGTATCCTCAAATTGCGCGTTCATTATTTACCTTATCATATATATGAAATAATGTTTTTTTTTTTATTCACATCCCTAAAACTTGCGTCTTTTGCTCTATAGCTTGAAAAGTTAAAAACAGATTTTAAAAAAAAAAAACTTTTAGTTGATTTAGTGAATCAACTTTTGTTCCTCCCCTGAACCAACATCCTCTGAAACTCTATCTTTGGATAATTGCACCTGAAAAAACAATTCAACAACCATAAATACATGAGTGCTATAACCAAAGGAAAGGAATAAAAAAGAAGAAAAAAACTGAACCATACACCATGGGAGAAACTCACCTCTTTATCCCAGTCCGCACGATAACACATAATTATGATAACGATTGTCTGAAGACCTATCCCAATTTGTGTTCCAATCCAAAGTCCCTTCATTCGGTATAAATGACATCCAATAAATAATCAACTTAAAACAATGCTCGTATCTTAGAATGGAAACATCTGAACTCAAAGATAAATTGCAGCATACGATGCTGAAAGACAACTTAAGGATGAGCTTACCTCTAGACCCCAATCTAATTTGAATCCCATAAAGATAGCGATAGGAAACGCGATGAGATAATAGGTTATGATATTTACATAGGCAATACTGGCCTGCCAACCAACTCCAATGGCCATACCTGTTAATTTGAATGTGCACGAGTGTTAAAAGATCTCCTCTTTGGATTTTGCACATTCATCATTTGAGTTCTCACCAAGTTGCTTTTGAGTTTGACATACGAACCTGTTAAAACGGTTTGAACGGCACAGAGGATGATTGATATACATAAATACACCGCTACATCACTAACTTCTTTCATAACAATCATGTCATCTGTAAAGAGTTTTGGGAAATCATTCCTTGTTATTAAGATTAGGATAGCAAAAGCAATCTGTGTGACTAGAGCAATTGAGACCGTAACCCAAACAGAAAATTTTGCGGCTGCTGCATTTCCGGCTCCCAATTCATTAGAGACCCTTACACTGAAAAAGAAACAAAAGAAATGAGTAAACTTCAAGCACACAAATATCAACTGAAATTGTGAAACCATATTCCATTAAGTTCAACCGAATACCTGACAGCAGCAATGTACCCAAGTGGAACCATATATATCCATCCTTCAACATTCATACTACAAAAGGAGAAAAAAGAAATTCAATACATTGATGTCCCCAATAAAATAAAATAAATACAATTTTTAAAAAGAGGAAGGACTTTATACTCTTATTATCACGTTATCTCACATGTTGGACGTTATTTTTGTGAATAAAAACCAAACCGTTACGGATTTGAAGTTAATATTTTGAGGATATGTTCCTCTTACCAAGTTATACATGCCTACCAAAAATGAGCTCATTCCGAAATATAAAACCTCATAATCTACCGGTCTTAATTTCGACGGCCTGAATTCTGCAGATTTTCAACGGTTCATTTTCAAAGTAGTAGATGGTTGTGTTATACGTTTTGGAATATGCTCATTTTCGGTAGGAAAGTAGAGCTACGTAATAATAACATATCCCTAAAGTATTAACTTCAAATTCATTGCGGTTTAGTTTTAATTTGCAAAAATGACAACCAACGTGTGAGATAGTGTGATAATAAGAGTGTGAGGGTATCCCTCGTCTTTTAAAAATTGGGAATTGCTTTTGTGCACTGTTTGGACCAAATATTGTTGGACCAACTTCATTATATCCACGTGTATACGATATCAGTACAATTTTCTTTACCACTCCATTTCAGAGCAGTTCACTTGTTATTTGTATCAACCATTAGAGTACATACCAGATAGCAGCAGCATCAACTTTAACTTCTGCATTTTTAAGTACTCCGGCAAATACAATCAAAAGCATATATGCCCAGTACTCCAAGCTGTAAAAAAGCTCAATTATATCAGAATGGATACGAACGGGAAATGGTTAGTTCGTGCTCGCTTTTAAAGCTACTTGATCAAAACAACTGGACAATAAAGTTGGATGTGCCAAATCCAAGGAACTTACCTAAAATTATGATTGAAATGTGCATTTCTTCCAAAAGTGTGACCAATTTGAAAAATCTTCTAAAAGTGTGACCATGACCGGTCAACGGGCATGTATGCCCTAGTCTTTTACGAAAATACCGGATTTTGTCCTCAGATGTGTACATATCGACAACATATGTGTACACATTGGGTAAGGATGTGTACATATAGACACACTGATACCCCACCATTTTTTAACTGATGTGTAGATATTATATGTAGACATCCATAATCTAGCCGTAATCATATGTTGGATAAGTGTGCACATCCATGTTTCGAAGTCTAGACATCGGACACTATTCATAAAATATGTGGACATCAGGCTATAAATATGTAGACATCAGCTATAAAATGTGGACATCAGCTATAAATATGTGGACATCAGGCTATAAATGTATAGACATCGGGCTATAAAGGGTACCTTGGGTATTAGGTAAAGTCAGTCACACTTTTGGAAGATATTGGGGATCAGTCACACTTTCGGAAGAAATGCACATTTCAGTCACAGTTTTGTGTATTTCCTCGCCAAATCTTTGGCCGTGAGAGATTCCCTCCAGAGCATTTTGGATGTGCCGATTTTGGCATTTTGTCATCACAGTCTTCAGTCCAAATTATTAAAAATTTGGGTTAAGTAGCAATCACTTTACATGACTGCCTGCCAAATTATTAGCAAATCAACTACAATACGCGTTGGCGTGTTACTTGTGGAGAGACTTCTTAATTAGACTAAACAATGTCATCACGTTTATTTCTACCTTATGCCTCCATTGACTTCTCATAATTTCTTTGTTTTCTTTTCTTTTCTAACAAAAACAAAGCAAAACGAGGGAGAGAATACTAACCAGAGCATGACAGCTGAGGCCAGAGATAACCAGAGAAAATCAAGTAACTCAGTAAAAGCCAACCATGAAAAACCAGTCCAAGATTCCTTGCAGCTTCCGGAGACAATATAAGCAAATTGAAGAATGACAACCAAGACCCATGAAAAATTCAAAGAAGCCGCTGCTCCAACCAAACACCATTTCATAACACAAAACCAACTTAATGGAACATGAATTACTAAAACTCCAAATGATATCCAAGCTAATGGCATTACTTTACTCTGGGCTTGCAAGAATCTCTGCATAGGAAAATTCAATGCATACATGTATAATTGTGGTATCATCCATATAGAATATGTACCGGCTAATTCTGCAATCTCTTCTTTTTGGCCTAAAACCAGCAGAATTGGTGTTGCAAATACTGAGATTAGTGTTAATGGTAATGCTGTTCCGAGCAGAATCACCCATGATCTCTGTAAGTATATCCCAAGAATTGTTAGTTTTCCTGCTCCATATGCTTGTCCACATAATGTTTCTAATGCACTTCCCATACCCAGCTGCAAAAAAGGAAAATCAATCAAGAGTCAACAGAGGGGTGATAGATACATATAGAGAGATAGTGAGATAGAGAGATAGAGAGGGAGTACCATGATGCCATAGGTGAGCCCAGAAATGACCAAGTTTTGAAGACCAAAAGCAGCAAGTTCAAGTGTACCAACATGACCAACCCATGTTTGAGTGGTGAAAGCAAGAGAGAATTGAAATATTGCACTTAATATGCACGGTCCTGCTATGTACCACACCATCTTAGTTTCCTCCCAAACTTTTCGACAGAAGGATACTGGATCAGAATTTTCATTTTTGTTTGTTAACAAACAAACTGAGTAGTTTGAAGCTGAATCATCCATGTCTGAAAGAAATCTCTCTCTCTCTCCCCTTAAAGTTTCCCCAGGTTTTGTATTCATCTGACAACCCACCTCGTTGACGAAATAGGCTATGAGAGAGTTCTCGATCAAAAATTATTAGTTTGACCAAGCAATTCTATTGAAAATTACGAACGTGCTATTAGTTGGCATTAGGAAAATCTTTAATGAAGATTACAACGTTTGCTATTTTTCTCATTCTTCTTTTTGCGCATTCACATGCATGCTCACATTTTAACAGGTTTTGGAACGGAATGACAGGCGCATCGCACAAGCGTTTTTGCTAGTAATAATATTATGAAAACCACTGGAGTGAAACAACATCTCCCTTCACCACTTTTACACAACTGAATTAACAACATGTACACAAACACTATGTAGCCATGAATAATATGTAACAACACTTGAATCTCAAGCATTGCTATTCATGACTACTTTATTTTAACACCAAAGACATGCACAAACGACACCATAATAAGATCACTTCATCAGGGATTGTCGACATGCAAATAATCCCTCAACTTCATCATTTCCTTCATTAACACTTGCAATCGGTACAAGTGCAGTTGTTGTCTCCACACTTGCATCCTCCCTCGAGGTTTCTGCATCCATGCAAGACAATTATCACGTCAATTGATTTCCCAGCAGAATATATACATGTCATAAAAAAAAATACTATAGCTAAAATGAATAGTCTAAAAAAATATCATCGAAAGTGTTTGAGATCATACTCCTTTGCAGCGGACTTGCATCTGCAACAATAAAGGAAACATGACAAACCCTTTTAAGTTTCAATCAAATCAAGTTAAAAGGAGTGCATTTCTTGGAATTATTAGTAAAACTAGCTAGAAAAAGAAGGAAAATAAAGATCTTACCCACAACTGCAATTAGTGCCACAAGAAGTACAACCACAAGCCATTTTTGATAATTTGAGTAGGAAAGCTCAGGAAACTTTGAATGAAATGAGAGTTTTTGGAATTGAGAGAGTTTTAAGTGTGTGGATATTCAATTCAATTCATTTTAGTCCTATTTATAACCAAAACACTTAGGGTATACTTGCTTAGTCTTGTACTATCATCTGAGAGGCAGTACTGATTACCTGCTTGCACTTGTACTGCCATCAGATAAGCTGTCTATTCACCCAGGTATTTAAAGTTGAAGAACTTAAAAACTAGATAAAAATGTGCACACATGACAACATTTGAGACTTGAGAGCGTCACTTGTCTACGTATTCTTCACCTACTCCTCTGCTTTATTAGTATTAGCTTCAGTTGTTGCTGAACATTAGTTGATCCTCACTGTGAACTCTATTCTGAATGCTTATTTCAGGCGAAAAATAGGTCTTAAATAGACCACTTAGATGAGAACATTTGGTGGATTAATTAGATACCCACTGTAGTCTGGCCGGAAAGATTTCAGTAGAAGTTAAAATTCTAGTGTATGAAAAATTCCTTTTTTACCGATCAAGCCATTTACCGACTGCAAAGTGCCTCTGTCCCCATGGATGATAAACTTTAAACTATTGGATCACATGATTTTGTAAAAGAAATGAAATGCAGTCAGGTTTTCGTACACCCAAGAGATGAAATTTGACTAGCTGATATGTAAAACAAAACAGGACGATAATATTTAACATATCCAACTGATACTAACAGTAAGTCAGTAACTGGACTAGATTTACTAGGTTAATTGCTACAGAGTGGGTTACAAAAAGTTAAGAAGAGATATTTGGTGAAATCTTCCACACTTATCACCGGTGGAGAGAGTTGTTATTTATATGAATTACATTACCCTAAATAGGGCATATATTACATGAATGAGAATAACGAAATTATTGCGCAAATCATGCCTTTGATACATGCCGTACAATTGTGATTGAAGAGTGATTCTCTGGTAGCTGGCATAGTAGAGGATCAGCGCTAATCAAGCCACTGATATAGGCTTTAGCTGTTGTATCCTTAACATCCCCCTCAAGTTGAGCGTGAGTTGACGAATGTTCAACTTGTCTCTGAGATATTGAAACCTTGGTGAAGCTAGGCCCTTAGTAAAGATGTTTGCAAGTTGATCTTTAGAAGAAATAAATTTTACTTCTAATTGTTTGCTAGCTACTCTCTCTCTGACAAAATGGTAGTCAATTTCTATGTGTTTAGTACGTGCATGAAACACCGGATTGACTATAAGATATGTTGCTCCAAGGTTGTTGCACCATAAAGAAGGAGTAGACGTAGGAATTCCTAGTTCTTTGAGTAATGACTGAATCCATATCAGTTCTGATGTAGCTATTGCAATGCCTCGAAACTCAGCTTCAGTGCTTGACTTAGAGATAGTCCGTTGTTTCCTTACACTCCATGATATCAAATTTCCACCAAAGTAGATACAATATCCACTTGTTGACCTTCTGTCATCTAAGTTGCCTGCCCAGTCGCTATCAGAATAGGCATGTAGAGATAAATCTGTTGATTTTCGTATTGCCAGACCGTATTCAAAAGTGTGCTTCAGATAACGAAGAATTCGCTTCACTAATTCCCAATGTTCTTCATAAGGATCATGCATATATTGGCAAACTTTTGCAACTGCAACGGCGATATCTGGTCGAGTAAGATGAAGGTATTGAAGAGCTCCTACAACACTTCTATACAAGGTTTGGATTATCAAACTTGTTGCTGCCAACTCGCAGTACCTTTGTATTGGCTGCAAGAGGAGTACAGACAGGCTTTGCACCATCCATTGCTGTTCGTTTAAGCAAATCAGCAATGTACTTGCGCTGCCTGAGTATTATTGCACCACCTTGTTGAATTACCTCAATACCCAAAAAATAATTAATATTACCCAAATCACGAACTGCAAACTCTGTACTCAAGTCATTGATAAGTTTATTGATAAGTAGTGAACTAGAGCCTGTGACTATGATGTCATCGACATAGACAAGTACATAAGTAATACCTTGTTTTGATTGTTGCACAAATAAGGAGGAATCAACAATTGAGCCCTTGAACCCCAAATCCGTTAGATAAGAACTGAGTTTGGAGTACCATGTGCGTGGAGCTTGTTTTAAGCCGTATATCGACTTATTAAGTTTACACACATATGTTGGGTTCTCAGGAGTAACATACCCCGGAGGTTGTTTCATGTAAACTTCTTCTTCAAGCACACCGTGAAGAAACGCATTCTGAACATCAAGTTGTTTCATATCCCAATTATGTGTTGCTGTTATAGATAAGACCAATCTTATAGTGCAAGGCTTGATCACGGGGCTGAACGTTTCACCATAGTCATCACCTGCTTTCTGATGATAACCATTTGCAACTAGCCGTGCTTTTCTTCTGTCTAGATCTCCATTTGGTTTTTGCTTAACTCGAAACACCCACTTGGAACCTATCACATTCATTCCATGAACATATGGTACTTTGGTCCACGTACCATTCCGTATATGAGCATTGATTTCTGCATCCATGGGTGGTGTCCAGTTTGGATCTTTAGATGCTTCTGTATATGATGACTTTGGCTCAAAAAACTCATCACTTTGTAAAGGATGTTTGGTAGCTGCTAAACACAATCTATTGACAGGCTTTCTGATACCATCTCTGGCTCTAGTCACCATAAAATGTTGTTGCTGTTGTTGAACCTGAAACTATTGCAGAAGTTGTACCAGCATTTGTGTTGTGTTGTGCATTGTCAACAAATGGTTGAACTGAGGGTTCCGGTAACATAGACGATGATGGTGCTGATGTTTCAGTAGCAACAGTTTGCTCAACTAGTGGCAAGGTCTGCATGGGAGACATTGGTAATACAGAGAGACGAGAAGAAGATAAAACTCTAGTATATAACTGACTCTGAAGTTTATCGACTGAAGTTACCTGCTGCTTGGCAGAGAATGTGAAGATGTTTTCTTCAAATTTGACGTGGCGAGAGACATATAGACGATTGGATGAAAGATGTAAGCACATATAACCTTTGTGAGCACTATTATAGCCTACAAACATACAAGCTTTTGACCTTGGTTCTAATTTGTTAGAGACATATGGTCGTAAACAGGGATAGCAAAGACATCCAAAGACTTTTAACACACTGTAATCTGGTAGTTTATTAAATTGTAGTTCTAAAGGAGTTTTGATTTCAGTTTGAGAAGCTGGGAGCCTATTAATTAGATAGCAGGCAGTAGAGAAAGCTTCGGACCGGTAGGAAGTTGGCATTGAGGCTTGAAATAATAGGGCTAGACTAGATTCTGTGATATTCCTAATACGACGTTCAACTATTTCATTTTGTGCTGAAGTCTGAGGACAAGTGAACCTATGTATTACCCCTGACTCATTGAGAAAAAATGTGAACTTTTTATACTCTCCCTTATTGTCTGACTGAAATATTTTCATTTTATGCTCGGTTTGGTTTTCGATCATTCTTTTGAACTGAACAAAGACATGCAATGCATCAGATTTACGATGAAGTGGATATATCCACGTGTAATGAGAAAAGACATCAAGGAAGAGAATATAATAACGAAAACCATGATGAGATAAATTTGGGGAAACCCATAAATCAGAAACAATCAAGCTCAATGGCTTGTCAATAATAGCGGTACTACTAACAAATGGGAGTTTACGACTCTTGCTAACATGACAAGAATGACAGAACTGAAACTCTTTATTGCAAACTGGAAGGGAAAACTGCTTAACGACTTTAAGAACTGTTTTTAGCATCGGATGGCCTAGACGTTGATGCCAAATAGGGATAGTTTCTACAACATAGGTAGATGGATTTGATTGATGTATCTCTCGCACTCCATCAAAGATGTAGAGCCAATTCTAACTCCTGCCTCGCAGCAATATTGTCCTCGTGTGGATATCCTTTACAATAAAGAAATCAGAATGAAACTCAAAGCATACATAATTGTCTTTGCAAAACTGTAAAACTTATAACAAATTAACTTTAATTTGAGGAACATGAAGTATGTTATTTAGATTGAAAGAGCGGCTATTAATTTTGAAAGAAGCTTTACCAATATTCTCGATTGGCAGTGCATTACCATTACCAACATGAACACGTTCAGTGCCATCATACTCATGACGAACATTCTGATTGTTGAGATTTGCAGTAAGATGGTGAGTAGCACCAGTATCAGTAATCCACTGATTGTCAACACCGTCTCTTGGCAATGCAAGATAAGCAGCTTGTCTAGGCTTTCTAGGAACAAAGTCCTGTTTGAAGCGAAACCAGCAATGTAAAGCATTATGCTTCTTACGGCCACATATCTGACATGGTCCTTCAGCCTGATCGATTTGAGGTTGGTTCCTTCTTTGTTCTGGTCGATTTGATGGTCAATTAGGTGGCTGGTTTCTTCTCTGATCCGACCTCTGAAAAGGTCTAGCATTTGAGGATGCAGCTACATGTGCTACTGGTTGTTGAAGCGAAGACATATGTTGCTCCAATCGCATATCATAAGTAAGCAGATGTGCATAAAACACATCCATATCAACCTTTTCCATTGTGCTTAGAGATGTCACAATGGAATCATATGCTTGATCTAAGCCGCTCAAGATGGCTTGTTGCATATCCTCCGCTGATAGGTCATTGCCTGATGCTGTAAGAGCATCAAATAGCTGTTTAGATTTTGAAAAATACTCTTGCATAGGGTTGTTACCTTTTTGAAGACTATGAAGCTGTCTTCTGAGATTCATATGATGAGCTCGAGTCTTGGGTGCATATCGCTTTTAAAGTGCATCCCAGACCTCCTTTGCAGATCCAAGTCCTGAAACACGACCAAGAACTCCTTTTGTGAGAGATGATAGCAACCAACCAAGCAGGATTTGATCTTGCTCTTCATATTTGGTGTAAGCAGCATTAACGGTTTCAGTATTTGGTAGAGTTCTTACTGGTTTTGGATATGTTCCATCAATATAACCCATCAATCGATAACCTTTTAGAAGTGGGTTAAACTGAGTTTTCCATAGCAAATAGTTTGTGTCATTGAGCTTGACACTGATAAGGTGATTTACATGAATCTGTTGGAGTGTTGTAGTTTATGGTGCTGACATGATGATGAAGATGAAGTATTTCTGGTTTTAAGCGTGGCTTATAGGATCGTTGGCGAGATACCAAGTTAAGAAGAGATATTTGGCGAAATCTTCCACACTTATCACTGGTGGAGAGCGTTGTTATTTATATGAATTACATTACCCTAAATAGGGAATATATTACATGAATGAGAATACTGAAATTATTGCTCAAATCATGCCTTTGATACATGCCGTACAATTGTGATTGAAGAGTGATTCTCTGGTAGCTGGCATAGTAGAGGATTAGCGCTAATCAAGCCACTAATATAGGCTTTAGCTGTTGTATCCTTAACACAAAATTCCACGAAGGCCACCAAATGTCATATTATTGAAGTGGTTGGTAAGGAGGCCTCTTCGAGTTATTTTTATTACATGGGTAAACATCTATTTCAAAAGAAGAAGAAAATTAAAAAAATGAACAAGAAATTTCATATTATTGAAGTGGTTGATGAATGTTGTTATATTGGAAACACACTAATATATTTGGAGTGCTTCAGTAAAAAATGAACAAGAAGTTAACTAGCAGGTTTGGTGAGCCAGCGGGCATAGAAAATGATGCTCTCTGACTTACAACGGATCCACCCTTGCCTACCATATACTACTCTCCATATGTTGCAAGGACTTTTGCAATCTCTCCCACACTTGGGAAATTTTTATCTCTAGTTAAATTTTGAATCATGAGGAAAAAAACCCGATAACGCTTTCCCACGGAAGAACCAGTTCTTTTTCGAGTTTTCTGCCTTTCTTCCCCTTTTCCCTTCTGGTTTTCTCCCTCGGCCATGTTCATAGGCTCTGATGGTAAGCAAGCACTTAAATCTCTAGTTTTTCTGCTTAATACGGGTCAGGGTTAGGTTTAATTTTATATTTGAAGCTTGGTAGTGGTGGTGGCAGTCGAGAAATTGTTCAGAAGATTTGCAAAATCTACACGGTTGCGTTTGATTTTCAATCTACTATGTCAGGTAATGATTATGATTATCCCATTTCAGTCTGATGCTCTCATTATTCAGCCCTCTATTGCCGTATTTGGTGGTATTTTTATCAATTTTAGCTCCCATTTTGGACATCTGTTGCAATCCATTTGATCTTCTTTACATCTGTTAGATTTTGATTATCAACCTACCTATTCAGCCAATCGAGTTTAATTTTGCTCTGTGTTGTTCAATTTAAAATTTACCTAATTGAAACCAAGTGGAACAATTCTTTAATATTGCTAAAACCCTAACTTCCCCTATTTAATCACCTTATCAGAGATGTTTTCTCAAACCAGGTTATGCTTTCTTCTCCCTGAAATCTCTATAACCCTTTCTCACCCAATTTCTTTTCTTACCCTCAAAACCTTTGAAGTAGCTTATCAGCTGATCCCTAGTATCACCATGCAAGCTGTTTGGCATGGTGATGTCTCACAGTTAACAAAACTTTTACAAGCCTCCCTGAGTCTGAGTAATGGTAGTCAGTTTTCTTTAGAAGAAGTCATTCCACCTAGGTTTATGAACAATGAACAAATGTGGACAAGCTGTCTGTTAGGTGTTTTTGCTGAACCAGTTACAGCTGGGATGTTAGAAATGCCCTTCTTTTTCAGTGGAAGATTCAAGGAGGACTATCAGTAAAATCAGTCAATGATTGGATGTTTCTGGTGAGATTTGAAAGAGAAGAAGAAATGCATAGAGTATTAGGTGTGTCTACAAGAGTAGTCTATGGTGATTTATTCTGCATCAAAAAATGGGATAAAGCTGAGAGAATTGTTGAATGGGTTCCTACCGAAGAAAAGTTTTTTTTATCACAGTGCACAATCTAACTCTTGCTCAAGTGAATAGTGACAACTTAAGAAGGTATATAGCATGCATGAGAGAAATCCTTTCCTTTTCTTATCATGTAAGAAAAGCTAATGGGAGCTACTCTATCACAATTAGAGCCAACATTAGATTCAGGCAATGACTCAACTTTAGTGTGTTTGCTGAAAATGAGATGGTATTCACTAATGAATTAACCTTCCAATTCCATCACTTTCCAAACAACTACTGTGGATTCTGCAAGGTAATTGGGCATAAGTTGGAAAACTGCCAGCAGTTTGTGATGTATCAGCAGCAAATTGAAGAGCAACAAGCTGAGGCAGATGATGTAATGGAAGCTATGCAGAATATTGATGAACAACAAATGGAGCCGGAGAACTTGCAGCAGCCAGCTCAGCAGAACATGCAATATGATATGGAAGGCTTTGATGAGGATAGCTTACCCAGTTCTGATGCATAGCAAGAAACTTATGTGATTTCTTGCTCTGATTACCTCAAGCAGCTTCAAGTGGATCATGATATTCAAGGTAGTGTTGTGGAGCCTCAACAACACAATGGGAATAAGGAACAGACTAATGATGTTGCTCTAATTGCAGCAGCTGGAACCTCTCATGCTGATGCTCATAATGCAACAACATCTCCATATCTGTCTGATAACAGTGCCAACAAAGATTCATACATGTGGAAGGTGTTCAACAAAAGGGACAGACCTGGTAACTGGAGTATTTCTAGCTCAGCACAGCAGCCTTTCAACATGGATTCAACATACCTCAGCAACTGGCAAGCAATGCAATCTTTCTTCCATTAGGATGTACCACTACCAGTTTCAAAGAAACTAAAGATTACTGAGATGAAATTAAGCTGTCAGCCACCAAAAGTACCTGAGAATCCAAGAGATATCCATGAGGTTGAGGAGCATCTAGTGAACTCTAGCAACAGTTCACATCCCCATCAGTGGTTCAGTGGTGAAGGCTCTTCTGCATCTCAGGCCAATTTGGACCCTAAAGCAAAGGGCAAGGGAATTGCAAAAATGGGATGATGTTTCAATGACCCTAATGAATTAGAAGAAAACTATGAGTACCACAGTGCAGACCTACATCAGAGCCTATGGCTCCTTTTCTTGACTGTTTTTTTTTTTCCAGTCTGTTTTTTGCTAGTTTCTGTTATCTATCTGTGCAGTTATCCTGTTGTAATTTCTGCTTTGTGTTCTTGTTAATGTAATAGTCAGCGTCCTGTATAGTAATCTGTGTCGTGCTTTGTGTCCTGTAAATCACTACACCATTTTTAGGAATTAGCAACGGAGCCTGGACGTTGCTGACCGGGGTTGCAACGGCAGGTTGACGTTTCAAAACACGGTGTTGCAGTTTTTCGCAACGGCATAAGCTCCGTTGCGATTCTTGGTCAGCAACGGAGATTCACAACGTACCGTGCCGTTGCGACTTTGTTTATTCGCAACCAAGGTCTGCCATTGCTAAGCTGTTTCTAATTACAGGAATACCCCTACCCGGAACTATGGTTCTAGTTCTAATTTAGCAACAAAATATCGACGTTGCTAAGCTTTTGCAACAGAAAAAAAAAAGGTCAGGTCTTCATTGACCTGGTCAAAATCCATTCCCCCACATTTACCCCACTGCAATTACCCAGTTCCCCATATTCAGCTAAACATCTCTATCAACTGAACACAAAAGTGATACATATAGCAAAAATTATCATTACTTCAATAGTCTAAAACTTACAATGATACGCGAAAAAATCAAAACAGTTTACTTAAGATTTCAAAACCAATATTAATAATTGTTCTTCATATTCTAGTACATAACACAAAGTCTTAACAACAGTGAGTGATCATGACAAAGAAGTGTTTAATTTGAAAAAAATACTTGAGCTCTATATAATGTCTGCACATAGTCACCAAACTCACTTTGGTGGAAGTTACCGAAGATGGAGATGATGCCACAGCTACTGACCACTCGAGTTTTAGGACATCAAGGACCAATGTATCCGCATGCCCTGTAAAACAAGATTACAAATTCAAACTCTAAAACAAGTGGAAGCATATTATGGCAGCGACTAAGAGCCTAAGTCATCTTTATGTAAATCTTCACAAAAATGCTTAAAACATACTCATGCTTAAAACTAGTCCAAGTAGAAAAATGCAAATGCATTGGGAAGTGTTCAAGATATACTTTTTTTCTTTCTTCCCCCTCCGGCAATGTACCATTTATTCCCACATAAAATTCCACAGCTACCAGCTCTAGGTGATGGATGGAATCCACAAAGCTTAATTCTTGTCCATATCATCTGAGAAGAAAAATTGTAATAAATGAGTTTAATCTGGCTAAATAAGATTCAACCTAGCATCTATTAAGAAACCAATTGACTATGCACACTGGCCTCCATTAAATTAACTATATTGCTATATGATATGTTAAAAGAAAATAACAATTTCTTCAATGTTATTGTGGTTGTTCCATAATTCTACTTCTTGATATCTCTATAATAGAATCTAAAGAAGACCAGTTTTCTCAAATCTATGGTAGCATTGATAAGTTCTATCTAGAGCAAGATAATAGTCGCCGAGTCGCTGTTTATTCCAAACATGATGAACCGAACAAGCAGTACTTATCTGAATTTCGTGATACTTCGTTTTTTGATGTGTAGGCGTGTACTGTTCGCGGAAAGTAACTACTTAAGCTCATTGCTTGGGGCTTTCAAATCACTAAGGGTGTTGGAATTCTACAATTGTAAGAAAGGTTTTGTTTCATTGCCAAAAGAGGTAGGAGACCTCATACATCTGAGGTACTTGAGCCTAGAGAAAACAAAGCTAGAAAGGATTAACATGAGTTATTTAAGTGAACTTGTCAATCTGCAAACTCTTAACCCAAGAGGTTGTATTAGCGAACTCATGTTGGATACTAAAATGTGGAGCTTGCACCAATTGAGACATTTATACCTAGAAAGTATTAGTTCTAGAACAAATAATAGCAGGAGGCAGACGACATCTACTGCTGATGAATTAGGGATTGGTAATCTAACAAAGCTCCAATTGCTAGTTATCCAGGCTGGGGATTGTATAAATAGTGGTGGGTTGAAATGGTCGAGTTCCCTCAGAAGGTTAAGGATGAAAGAATGTCTGAGTTCATACACTGACAAGATAAGCCCATTTTAATTGCATTTACGCTAGAATACTAGATCAATATGATATGTATATGAAAGAACTTATCCCACACAACATAAACTCTCAAGCAAGAAGTCATCACCAGAGAAATGGATGGCCAACTTTACCTTATCGAAGGTTTGTACTTTGTTGTTATGCACGAGCCCTCCGATGAAGAAGGCGCATCCAAGCACTAACAACATATTTGAAAGGATAGAACCCAACAATGACTGTTGAACTACTCTTATCATTCCTTGCTTCAGAGCATATAATGATATTATCATCTCTGTAGCATTTCCAAATGTAGCATTTAAAAGCCCTCCAACTGCAGAATAACAAAAGACTCACTTGCATTAACCAAGGTGAAATCTACAAGTATCGGGCTGTGCATTGGTCCATTCATTTCAAGAAAAGTAATATACATAACCCTGAATCGCCATAAACTAGACATTTTGGATTCTTTGAATCGCACCAACACTAATGTGTTGTGGGAAAAAAAAAGAACATTCTAAATTTCTAATACAATATGTTTCGTATAAGTTTAAAAGGATGGCAGTTTTTTCATGGATACACTAGCATTATATCATGATATGGAAAGTACGTTAAACAGTAAGCATAATAACATACCAGTAGGTCCTGTGAAAAATGCCAATTGCCTACATTGCACAACAAGAAGAACAAGACATGAGTTAGCATCGGTTACAGAACAAAATCGAAATAGCAAATTTACAAGTCCCAGAATCCAAAACAACTTACTCAGCGCCAAGGATCGAAGTTCCGTTAAGTTGACCATGGCATTAGAAATCTTGTCAGTGTGTGAACTCAGACATTCTTCTATCCTTAACCTTCTGAGGGAACTCGACCATTTGAACCCACCACTATTTATCCAATCCCCAGCCTGGATAACTAGCAATTGGAGCTTTGTTAGATTACCAATCCCTAATTCATCAGCAGTAGATGTCGTCTGCCTCCTGCTATTATTTGTTGTAGAACTAATACTTTCCAGGTATAAATGTCTCAATTGGTACCGAACTGGCCTCAATTTGACTGAAACCAATCTAGGTCACCCCTCAAACTGCAGACAATGCAAATATCTTCTTGCCATGTTAAATAACTCACTGCAAACAACTACTTCAAAATTTGAAAGCCTTAACAGCCAAAATAGTAAGGAAATTATCACCCAAGTATCAGTAACATTTAGTGGAAATGAAGTGTGTCCACGAGTCTTTCTTGGGGAATTGATCAATTGATTATAGGAACAGTTAGATAGAAGGTTCAAGATTGGGATTATTGGGTACAATACCCATAATATCCACATTTCTTGTGGGAGCATCCTATAATTGCTATAGGTGTGACACACAATTGCATTATGAAAATTCTACATGTCATAATTAAGTGTGAAAACAAAAGGCCAACACTAAGTTGTATCAAAGTTCCATTCTACCTCAATAAAATCTAACAACGAGACATGGCGATGTTTGAATATAAACCAAGCTACACACAAGAACATATTTGTAGCAGTACATGGACGATATAAGAACATTAGTGGCGATAACAAGTGGGACTAAATCTACATTGGAATCAAAAAAGTAAAAGATAAAGGCATAAGAGTGATTCCTCATCCTTACCAAGGTAACAATATCAACCGAATTACGACTAATTGTTTCACAAAGGTTGTCCTTGGTGACATCACTAACAAATGCATTAATTCTCTCTTCTTTGAAATCTCCATGTGCATGCATCATTTAAACACTCAAAGTCATACATATTCTTGAACATATGTGTACATATCAAATTTATAAGTACCTGCTGCTATGTGGATAAAAACCCAGGCTGCCTCCTACAACATTAGCAAAAATATCAACTGAAAGGTGAGACAAATATAATACTACATAGGAGTTGTTAGCAAGAAAGACAAACCTTTTTCAACACCTGATGCTCACATCTCAAGCATTTTACAAGAGCCAACACGACATTTTATGGAAACTTCAAATAATTCAGTATCTTTGAATGTTAAGTGATAAAAGCTTCTGTTGCACGCAGTTCAGAAGGGAATCAACTAACCTATAATATCATGTCCAGCAACATGACTGTCACTTTCTATGAGATTACCTAAACTCTGTAGAACCTACACAAATAGAAAATACTCAGCAATATGCAACACAAATACACTAGAACCCAGAATGTTCTACAAACTACGTATTACCTAAGGTGGATAAAAAAAGAAGGATTTTTATGAACCATAAAGTACCGTCACTACTTCCTGCGTAATGGTTCTTCGAACTTCAAATACAAGGTTTAGAAAGGTACCTAGGTGTAGCTCTAGGTGCAGATCTAGCTGCCATTGGAACATTGATTTTATAACCCGCAAATCGTAATCTGGTAAGCAATAGAAAGCATGTGTCAATACTAATGAAATATGCGCACAAACCAATTCAAATATTTTCCTTGAGAAAACTCACTATTGTAAAACCCTCCAGCAGCATGTGCCGCAGATGGATCTTCGTATGACAGAACTCCATCTCCTTTGGGTTTTCCAAAATCATATGTGGAAATCTTAATTTTCTAGGGCCATTGATCCTTGTATCCTCTATTTTGTTTTATCCTTGCAATCTACACAGTGGGATCAACATAAACATTTAAACAATTTCCATAGCCTAGGAGTTTCCTAGTGCGTGCAATAATCTACTCCTCATTGCTGGGATACAGGTACAACAATCAACAATGCACTTACTTAACGGTGGAAAAAGATTCGATGAACACAAAAAAAAACAAGAATATTGGTCAACTGATAATATACATACATAGTGAAAATATCACTGCTGGATGACAAGACGTTGACAGAAATTACAAGAAGCTGGTCATTGTCCTAATTCCTTCTTCAGTACATTTGCTAGAACAGATGATGTTTCAAATTAAAATCGCAGGGGATAGTTCACTTAATGTGGGAGTTAAGGATACTAAAGAAGCATTAAGAAAACACAGAATTTCAAGAAAACACAAAATCAGAAAGGATACTTAATGTTGGTGTCCTTGAGAGTAAAGGATACTAAAGAAGCATTAAGAAAACACAAAATTTCAAGTTAGTAGTATATCCTCAAACAGATTAAAAACCACTTATTAAATATTTAAACCCAAGTAGTTGAAAATGACAATTATAAACTAAAACAGACAAGGGTTAAGGAATTTAGAAACCAAAATAATCAAAACTATTTCATAATTGGATATACCTTCTTAGTTCTTCAGATTTCCAAAGTACTTCAGTTCTTCAATCTTGACAAACCCTAAAATGGAAAGAATAAAATCGTATTAGATTCACATATGAAACCCTAAAACCAAAAGAAAAAGAAGAAATTGAAAAATTGAAATCGAAAGAATCTGATTCACAAATGAAATCAAATATTAAACCCTAAAATCGATAAACTTAAATGGAACCCTAGGAATCGATAAACTTAAATCAAAATCTCTAAATACAAGAAATCAAAGTTTTGAAACCTAAAAATCAAAAGTGAAACCCTAGATTTCAAAATCTGTAAACCCTAAAAAATATGTCAAAGATTATACATGATGATAGAGTTCTACACGATGATACAGTTCAGAGATTGAGAAGAGGATAAAGAGCTCAGCTGAGCAGATCGAGATGGAGATAGAGAGGAGAGGAGAGGAGACGAGAGAGTGGTCTGCTGTTGTGGCGGAGAAAAAATGAAGATTGAAAAATCGACCAAGGGGTTGTATATACCTAGAATGGGATTAAGGGTGGAAAGAAAAACAGAAGGCTTGACCAAAGTTTGACTGGGGCGTAATTATCAGTTCTAGTGTTCCCGACCACACAC
>JAJJWW010010167.1:0-192988 GCA_023531295.1 Papaver armeniacum | reverse complement strand
CCGTTATGGATGTTGATGAGATCATGACAAACCCGCTGGTTTGGAATCAATGAATCAAAGATCTACCTATGTATTTTATGCAATATTAACAATTTAATGCGTATACTCAATTCACGCTGAGATTGTTTGTGAACACGTGGATGCCTACGTGATTTCCGTGTTCACAATATGGCGCTAGAAACATGGATCCGCGGTTACCATTCCGCTACGGCTACCATTCCGCAGAAGTGTCCGGTCCCATCCTTTGAGTGTTACGACGAGTCCGCGGATCCCGCTGCCCACCTACGATATTACAACAGGGTAATGGCCAGGTGGGACCATGACGAAGCTATACTATGCGTATACTTCCCTTCAAGCCCGAAAGGATCCGCGTTATCTTGGTTTGATAACCTCAAGCCAGATGCATTGATTTGTATGATCACCACCGAAAAGTTCTTGGCCACCTACATGTATAACAAGGTTGTGAACATTGTGGATGGACAAGCTCTTCGCTTGCAATCAAATATAAGGAGTCCATTCGAGAATACACTGATAGGTGGCACAAGATATGTCAAGCCATAGGACATGTGGACCCCGTGTGAGTATTAACCGGTTACAAATGGGGGACTTGACAGATGAGCCCATTGTTTGTCTAAATCCACTAATGCACCACCCCAACCACGTAGGGAGATTTGAGGATAATCATCGAAAAAACATGCGAGGTTGAAGAAATTCAACGAGATAACCCAAGAGCACAGGCTCAACGACCTCCACCGACCAACTCCGCGGAACAAGCAAACAGATCCAAATGACACCAAAAGGATCGAAAAGACTACAAAAGGAGTGGTAGAAAATTTGAAGACCGAGTCTACACGAAGCTCAATACCAGCTACTCACGCATCTTAAAGGAGATCAAGGACCGCGAAAACTTAGACTGGCCTTGGTCTAAGGGGAAGCAACCACCGGCCTCGGAGAGAACTAAAGAGTACTGTGATTTCCACTGCTTCTATGGGCACACAACAGAGAAGTGTAAAAATCTCAAGATAATGATACAAAAGCTGATAGATGCAGGGGATCTCAAAAAATATGTAGAGAAGGCTGGGGCGGAAGACAGAGCCAAACGCAGCAAACAGGTCCAATTGCCAGAGGGTAATCGCTGGGTGAATACTATATCCTGCTCGGAAAGCAAAGAACCAACCCTAACTGCACAAATAGGGAAAAGATTGAGGAAGCAATTTGAAGACTATTGTGAGCTTTACAATCTACACGGGAAAGAAGTGGAAGATCACGAAGAATGGATGGACGCACCCCTAACCTTCGAGGTCGAGGACATTGAGGATGACATGGAAGATCACAATGATCCTTTGATCCTCACCTTGCCAATCGCAGGATGCAACATAAAGAAAATCCTCATCGATGGAGGGAGCTCCGTAAATGTCCTGTTTTACGATACCTTCAAACGTATGGAGCTTAATGACGAGAAACTCTTGACCTCGCACTATACCATCTATGGGTTCAATGGTACGGCTACGAAGCCTCTCGGGGATATTGTCTTGAGTGTGGACGCAGTCCCATGAAAGTTGACACTGCTCAAGGTGGTGGACGCTCCTTCACCCTACAATGCCATTATTGACGAAGATGGGTCCACAAGCTTAAGGAGTCGCAACCACCTACCATCAATACCTTAGGTTTCCTACTCCCCTAGGAGTAATGGAGATCAAGGGTGATCAAGCTTCCGCAAAGGAATGCTGTGCAATGCAAATACAACTCAACAATGAAGAAGATGAGAAAAGAAGAACCCATAGGGCTCTAACAAGGCAACATCCAAAGACAAAGTCATCGATGAATACTTGGAAGGAATCTCAGGAAAAGCTTGTCCAAGGAACTCCGAGGGAACACTAAGCATCAACATCAACTTCTAAACTGTGATGCTCTCGCAAACAAAGAATCCGAGCCTACCAAATAGCAATTAAAAAAGTTCCTCACCTTGGGGAACTAAAACCCACATTCACATCCTGGAGGCGGTGAAGGAAGTTAACATAGGGACGGAGGAGAATCCAAAAAGATCAAGATAGGAACTCTAATGGACGAAGAACGCGGCCTCGCTGGGTGAAACTACTAAAGGAATACGTGGACATCTTCGCGTGGAAACTATCTCGACATGCCCGAATAGACCCGAAGACAAGATAACATGAGCCGCATTAAACTCACACACCCCTAGAAGATAAAAGATACGAAAGGTGGCTACGAGTATCACAAAGCAAGAGAAACAGAGCACAAAGTCATTGGAGGCTGGTTTCATAAAAGAAGTCAAATATCCTACTTGGATCTCTAACATGGTAATAGTACCAAAGAAGAGTGGTGGGGCCGAATCGTGACGACTTCACCAACTTGAACAAAGCGTGCCCTAAGGATAGCTACCTACTACCCAAAGATTGATCAACTAGTCGATGCGCAGAAGGATACGAAGAGCTATCATTCATGGACGGATACTCCGGTACAATCAACTATTTTTAGCGTAAGAAGATCAAAGAACATATGGCATTTTACACACCCCACTGCATCTATTGCTACGTGGAGGATGCCTTCGACTCGTGAACGCGGAGAAACATACCAAAGGATGGTCGATGCTATTTTCAAGCCATGGATTGGCAATACTGAGGTCTACGTTGATGATATGCTCGTGAAAAAGCGATTGAGGAAGAACCATCACCAAGACCTCGAGGGACATCTTCGGCTATGAGAGAACACAATATGAAGGTAAACCCTGAGAAGTGCACCTTCGGAGTAACATCCGGAAAATTCCTTGATACCGGTGACAAAAAGGGGCATTGAAGTAGATCCCGCAAAAATCCGAGCCATAGTAGAAATGCCATCTCCAAAGAACCTAAAAGAAGTACAAAAGCTCAATGGATCCCTAGCAGCCTTTGGGAAGGTTCATCTCGAGATCCCTGATAAATGCAAACTCTTTTTCAACATACTAAAGAAGGGGACGAAATTTGAGTGGACTGCAGAATGCGAAGAAGCCTTCCTAGGCATCAAACAAGACTTGAAGCTGAGATCCCTATCCTTCGAAACTGCACTCCGACGAAGTCTTGGCACCGTACATTGCAGCAAATGTACGATGCGGTAAGCGCAGATCGGGTCAGACCCACACAAAGGAGGAGCATCCAATCTACTACGGGGCCAAAGAAACCTTGAATTCCGCGAAAGAAACTACACAAGAATCGAACAACTGATTTTAGCCATCGTATGGTCTACCTTAAAGCCGAGGACGTACTTCTAACGCATGACATACGTATCCCATGACGAGCACCCTGAAGCCATCCTCAAAGGGGCAGAAAGGTAGGACGATAGCAAAATGGAGCACATACCTCGACCAATTCAACATCCACTATGAGCTTCAACACTCTAAATCGCAAGTGTTGCGGACTCCCAGCACCTACCTTGGAAAACGAAGAAGAGGTGCGATAAGATGACGGAGAGGCCGCGGCGCCCTGTAAATAGAAAAGCAAAAGGAGCCAAATAATATTCTTGAACCTAAACCCACGACAATGGGAGGTCTTTGTTGACGGCCCAAAATGAAGAGAGGGGCGTGGGATAGGCATCGTTATCACCACACCCGGGGATAGGATCGTGCACGCATTCAGATTGGAATTTGAAGGCCATACAAATAACATCGTAGAGTACGAAGGAGTGGTCCATGCTCTCCGCTGATAATTGAAATGGGGATACAAGAAGTGCGGTTGACAAGTGACTCACAACTAATCATACTACAGCATATAGGCTACGAATACAATGTGTACGACGAGACACTAATGGCATACATGGCTCGGTGCAAACGTTGATTTCCCAAATACCAAAAATCAAATTCCGACATCTCGTAGAAGGAGCTCCGACACGCGGGATGCCTTGGCATATATATCACCCATGCTAAAAAACGAGGATGTCAAAGCAATCAAGATAACAAGAGTGTACGAACCATCCATCAAGCCCCAAGAGACGTGCGCGCTAACCAACGCAAGTCTAGGGAGGAAGATATCTCCGACGATGATATCGGAGAGTACATATTCGACGACTTTCCGTAACGATGACATCATGCGACAAGCAGATGAGGATGACGATTACGAAGAAGATTGAGAATCGAAATCCATTCTTTCCTTCGAGGAAGGGAAACTCCCTGTGACACCAAACAAAGCTAGGAAAGTACAATCCAGAAAGGTGGATGTACGAGCTAAGAGACGGAACCTTATACGTAAAATCATTCCTCGCCACTGCCGCCGCCCTCGTCCCGATCCGAGGGACATGGCATCTTGAAAGACATCCATAGAGGAGACGCGGGGAATCACAGTGGAATGAGGTCCTCGTAGATAAGGCAAAGACACAGGGCTACTCCAACCATGATCCGAGACGCCGCTTAATGGCGCAAAGGTGCAGGAATGTCAAAGATTTGGCGACGAATCCACACCCCACCCATAAAGTTGAACTCAAGGCAGTCCGCGCCCTTTGCAAAATGGGGTATCGACATAGTGGGCCCGCTCGTATCAAAATTCGGAAAAGAAGATTCCTAATAGTGGCAACGGATTACTTCAGAAGTGGGTAGAAGCCAAGGCACCGGCAAGAATTCGTGATTCGGGACGTCTTTACGTTTATTTTTCAAAATATCATTTTAGTGTTTGGCATCCCCGCAGAGATAGTTTCCGACAACAAGAAATGTACCGCAAGGAAAGAATATCGACTTGCCGTTCGACACCCTCAAAATTCGAAACAAATCCACCCCCATATACCCACAAGTAGCAATGGACAAGGTGCTACAAACAAAACTTTGGCACTTATCCTTAAAAAACAACTAGACGAGTACAAGGGGCTGCAGTGAGCAGCTACATAACGTTCTGTGGGCATACAGGACAACTCGAAGATCAGCTACAGGAGAGTCTCCGTTTTTATTCACGTATGGAGCAGAAGCAGTAATCCCTACGGAAATTCTACGTAGAAAGGAGAGAAGCGACACTGCAAAGAATGGAAAACTACCAACAGCTAGCCGTAGAGTATAACAAAAAGTGAAACTTAGAATTTTGTAGAAGGGCAAAAAGATGTGTTAAGGACCATTCCCCAATACCACCGAAAAAGAAGTGGGGAAAATTAGCACCAACATGGGGGAGGACCCTACGTAATACGCGATTGCAGAAATGGCTCTTACTATATGCGTAATTTGAAAGGGGAAATCCTCATGCATCCGTGGAATGCCAAATATCTAAAGCCATACTACCCGTAATCTATTACCTGCGTATGGGTTTTTAGAAGAAGAAAATTTACTTACAAGTCCACATGTTTCTATCTCTGATGAAGGAGTAACGCGCCTTAAATTTTTCAATCAATCCAAGCTTTCGTCTTCAAATGTCATATTCTACTCATTACCCACACGCATTTCAATTTATTCAATACCCACAACCAATACCACATGGGACACACGTATATACCACTCACATACCCATCTGTACATAGGGAGATCAACAAAAGAACGAAATATGAATGTACATTGAAAACCATGCCACATCTTAATAAAATATCGACACTATCATTACCCCGTGGGACGTAGGCCTTAGGGCCGAACTACGTAAATCATCGTGGGCAAAGCTTACTATTATTAAGAACTTGCATTATACTTTAATAAGAGGAATGTCCCGCACAAAGCGTGGATCATACCCACTGCAATATACCGGGGAATGTCCCGCACAAAGCATGGATCATACCCAATGCAATATACCAGGGAATATCCCGCGCAAAGCATACACATGTAATCTACATCTAACTCCCCATAAGTGTCTATAAGTGTATGACCAGGTGACTTCCCCTAACGAGATATCCGAGCAATATTATAAGCCGCGAACTCAACGGAATATATCCTGAACGCCGCCGTACCCCCACCATTCGTAAATCCTCCGCCAAGGAATTAGCCGGATCTGGGTGACAAAGTCACAAGACACTTCCGAGGATATCAACCTACGGAATTGCACGAATAATACACTTCCTCAAATTCCACTTTTCAAATTCCAAAGATCAACATCCTTGATTACAAACGCTACGGAATTACTCGTTATATTAACTTGATTTATAAAGCCAATAGATGCTAATTCAACAAAATACAAATTCAGATTTAAACGCTAAAGTTTGATCTAGTACACAAAGCAGCTTGATTACAAACCTAGCAAGAAAAGCAAAGAAAAACGCCGAGAAGGCTAAGCAACTCGAGATCAATCCCAGCATACTAGCTAGGATCTACCGAGAAGGAGCATTATCCGCGGGTTTATCCTTCAAAGACGAAGGAACACTACCACCGGGATGAAGGGCCGAGGAACCGAAGGGAGCGCGGCACGGACGACGAGTATAATTCTTGGTTAGTCCATGGTTCTTCTTGAGATCGAACTCAATCTCACCAAGAGTCCCGTTAATCTCTTCTCGCCAACCGCTACGAGCCACGAAGCCTCGTAGCTACCCTCTTCATCTCACCCGATTTAGGGAAGTAGAAAGATGCCCCACCTTTGATCGGCTTGCTTCGGCCGCTTCCTCCCCGAGACAAGGCCGACCACGATGGTAATTGACTTGGCCCTCCAATTGAACTACCTTAGCCCGAGCTTCGCAAACTTGCCATCCGCAGCCTTGAAGTTGTCCTTGGAGCTCTACTGGATATTAGGAAAGTACAGTTATAACAAATACAACACAAAGCACACTCGATGACAAAGACGTATACCTTCACAATGGTAAACCGCGAGTCCCGTGCTTCGCGCATAATCATATTCATTTGATAACCTATAATAATCTACTTGCAGAAGATTATGAGCATACTGACTCGCGCTTAGGTCATCTCGAAGCATTGAGTTCGAATGATGATATCGGTTAACCTCATCATTCTTCGATTCCAAACCCTTGTTAAGACGATACATAGTCACCTCTAAGTTTTTCTCATACTCAACCCGACGGACCACACGCCGAGACGCGGATAAGGCACTACTAAGAGCGCCGATTCCGCCTAGCGTCATCTCTTTCCTTAGCAAGACGTTGCATATAAGCCCGCACATCTGAGGGATGAGAAGAACGCGCTTGCCGCAGTTCCTCTTCCATGACATTGAGCTTAACTTCTAGAGTGGAAATCTGACCGCGGGCTTTCTCAAGATTATCCCGCATCCATAAAAGAGCCCCGTTGAATAAAGAGATATTTTGTAAAAGGGTCGTAACTTTAGTACCTAATTAGGGTCTGGGTCGAAAAACATGCAGTTGATGCAATAGGGTCGTAGACTGACTTTGACCGTCACTTTAATTTCCAAAATGCCCTTATAAAATCATTAAAGGACACTATAACCTCATCCAGTTAAATACTAAACCAAACTATACTGCCGCATTTCATCGAACAGGTTACCTACAGTTTCAGCCACATTAACTGAACAACGAATCAATCCAAACAAAAAGCAAATCTTGTCCTAATAAACGACGAATTTGAGGGTATGAAAAACTTTTTCCATTCGTTCTTCTTTGCGGATGCAAATTTTGCAACAAATCAAGTGATTTTCTTAGGTTTAGTAGGATTTTGAAGATTGGGTGTACTTCTAAAATCACTCTTTGATTTGGATAAGCTTTTAGTTTGGTTTCTGTTGAATTCAGGGGACGAATTTCTTCTCTCTACAGTTAGGGGTTTGTGGATGGGTTAATGGATTTTTGTTTTAGGGCTTAAGAAAATCTCTTCTGTGAATGGTTTGTGGACGAATTTCTTTTATCTACAGTTGTAGCTAAGTTAGCTCTAGATAAGTATATGAGTTTTTTTTTTTTTGAAAATAAACGAAAATTAAGTTATGTGTTCTATGGGCAAAAAAGGATACACAGAAAGAAGATCTCTTCTTTTTTAAGTTGATGGTGATGGTGGCGAATAATGAAGATGATGGTGGTGAACGACGGTTTTTGAGTTGAATTATATAGAATGAGGTTTCAAATAAAGGAAGAATACTGCAATGGACGAGATAGCTAAACATTTTAACGATATTTAAACTGTCAACGTAGTCAACTAAAGGTCAAGTGTCACGCAAAATAAAAAATAATCAGCTAACAATTTGCTAACGGTCAACCGCTAGTCTCCGACCCTAACGCATCAATTGCATGTTTTACGACCCAGACCCTAATTAGGTACAAAACATAGGACCCTTTTACAAAATATCTCTTGAATAAATGACGGTCATGGTTGTTTTGGTTTTGCAGATCTACCAAGTAAAACTTTTTCTTACGCCATTCTTCGGCCATAGCATTATGGACATCCGCACGAGCATTCCATTTCACCGATTCACTCTTGAGTTTTTCAACTAACTCAAGAATACGGCCTTTTTTGACGAATTATCTCACCCCGGCCACATCAACTCGTGGATTCCACCCACCAAGATAGTACAATGTGAGGAGGGAAGAAGAAGATAACTCGTAACATATAAGGAACATCTAATAATCAAATAGAGGAGACGCAGACCGAAATAGATGAAGAATTCTTCTCACCACCTCTAACTCCGCTCTTTTGACCGGGCTAGCTCGTAACGCAGCCTTTGCCTCTTCCACGTCCCGCCGTTCCTCGCGCTTTTTTGCTGCACCCTTCAACTCGCTTATTTCCTTATCTTTAGCAGAGGCCGCAGCCTTCAACACTCGAAAGCATCTCTTCACGATGGCGTAGTTTCGCTTCTAGCTTGAGAGACTTAGCCTTGAAGAGCCTGAAAGATTATGGTTGCAATACTCACTCCTCATCATCTATAGATCAAAAAGGGAAATTAGTTCACATAACACCTAAGTAAAATCAGGGTTAGAGAGAGCAGACAAACCTCCAATAACCGGAAATAACCGTACGGTACCCATCAAAGAATAGCCATCATACCAAAGAATAAGTAGAGGGAGGATTCACCACGAGATCAATCCCGCCGCCACAAGATTCTTGTCCCACCCTTCATCTACCACCTCCTCGCAGGTTAGCTCCATATGCAGTAAAAGAGTCCGAACTCTTTTCCCTTCAATCACAAAGGTGGATGCGACACGATCTCCTTCTTTTTACCAAGCCAAAATAAAGATTTATCGCCATCCGCGATCAAGGACCGCGAGAAATCATCTCGAGGAAGAATCTCGAGGGCTTCCCACCAAGTAAAGCACCAAAGATACCTAGCACCAAAGCCCGCTAGCAACAGAGGAAGTGCCAACAAAACCTCCTGATGAACCGCCAAAACCTCAAGATCGATCCGCGTGCCGACCCACCTTCAGCCTACCTTTAAGAACATCCCGCTCATCACCACCGAAAGGAGATTGAAATCCGAGACAAGCCCCATAGCCGCGCCATGTCAAAAGATTATTCCCCGGATAAAACCTTACCAAAGGAGAACTCACAGTAAGCATCCCCATCCTTGTCACTACTACCAAGAGCAACTCCCTTTCCCTTGTCTACAACGGCCCACTGCAGGCCAATGCCACTGTCCTCTGTGACCAGATTTTCACCAACCTCAATACCCGCAGCCCCACTTGACTTAATAGCCCCCCCCAGACACGACATCACCACCACCACCAGGGGCCTGATCACCACTACCACCACCCGGGGCCTGATCACCACTACCACCACCAGTGGCCTGATCACCATCACCTCCACCGACGCCCCCACCAACAAAACTATTTCCTTCTTAAAAGGGCGGAGAAGTCTCAATCCGCTCTTCCTTATCTAAACATCCTCGTCACCATCCACTGGACTGTTCACATCCTCGAAGTGCGTAGAATCTTCTGGGAGAATTTGACGATTGCTTAGGATTGATCTTTTTCTTTCTAAGCACCTGCGAGACATAATGATAAAGAGACAATGATAAAAGAGCCATTTGTATCTCATTTCCTTAGCATAATCAACATTACTTAAGAAAACGAAGGGGCATATATACGTAGAAAAACAAACAACACACCTTAGCATTATTAGTACTGCTGGGGAGGGTTAGCATCGGAGATATCTTCGTCTTCCACATCATCAACATCACGATTGTAAGCAAAATCCATACCTTCAAAACTCATTCGCTGGGGCGTAATGGGCATAACGAGAAGGAGAGGCTTCGCGATAAGAACTGGCCAACAGGTTGCCAACCATGGGGTCCGGGACCCAACCATAGACCCACGGACCGACAACTTCAAGAACAAAGGGAATACCACTCATAGTCATGATCACGCTTAATTCTCTCATCAGCCAGGAATAGGAAGACCTTCAAACTGTGAATCCTCGCCATCTTGGAATCACTTACCTCGCTCAAAAGGCGAATTTCCCCTTAGCAGAGGAATATTCCGCAGACTCACGACCACGGCTTACGTGTATTCCTCGTTAACATAATCTCCAAAGGACTTGTTGAAATTTTCAGGAGTATACCACCCTTTCTCCTCTTCTAATTTGGGGGTATAGCAGTCATCATCGCTTTGCCCTTTGCTACGAAGATAGAATTCTCTGAGATGTCGAAGATAATTTCCGTCAACCGTCGCACCCCACGATTATGACTCTTCTTAGCAAAAGATCACGGCTAAACAAGACCCTAGAATAGAAATCATCACCAAACTTTTATACAAAGGCAACATCAAACCAGCCTCGAAAGCACCCACGGTCGTCAATAAATGAAAGGCATCATACTGATAATTGGTAACCATCTCATAGGTTATATCTTTATCATGGGAAAAAAAAGCGCACTTGGAAGTGCTGAAGACCGTGCTTCAATTTGAAGGCTTCAAGATCGATGTGTCTGAAAGTGAACTTCTTGTTACCCAAAGGTAAAGGACGAAAAGTAACAAGCAGAGTCATCCTCGTAAGCGTCCCCCGTAAAGATCTTCCGCGTAACCCGCTACCTTCTTCTTAGAGGAAATACATCTCCCGAAGATTCTATCTCCGTAGCCTTCCTCTTCTGAGGCCGATTCTTAGTTGACTTGCCTAAACTAGGCACAGTAGAGACGAAGGAAGATTAGTCCGCGGTGGAGGCATGGTGCGAGAGGCTGCACACCTAGAAGATCGCTGCGCGGATTCTCGCCAAGCTTCTTAGGAGACCCATCTCTGGGGACGAGTCACGGCATATCTAGACCCCCGCGGCGGATCACCTCTTTGAGCGAAGGCCTCGACTGCAGGACGAGGACGTTCGTCTATCCCGAGGACCACCCCGAGTAAGAGGAGGCGAAGTTCCGCCCTAATATTGGAATCTCTCCGAGGAGATTTATGAGGACTTGACTGAGGAGTTTGATAAGGAACCCTTGGACGGCTCTGGACATATCTCAAGGGACACAAACACAAATAGAAGTGCAAATCGTAGTCAAGGAAGATCGAAAAACAATAAAATCTCAAGAACAAAGAAGAAACGTGAAGAAAACCCTAGATTTCATCTACAACCATTTAAACTCTCAAGCTATTACTCAACTCAAAAGAAGAAAAAGAGAATCAAAACGTGGCCTGGTAAAAACACACGGCTCGCCGACATCAACTTTCAAACTCCATGATATGCATAAGATTGAAACCCATCACGATTCATCACCGTAAAACCAAGAACTCAACAGGGTAGAAACGCGAGTAAACAAAGTAAAAATCCTACCTCGAACTTCAATAAGTAAAGCAACGGCAACAATAAAGAAAGAAAGGTTAAGAAGAAATGCAAAGCAGTAATGGCGTTAAGAGTTAAGTAGACGAAGAAGAGAGTGGGGGCGTGGAATAAACGAGAGAATGTGAATTTAATTCACATTCCTTCATTCTTTTCTTTTTTTATAAGACCAAAAGAAACCGTCCGTTACCCAAGGGGCATTTATTGCCTGGGATATGGGAAACATGCACAATAAATGCGTATAACCCCTTTTAGAGAAAGTTATGAAGAGAGAGATAAAAATGTACCACACGGTTCTTCTTCCAACTAAAGTTGGCGCCCAAATACAAGAAGAGGGGCAAATTGTAAGTACACTTATTTATCTCCCTCGCCACGTGTACTAGCAAATCCCACGTGGAGGCCCTGCTCATAAAAGTGGATGACACGTAGGGCATCCACGGGATCTAGACGGCGTGCCATCCGTCAAGTTCAACGATCGAAGATGAAGGAGCATCAAAGGTAGATATCCCCACGTAACACCAAAGAGCTACTCGCTACACTTTACCTCATCACGAGGTGAGATATAATCAACTACTGGGAAAGCCCAACCGACACGTACGTGACAAGAGAAGACCGACACCGCCCGGCGCAGATCAGTCCGCCCCAACCACTCGCATTTAGTGTCGCCAGAGGGCACGCGTCAAATGACCAACGAAGAGAGCTGGGGTTGGTCAACCGTAATGAACATAGGAATTGGATAAGGCGCTTAATGATAAGGAAGTCCGCGGACTGTGCACAGAGTACAAGAAGATAAGACTTCAACAGCTCTTTTCCAGTGGACCCACTTAAATTAGCTATATATATATGTCCCTTCCAAGCAGGAGAGAGGGGGAGGAACATTGAGAGAGAACTAGAGTATAGGAGAGAAATCAGTGAGAAGTAAGTATGAGCATCAACCTGCGGGTTTGATGAACACTAAAAGTCTTGCGACTATTCTTGTAACCATTACTTCATAGTGAATATCCCTAGACCCGTGGATGTAGGCCTTAGTGCAGAACCACGTAAATCATTGTCTCCTTTACGTTTAGCACTCATATATCTTTGTTTATGTGTTCACTTCTTAGATCTACCGTTTTGGATGTTGATGAGATCATGACAAACCCCGCGGGTTTGTCATGATCTCATCAACATCTACCTATGTATTTTATGCAATATTCACACTTTAATGCGTATACTGAATTCACGCTGAGATTGTTTGTCAACACGTGGATGCCTACGTGATTTCCGTGTTCACATTAGTGAATTTGGTGATTATCAACAATGTTTTCGTTTGATTTTGAATTCTCAATTTTGATGAAAATGGAATCTTTTTTTTTTTTTAATGAGGATAAATTGGTAGTATTAAAATTTCATAGAGGGTAAAACGATAGTTTCATAAAACTTAGACACTACTTATCATTTTCTATGGGGTGGATGAAGAAATCCATAGGCCCCAATTTAGCCAGGCTAAAAAACTATTAGAAATGATTTTGAGAAGATCTTCTTTTATTTTAGGTGGGTTGGATCGGTGTTTAAAGCAGTTGTACGCGGATTTTCTGGCGTATATTGCGACTGGGTATCATGTTGGAGCTGTTTCGTAGAAATCATTCTAGTTTTGAAGTCAATGGTTGTACCGTATAGCTGGAGCATAATCAATTTAAAAGTTTCCACAACCAAAACATCGACTATAGCTACTAGCTGGAGTATATGTGGTTCATCGTACGCCTACTATTAATACGGGTTAATAAGTTGATTTCCAGTCATCCACATCAAAATCATTAAAGAAAAATACCTGTATCAACGAAGAAGATATATCAATCATTGAATCAGTTATGGCCAAGATCATCAATATTTTCTTCAAGTTTCTATTCCTTGTGTTGATTATCACTGCGGTGTTTTCGCGTACGTATATTTATTTGTCACTCAATTCAATTTCAGTTCAATTAAATCATTTCAATCTCTTATATTTCTTTTGGTTTTTCTCCTGTAAGTAACCATTTGAAATATGCATGAATGATTTGTCAGAGATGATATCCGCACAGGACTGTGCATCAAATGAAGCCTATAACATAGATGCACAATCTGCTGATGGAACCACTACAGCTTCAGAGAGCCATTCAACCGAAAATACTTGTAAATAATTGAAATCGGCCAAATCGTCTTCCTGGGTCCAGCGAAAGTGCCGACTTATTTCAAATCAGCTATATCGATGATGAGTCGAACCAACTTTCAATCTTGATGTATTTTGTAATTCTGTCTGAATTATCTATATTTTATGCGGCTTACTTTTGTCATGGACATTTGCTGCTTGAAATCACGGCCTATATATCTTGCTAAATTCATTCTCTATTGTTTTCATTTACTTTTATCTTTTATCATAAAAGAAAAGGCTAGCTGCGCAGATACATTCCCTATACACATCCAGATGTTGAACCTGACTATTACCTTTTCTTCTATACACGAGTTTAATCTGATTTTCTGATCAATTTTTCTTAAATTTATTTCAGTTTTTCAGAGCTATAACAGTTCAGAGCTCTCAAATTGCAGATATTAAAATTGGTGAATTTTGTTATGACAAATACATTTCCTCAACACCAAGGGATTCCTTATGTTTGTTGAACAAGTCATGTGTCTCCCCTTCCACCTCTTCTTCCCCTTGATACCCTGCCTCCTCTTGATCCAGTTGATGCTTGAGATGTAGATGCTGCAGAAGTTAATGCTTGACCAAAAGTATATGATGATACAGTTCTTCTTCCTCCTCTTCTTCTTCTGGTACCTCTGTCCCTCCTACTCCTGTTTCTGCTAGAACGGAGCTCATTTGGATCTGGATTAGAATGACTATTTGTGTCTACCTTGGGTCTAAGTTCCATACCTTGAACAATAAGGCCACGCTTGTGTACTCCTCTCTCAGTCTCAAGCACGGACATATGCACCTCCCCGCCCTCGTTGTCTCCTCCTTCGTTATAGAAATGACCTATCTCAACCTCCATCCATCCGTCTCCTCTCTCCCGTGCAAAATATTCAAGCTCCAAAGGATCTGGCGGAGAATATTCACCACCAGCACATAAGTAGATAAATCTCTCTTCGCTACGCACACTAGTATCACCACCAGCTTGTCCAATGACTTCGACTTTGGCCTTCATGGGTTCATAATCATCAAATCCATGAGCATAATCTCTTAACTTTAGCACAAGGTAAGCTACATAGAAGGTGTTTGGGGAGAGCAATTGGATTTCCAGCTTCCCACGGATTTCAAGCCACCATACAGAACGCAGTTCGGCCACCTCAGCAAACCTGGAGTCAGTGCACCCTGGATAAAACCAGAACTGAGGAGTGTCTCCCCAAACAATTGCAAGCTCCTTTGCTCCAAGCATGATACATTTCTTTCCACTAGATTTTTCCAATTGAAAGCTCTTAAGACCACCATCAATGAGAAGTGGGTCGTCAGATAGTCGATAGTATAACTCTTTCTTAGATAGTGCAGCTGATGAAATAGGATTCGACGCTCTAGAAATGATCTTTTCATAATCGGGCGGTAGAAATTTCTCCCAGAGAGCATCTGAATCAGCAGCAGATTTAAAAAAAGTTGAAACAAGACTAGACCTACACACATCTGCAGGTGTTGTTAGGGATAGGATGTCAGATATGCATCCTTCTGGTAATCTTTCCATATTGTTAATAATATACCACCTCTTCTTTCCCTGATCTTTCCATTGTTGACTTTACCTTGAATTCTTTATCTAGATTGATTCTGAAAAAGAAAAAAAAAAAAAAAAAAAAAAAAAGCAGAAAAATAAACTCAATTAACATATTCCCCAAATTACAACATTTGTAACATCATACACATGCTTTTGTTTGCAACATCAATTACCACAATTCCATGTCACACAAGTTTGCAACTAATCAAGGGGTTTCAGTTTCATCCTAATCTTATTAAGATTAGAATTTGGGATTACATGAAGATTACGAGAATTTCTTTTTTCTAACAATAATAGAGTAATGTGATTGTGATCTAACCAAGGATCGTAGAAGATCTGAGTAAAACAGTAGAAATCAAAGGGAGTAGAAATTACCAACCGCCAATTTCAGGGAAGACGATCCACAGATTGAAAACGTCCGCAAAACCCTAGTCCAAAATTTTCTTTCGAATCGAACACAAGCAGTAATAGCGAATTCTGAAATCGGTTGAATGGGAATTTCGATCGACTCTAAAATGTCGATGAAAAAATGGAATTAATGAAGACTGAATCACAGATAATGAAAGGATACACCCCGTAGGAAAAAGGGGTTTTATTGGGGCGTCACCAGTGAATGGAGGTTCTTCGATAGCCACTGGATCAAACCAATCTAAATGGAACTAGGAGGGGAGGGAGAGATCACAGCCGTTGACACCAATCTAAATTAATTTTGTTAAACAAAATAACACCTGTCTTACACATCACCATTTTCTACATTTCCTAAATCAGACTAGGAGTTGGTCTAAAAAAATGCAGCGGAAATTTAAGTTTTTAAATTTTAAACAAAACCCAACATTAGGGGATTTCTGTACCTTAGCTCTCTTAATCCAATCTCCATGTTCAAGAAATCTAAATAATCTTAGCTGCAAGCTTTGTTCTTGAAACACCGACAACCCTGTAGGGGCGGAGCCAAGAAATGTTAGATGGGGTGCAAAATTCTGCTATAGAGTGCAAACTTTTTTTAATAGGTGCAAAGATATAATATTAGGCTTAAATATTAAAAAAAAATCTCTAAGAGGGCTTGAAATGGTCTTTAGAGCCAGCTGGGCAGGGGTGCAAGTGCACCCCATTGCAATGGGCCGGCTCCGCTCCTGCAACCCTACATGTATAATTTCTTCAAAACGCGCTAGCTAACTTTTACAATGAAACAAAACTTCCTTTTTGTTTTCATAAATCTGTATTTAACTCTTGTAACAACTCGGTTTGGTTTTGAAAAGATTTTCTTGAAACGGGAGAACAAGAAGTTAGTTTCTCTCCTAAATCAGTGTCTAGCTTTGATAGCTTGCTCGCTTTATATATAGTTTTCGTATACATACCAAGAGCTATCCTACTTGTTCTCGAAAACTTATTCCGAATACAGTTAGGTCTTTTGGGTTACAAGTAATTTCAGCTTTCGTTAACCGCATAGAATCCTATATATACATTCTGTGAACACGGAAATCATGTGGATAACCATATGTTCACAAACAATCTCGGCGAGTATTAAATACACGCATCAAAGTGTGAATTTAGTCTAAGACTCATTGGTAGATGTTGATTCATTGATTCCAAACCCCGCGGGTTTATCATGATCTCATCAACATCTAAATCGGTAAATCTAAGAAGTAAACATACAAACAAAGAGGTATGAATGCTAAATGTAAAGGAGACAATGGTTTACGTGGTTCAGCACTAAGGCTTACATCCACGGATCTGGGGATATTATTATGAGGTAAATGGTTACAAGAATAGTCTTGAGTGTTCATCAAACCCACCGGTTGATGCTCATACTTATTTCTCACTGATCTCTCTCCTATTCTCTAGTTTTCTCCCGATGTCCCCCCATGTTGGGAAGGGATATATATAGCTCCTTTAAGGGGTCCCTTGGAAGAGAGTCGTTGAAGTCTTATCTTCTCGTGTTTTGTGCAAAGTCCGCGGACTTCCTTGTCATTCCGCGCCTTCTAATGTCTCTATGTTCATTACGCCGGCCAGTCCACGCTCTCTCCGCCGGTCATCCGACACGTGCCCTCCGAGAAGCATTGAATGCGAGTGGTTGGGGCGGTCCAGTCTGCGCCAAAGGTAAGTCGCTCTTTCCTCGTCACGTCCGTGTCGGGCTTGAACCTTCCCCAGCCGTTGATTATCCCTTACCTCGTGATGGGGTAAAGTGTAGCAGAGCGGTTCTTTGATGTTACGTGGGGATACCTTCCTTTGATACTCCTTCATCTTCGACCGTTGAGTTTGACAGATGGCACGCCGTCTGGATCCTATGGATGCCCCCGTGTCATCTGCTTTTATGACGTGGCCTCCACGTGGGTTTTGCTAGTACACGTGGCGAGGGAGATAAATAAGTGTACTTACAATTTGCCCTCTTCTCGTGATCGGGCGCCACTTTAGTTGGGAGAAGAATCGTTTGGCACGTTTTTATTTCTCTCTTCATAACTTCTCCTAAAAAGGAGTTATCTCGCATTTATTGTGCACGTTTCCCACATCCGGTCATAACTCGCTCTTTGGGTAGTGGACGGTTTCTTTTGGTCTTATAAAAGAGAAGGGAATGAAGGAATGTGAATTAAATTCACATTTTCTGATTATTCTTTGCCCCTACTTTCTGCTTCGCCTTCTTAACTTCGTCTTCTTAACTTCGTCTTCTTAACCTCGTCCTCTGCTGCTGCTGCTGCTGCTATTGTTGTTGCGGTCGTTGCTGCTGTTGCTTATTGAAACTCAGGTAGGATTTTTTACTTCGTTTACTCGCCATTCCTACCCTTGTTGAGTTTTTGATTTTCTGGTGATGAACCCTGATGGGTTTAATCTTATGCATGTCGTGGAATTTGAAATTGCTTCCTCCCCGAACCGTGTGTTTTTACCGGCCACGTTTGATTCTATTCTACTTCTTTTGTGTTTGAGTAATAGCTTGAAAGCTTAACTGGTTGTAGATGAAATTTAGGGTTTTCCTCACGTTCACTGCTGTTCTTGAGATTTTTTCATTTTTCGATCTTCCTTGACTCTGATTTGTACTTCCATTTGTGTTTGTGTCCGCAGACATGTCCGATCGTCCGCGGGTTCCTTACCAAACTCCTCCGTCAAGTCCTCATAGATCTCCTCGGAGGGGTTCTAACATTAAGGGCGGAACTTCGGCTCCTCCTACGCGGGGTGATCCTGGACAGCGAACATCCTCATCCTCTCGGTCGAGGCCTTCGCTCAAGAAAGGTGATCCTCCTCGTGGGTCTAAGCACGCCGCAAATCGCCCCGAGATGGGTCTCCAAAGAGACAAGCAGAATCCCCGCGATGAACTTCTGGATGTGCAGCCTCTTCGCGCCATGCCTCCTCCGCGGACTTCATCTGTGCCTAGTTCAGGCAAGTCAACTAAGAGTCAGCCTCCGAAGAGGAAGGCTTCAGAGATAGGATCTTCGGGAGATGTTGTTCCTTCTAAGAAGAAGACAAAATGGGTTCTCATGGAGGATGTTGTGGGAACCGTTTATGAGGATGACTCTTCCGCTACCTTTCGTCCTTTACCTTTGGGTAACAAGAAGTTCACTTTCGACACATCGATCTTGAAGCCTTTAAATTGAAACATGGTCTTCAAAGACTTCCAAGTGCGCTTTTATGCCCCCGATAAAGATATAACCTACGAGATGGTTACCAATTATCGTCGATGCCTTCCATTTATTGACGACCGTGGGCGCTTTCGAGGCTGGTTTGATGTTGCCTTTGTATAAGGTCAGTGACGATTTCTACTACTGGTTTTGTCTAGCCGTGATACCGCTAAGAAGAGTCATAACCGTGGGGTGCAAAGTTGACATGAAATTATCTTCGCCATCTCCGAGAATGCTATCTTCGTAGTAAGGGGCAAACGATGATGACCTCGCTATACCCCCAAGTTAGAGGAGGAGAAAGGGTGGTATACTCCCTAAAATTTTAACAAGTCCTTTGGGGATTATGTTAACAGGAATACACGTAAGCCGTGGTCTGTGAGTCTCATGGAATATTGTTGCCGGTAAGGGGAAGTTCGCCTTTGAGCGAGGTAAGTGATTCCAAAATGGCGAGGGTTCCCGGTGTCAAGGTCTTCGTATTCCCGCCGATGAGAGAATTAAGCGTGATCATGACTATGAGTGGTCTCGCTACGTTCTTGAAGTTGTTGGTCCGTGGGCCTATGGTTGGGTCCCCGGCCCCATGGTTGGAAGCCTATTGTTGACTCGTCCTTATCGCGAAGCCTCTCCTTCTCGTTATGCCCATTATCGCCCTTGCGATGAGTTTTGGAGGTATGGATTTTGCTTACAATCGTGATGTTGATGATGCGGAATATGAAGATATCTCCGATGCTAATCCTCCTACGTAGAGTGCTAACATTGCTAAGGTGTGTTGTTTGTTTTCTACGTACATATGCCCCTTCGTTTTCTTAAGTAATGTTGATTATGTTAAGGAAAGGAGATACAAATGGCTCTTTTAGCATCGTCTCTTTATCATTATGTTTCATTGTTATTACGTCTCGCAGGTGCTTAGAAAGAAAAAGATCAATCCCAAGCAATCGTCGAATTCTCCCACCGAGGATTCTACGCACTTCGAGGAAGTGAACAGTCTAGTAGATGGTGAAGAGGATGTTTCCGATAAGGAAGATCGGATTGGGACTTCTCCACCCTTTCAAGAAGGAAACAATGTTGTTGGTGGGGGCGATGGTGATCAGACCACCGGTGGGGGTAGTGGTGATCAGGCCCATGGTGGTGGTAGTGGTGATCAGGCACTTGGTGGCGGTAGTGGTGATCAGGCCCCTGGTGGGGCTGTTAAGTCGAGTGGGACCGCGGATATTGAGGTTGGTGAAAATCTGATCACAGAGGACAGTGGCCTTGGCCTGCAGCGTGCCGTTATAGACAAGGGCAAGGGAGTTGTAGACAAGGACAAGGACAAGGCCGTTGTAGACAAGGGAGTTGCTCTTGGTGGTAGTGATAAGGATGGGGATACTTACTGTGAGTTCTCCTTTGGTAAGGTTTTATCCGGGGGACAATCTTTTGACATGGCCGCAGCTATAGGACTTGCCTCGGATTTCAACTTACTCTCCGCCGGTGATGACTGGGATGTTCTTCAAGATAGCCGCGGAGGTGATGCTGAGGTTCTGGCGATTCATCCAGAGGGCTTTGTTGGCGCTTCTTCCTCTGCTGGCGGGGCTTTGGTGCAGGGTGATACTGGTGCGTTACTTGGTGGGAAGTCCTCTGATTCTTCCTCAGATGATTTCTCGCGGTCTTTAACCGCGGATGGTGATGATGCTATTTTGGCTTGGCTTAAGAAGAAATATTTGCTTGTCGTGTCGAATCCTGCCCCTGTGATTGAAGGGGAAAAGAGTTCGGACTCTTTTACTCGCAGGTATATGGAGCTCACCTCTGTGGAAGTGGTAGATGGAGAGTGGGATAAGAATCTTGTGGCCAGCGGGATTGATCTCGTGGTGAATCCTCCCTCTACTGTTGCGGGTATGATGGCTATTGCCGATGGGTATCAGTACAGTTATCCCCAGCAGCGGTTATTGGAGGTTTGCTCGCTCTCTGTTCCTGGTTTTACTTAGGTGTGTTGTGTGAACTAATTTCCCTTTTTAATTGATAGATGATGAGGAGTGAGTACTGCAACCATAATCTTTACCGGCTCTTCAAGGCTAAGTCTCTCAAGCTTGAAGCGAAGCTCCGCCATCGTGAAGAGGTTCTTTCGAGTGTTGAAGCTGCGGCTTCTACTAAGGATAAGGAAATATCGGAGTTGAAGGGTCTGCTTAAGTGCAAGGACCAGCAAGTGGCGGAAGAGGCAAAGCTGCGCTCTGAGCTAGCTTCGGTCAAGGGCAGGTTGGAGGTGGATGAGAAGAATTCTTCCTCTATTTCAGTCTGCGTCTCCTTCTTTTTTGATTATTAGATGTTCTTTATATGTTCCGAGTCATCTTCTTCTTCCCCCCCCCCGTACTATCTTTCAATGGGTGGAATCCCCGAGTTAATGTGGCTTCTGGGTGAGAGAATTCGTCAAAAGGTCGTATTGCCGAGTTAGTTGAAAAACTCAAGAGTGAATCGGCGAAATGGAATGCTCGCGCGGATGTTCATAACGCTATGGCCGAAGAATGGCTTAAGAAAAAGTTTTGCTTGGTAGATCTACAAACCAAAATAACCATGACCGTCATTTATTCAACGAGGGCTCTTTTATGGACGCGGATAATCTTGAGAAAGCCCGTGGTCGATTTCCGCCCTGGAAGTTAAGCTTAATGTCATGGAAGAAGAATCATGCAAGAGCTCGTTCTTCTCATCCCTCGATGTGCGGGCTTATATGCAACGTCTTGCCAAGGAAAGAGATGACGCTAGAGTGGAATCTCGGCGCTCTTAGTAATGCTTTATCCGCGTCTCGAGCCGATGTGGCCCGTCAAAGTTGAGTATGAGAAGAACTTAGAGGTGACTATGTATCGCCTTAACAAAGGCTTGGAATCGAAGAATGATGAGGTGAATCGATATCATCATTCGAACTCGATGCTTCGAGATGATCTAAGCTTGAGTCAGCATACTCATAATCTTCTGCAGATAGATTATGATAAGTTATCAAATGAATATGATTATGCCGCAGAAGCACCTGGGACTCGGGTTGATCATTGTGAAGGTATACGTCTTTGTCATCGAGTGTGCTTTGTAATGTATTTGTTATAATTGTTCTTTTTCTATTATCCGCAGAGATCCAAGGACAGCTTCGAGCCATGGGATGACAAGTTTGCCGAAGCTCGTGCTAAGGTAGTTCAATTGAGGGCCAAGTCAATTACCATCGTGGTCCGGCCTTGTCTCAGGAGGAAACGCTGAAGCAAGCCAATCAAAAGGTGGACCTTCTTTCCACTTCCCTAAATCAAGCTGAGATGAAGAGTGTAGCCATAGGCTTCGTGGCTCGTAAGCAGTTGGCAGAAGAGATTAACAGAACTCTTGGTGAGATTGAGTTGGATCTCGGGAAGAACCATGGGTTAAACAAGAATTATACTCTAAGTCCCCGTACCCGCGCTCCCGTCAGGTTCTTCTAGCCCCTCCTCTGGTGGTAGTGTTCCTTCGTCGCTGAAGGACAAACCCGCGGATAATGCTCCTTCCCAGTAGATCATAGCTAGTATGCTAGGGATTGATCTCAGTTGCTTATCCTTTTTGGCGTTTTTGCTACTCTTCTTGCTAGGATTGTAATCAACTGTTGTGTACTAGATCAAACTTTAGCGTTTAAATCTGACTTTGAATTTTGTTGAATTCGCATCTATTGGTTTTTCAAATTAAGTTAATATAATGGTTAATTTCATAGTGTGTTTAATCTAAGGATGTTGAACCTTGGAATTTTGAGAAAATGTATTGATCGCGCAATTCCGTAGGTTGATATCCCCTAATTGTCTTGTGACCTTGCACCCCGTCCATCTAATTCCTTGGCCGAGGATTCCCGAACGGTGGGGGTCTCGCCGACGTTCAAGGATATAATCCATTGAGTACGTGGCTTGTAATATTGCTCGGATATCCTGTTCATGGAAGTCACCCCCGGTTGTGCACTTATAGACGCTACTTACGGAGTTCCGAGAGATTGCATGTGTATGCTTTGCGCGGATATTCCCCGATGTATTGCAGTGGATATGATCCACGCTTTGTGCGGACATTCCTTTAAAGTATAATGCCGTTCTTAATAATTGTAATCGCACAATGATTTACGTGGTTCGGCCTTAAGGCCTACATCCACGAGGTAACGATAGTGTCGATATTTTATTAAGAAGTGACATGGTTTTCAATGTACATTCATACTACGTTTCTTGGTTGACCTTCCTATGTACAGATGGGTGTGTAAGTAGTATATACATGTGTCTCATATGGTATAGGTCGTGGGTTTTGAATAAATTGAAATGCGTGTGGGTAATGAATAGAATATGACACTTGAAGACGAAGGCTTGGATTGATTGAAAAGTTAAGGCGCGTTACTCCTTTATCAGAGATAGAAACATGTGGACTTGTAAGTCAATTTTCTTCTTCTGAAATGCATACGCAGATGGTGGATTACGGGTAGTATGGTTTGAGATATTTGGCATTCCACGGATGCATGAGGATTTCCCCTTTCAAATTACGCATATAGTAAGAGCCATTTCCCGCGATGTCGTGTATTACGTAGGGTCCTCCCCAAGTTAGTGCTAATTTCCCCCACTTCTTTTCTCGCTGGTATTGGGGAATGGTTCTTAATATATACTGCCCTTCTACGAAATTCCTAAGTTTCACTTTTTTTGTTATATTCCCTGGCTAGCCTGCGCTGGTAGTTTTCCATCTTTTGCAGTGCCGCTTCTCTTCTTTCTTCGAGATCGTCAAGCTTTTCCAACATCATGTCCGTGGTGAGGTTCTTCTCCCATGCTTCTGTCTTTGTTGTTGGTAGTAGAATTTCCGCGGGGATTACCGCTTCGCTCCATACGTGAGTAAAAACGGAGACTCTCCCGTAGCTGATCTTCGAGTTGTCCGTATGCCCACGTAACGTTATGTAACCTGCTCACACCACCGCCCCTTGTACTCGTCTAGTTGTTTTTTAAGGATAAGTGCCAAAGTCTTGTTCGTGGCTTCGCTTGTCCATTGCTCAGGGGTATATGGGGGTGGATTTGTTTTTTCGGATTTTGAAAGTGTCGAACAAGAAGTCGATATTCTTTCCTTGCGGCTGCTTACCGTTGTCGAAACTATCTCTCGCGGGGATGCCGAACTCCAAAATGATATTTTGAAAAATAAAAGTAAAGACGTATGAATCACGAATTCTTGCCGTGCCTTAGCTTCTACCCACTTGTCAAGTAATCCGTTGCCACTATTAGGAATTTTCTTTTCCTAGGTCCCCGATACGAACGGGCCCACTATGTCGATACCCCATTTTGCAAAGGGCCACGGACTATCCACGAGTTTAACTTTACGGCTGGGGCGTGGATTCGTCTCGCCAAATCTTTGACATTCTTCGCATCTTTGCGCCATTCGACCGCGTCTCGGATCATGGTTGGCCAGTAGTAGCCCCGTGTCTTTGCCTTATCTCGCAAGGGATCTCATTCCGCCGTGATTCCCCGCGTCTCCTATATGGATGTCTTTCAAGATGGCATGTCCTCTCGGACGGGACAGCAGCGGCGAAGCGGCCCGAGGAATGATTTTATGTATAAGGTTCCGTCTCTTAGCTCGTACATCCCCGTCTGGGGATTGTATTTTCCTAGCCTGGTTTGGTGTCTTGGGGGAGTTTCCCTTCCTCAAGGAAAGAATGGATTTCGATTCTCCAATCTTCTTCCCGACTGTAATCGTCGTCCTCATCTGCTTGGCGCATGATGTCATCGTCCTGGAAGTCGTCGATTATGTGCTCTCCGATATCATCGTCAGAGATATCTTCTTCCCTGGGCTTGCATTGGTTATCCGCGCATATCTCTTGGGGTTTGACGGATGGTTCGTACACCCTTGTTATCTTGATTGCTTTGACATCCTCGTTCTTGAGCATGGCTGATATGTATGCCAAGGCGTCCGCGTGCCTGAGTTCCTTCCTACGCAGGTGTCGGAACTTGATTTTTGGTATCTGGGAAACCAACGTTTGCACTAGATCCATGTATGCCATTAGTGTTGCGTCATACACGTTGTATTCGTAGCCTATCTGCCGTATGATTAGTTGTGAATCACTAGTCAAACGCACTTCTTGTATCCCCATTTCAATTATCAAACGGAGACCATGGACCACTCCTTCGTATTCTACGATGTTATTTGTATGGCCTTCAAATTCCAAATCAACGCGTGCACGATCCTGTCCCGGTGGGTGTGGTGATGACAATGCTTATCCCCGCGCCCTCTCTCGTTTTTGGAGCCGTCGACAAAGACCTCCCATTGTCGTGGGTTTACCTGGTTCAAGAATATTATTTAGTTCTTTTTGTTTTTATATTTCGAGCGCCCGCGGCCCTCCATCCTTGTATGCGCACCTCTTCTTCGTTGTCCGTGAGGTAGGTCTGCTAGGAAGTCTCGCTAACACTTGCGATTTCTGAGAGTGTTGAAGCTCATAGTGGATGTTGAATTGGTCGAGGTACGTGCTCCATTTTGCTATGCGTCCTACCTTTCCTTCCCCTTTGAGGATTGCTTCTAAGGGTGCTCGACATGGGATACGTATGTCATGTGTTAATAAGTACGTCCTCAGCTTTAAGGTAGACCATACGATGGCTAAAATCAGTTTGTTCGATTCTTGTGTAGTTTCTTTCCGCGGAATTCAGGGTTTTGCTGACATAGTAGATTGGCTGCTCCTCCTTTGTGTGGGTCCTGACCAGTACTGCACTTACCGCATCGTCTGTTGCTGCGATGTACAATGCCAAGACTTCGTCAGGGTCTGGTTTCTGAAGGATAGGGATTTCCGCTAGGTATTTTTTGATGCCTAGGAAGGCTTCTTCGCATTCTGTAGTCCACTCAAATTTCGTCCCCTTCTTTAGTATATTGAAAAAGGGTTTGCATTTATCCGAGGATCTCGAGATGAACCTTCCTAGAGCTGCTAGGGATCCATTGAGTTTTTGTACTTCTTTTAGGTTCTTTGGGGATGGCATGTCTACTATGGATCGGATTTTTGCGGGTCTACTTCAATGCCCCTTTTTGTCACCAGATATCCAAGGAATTTTCCGGATGTTACTCCGAAGGTGCACTTTTCCGGATTTACCTTCATATTGTGTTCTCTCATGGCTTCAAGATGTCCCTCGGATCTTGGTGATGGTTCTTCTTCAATCTCGCTTTTTACGAGCATATCATCAACGTAGACTTCCAAGGTCCCGCCAATCCATGGCTTAAAAATAGCATCGACCATCCTTTGGTATGTTGCTCCCGCGTTCCGAGTCCGAAAGGCATCCTCACATAGCAATATAGGCCGTGGGGTGTGTAAAATGCCGTATGTTGTTGATCGTCTTCTGCTAAAAATAGTTGATTGTACCCGGAGTATCCGTCCATGAATGATAGCTCTTCGTATCCTTCTACTGCATCGACTAGTTGATCAATGCTGGGTAGTAGGTAGCTATCCTTAGGGCACGCTTTGTTCAAGTTGGTGAAGTCGATGCAGATTCTGACCCCACCACTCTTCTTTGGTACTATTACCATGTTAGAGATCCAAGTAGGATATTTGACTTCTTTTATAAAACCAGCCTCCAACAGCTTTCGCAGCTCCGTTTCTACGGCTTTGTGATATTCCGTAGACACCTTACGTATCTTTTGTCTTACCGGGGGTGTGCCAGGTTTAATGCGCAGCTCATGTTGTACAGTTTTCGGGTCTATTCCCGGCATGAAGGATAGTTTCCACGCGAAGATGTCCGCGTATTCTCTTAGTAGTTTTACCAGCGAGGCTTCGCGTTCGTTGTCCATTAGAGTTCCTATCTTGATCTTCTTTGGATACTCCTCCGTTCCTATGTTAACTTCCTTCACCGCTTCCAAGGATGTGAATGTGGGTTTTGGTTCCCCAGTGAGGAACTTTCTTTAATTGCTATTTGGTAGGCTCGGATTCTTTGTTCGCGAGAGCATCCTGGTTAGCAGTTGATGTTGATGCTTCCGTGTTTCCTAAGGAGTTTCCCTTGGACAAACTCTTCCCTGAGGTTCCGTCCAAGTATTCATTGATGGCCTTGTCTTTGGATGTCGCCTTGTTCCGAGCCCTCATGGGTTCTTCTTTCTCATCTTCTTCATTGTTGAGTTGTATTTGCATTGCCCGGCATTCCTTTGCGGAAACTTGATCACCCATGATCTTCATTACCCCTAAAGGAGTAGGAAACCTAAGGTATTGATGGTAGGTGGATGCGACTCCTTAAGCTTGTGGACCCATTTTCGTCCAATAATGGCATTGTAGGGTGAAGGCGTGTTCACCACACTGAAGCGAGCGTCCACTTTCATGGGGCCTGCGTCTACCTGCAAGATAATATCCCCGAGAGGCTTCGTAGCCGTACCATTGAACCCGTAGATGGTGTAGGGCGAGGTCAAGAGTTGCTCGTCATTAAGCTCCATACGTTTGAAGGTATCGTAAAACAGACATTTACGGAGCTCCCTCCATCAATGAGTATTTTCTTTATGTTGCATCGCCGCGATTGGAAAAGTGAGGATCAAAGGATCGTTGTGATCTTCCATGTCATCCTCAATGTCCTCGGCCTCGAAGGTTAGAGGTGCGTCCATCCATTCTTCGTGCTCATCCACTTCTTTTCCGTCTAAACTGTAAAGCTCACAATAGTCTTCAAATTGCTTCCTCAATCTTTTCCCTATTTGTGCGGTTAGGGTTGGTTCTTTGTTTTCCGAGCAGGATATAGTATTTAGTGTGCGTTTACCCTCTAGCAATTGGACCTCGTTTGTCTGCGTTTGGCTCTCGTCCTCCGTTCCAGCCTTCTCTACGTAATTTTGAGATCCCCGCGTCTACCAGATTTTGGATCATTATTTTGAGATTTTTGCACTTATCTCGTTGGATGCCCGTAGAAACAAGTGGAAATCACAAGACTTTTGGACTCCGCCGAGGCGGTGGTTGCTTCCCTTGGACCAGGCCGTCCTAAGTTCTCGCGGTTCTTGATTTCTTTAAGATGCGTGCGTAGCCGGTGTTGAGTTTCGTGTAGACTCGGTCTTCGAATTTTCTACCACTCCTTTTGTGGTCATCTTTCCGATCCTTTTCGTATCTGCTGGTCCGTTTACTTGTTCCGCGGAGTTTGTTCGTGGAGGTCGTTGAGCCTGTGCTCTTGGGTTCTCTCTTTGAATTTCTTCCAACCTCGCGTGTTTTTCGATGATTATCCTCAAATCTCCCTCTCGTGGTTGGGGTGGTGCCGTGGATTTCGACAAACAATGGGCTCATCCCGTCAAGTCCCCATTTGTAACCGCTTAATACTCACCACGGGGTCCACATGTCCTATGGCTTGACATATCTTGTGCCATCTATCCATGTATTCTCGAATGGATTCCTTATATTTGATTGCAAGCGAGAAGAGCTTGTCCATCCCCGTGTTCACAACCTTGTTATACATGTAGGTGGCCAAGAATTTTTCCGTGAGTTGATCATACGAATTGATGCATCCTCGGCTTGAGGTTATCAAACCAAGATAACGCGGATCCTTTCGTGCTTGAAGGAAAGTATCCGCAAAGTATGGCTTCGTCGTGGTCCCATCCGCCATTACCCCGTTGTAATATCGTAGGTGGGCGGCGGGATCGGTGGATCCGTCGTAACACTCAAAGGATGGGACCGGACACTTCGCGGTATGGTAGCCGTAGCCAATCTTTGTGCGAGTGGGGTAGTGTTGGCTTCCTTCATAACCTGTTCTAGTCTTCCACCTCCTTGCCCGGTTTTGATTTGATTGATCTCTGCTAACATCTCTCGCGCGAAGACTCTCCATTGCCAAACAAGGTTTTTCTTGAATGGAAGGCCGCGTCTTCCTTGTAGGTTGTGACGTCGTGGCCTCCTCTTCATCATAGTAGTCCGAAGTGTCCGGATGGTAGTCGGGGGTCGACCTTCTATTATTCCGCGCACCTCTTTGGGGTATTCCTCTTTGGTTGACTACCGCAGGTATTTTTCGAGGATCATCCTCCTGTCTCTATTCTCTACCGCCGAGTTAGCCTCGTCCCCGATTCTCTAGCTCCGCGCTTTGGAGGATCTTCTCTCTTAATTGCTGGTTCTCTTGGGCTAGTAAGGCCACCGCATCCCGCGTATGTCTGCTGATTCCTTTTTAGCTCTTCTAATTGTGCCAAAATCTGCGACCGGTTTTGATTCCCCGATTTGTTCCTATCTCGCTGAGCTTGTCCTCGGGGCCGTGGTGTTGATTTCCTCTACTAGCCGTCTACCCGGCTCGATCACTCCGTGGGATCCTCGCGTGCATTTGTACATTTTGTTCATTAGTCTGCGGCATCCCGTAAGGAGGGTTCGGATTACCGATTCTCGCTAATGTTTCGAGGTTCAAGAGGGCTCCGGTTGTAGCCGTCACTTTGGAGGCGACCACTTGAGAAGTTCCTTCGGTAGGTGTAGCAGACTTTTGCCGCCGCGCCTTCTTTGCTTCCATTGCAATGATGCCCGCATTTGAAAGGAATGTGCTTTCCGCTCCATTCTCGCGTCTTGTCCCCGGCCGTGAGTCCCGCGCCCTTCGTTTTCTCCTTGTTACTACCGGCGTAGTCCCGGGTGCCTCTTTTGAAGGTACCTTTGTCTTCCCTCGTATCTTTGTTCTTTTCCATTGTAATATTTTCTAGAGATAGAGCATAGAGGTAAACCGAGACAAAGAGTGCACGGGTTAGTTGTTAGTCCGAATCGTATTTCATGAATTCGATTTCTAGTGGCAAAGAGTGTATTCAAAGCTATCGGTTTAGCGAAAAGTACGAAAAATCTAGACGAATGTGTGGAATTAATTGGGATAAGGCTCATGGGTTGTTTTTCTCCAAAACACCCGTATCTATTGGTATAAACTATCTCATGAGATACTAGTTAAAGCATAGATCCGTTGGTTAGAGGTTGCCTAACGTCCGGATCTCGTTGGTGGAAAATACATTGGGCATAAATATGTGCGAAAAAATAGCCCAAAACACACGGATCTGCTAGTTTAAAGGTGGTAAAGGACCCAAATCTGCAGTAGAAAGTACAAAGGATACGAGATATGTGCGAAAAATGAGTTTAAACATAGATCCGTGTGTCTTTGTAAGTGAAATATTTGAGGTAGAGACTATAAAGTCACAGGAAAAGATAAATCTTTTCACGGGACAAGGTCCTCGTTTCTAGCGCCATATTGTGAACACGGAAATCATGTGGATAACCATATGTTCACAAACAATCTCGGCGAGTATTAAATACAAGCATCAAAGTGTGAATTTAGTCTAAGACTCATTAGTAGATGTTGATTCATTGATTCCAAACCCCGCGGGTTTATCATGATCTCATCAACATATAAATCGGTAAATCTAAGAAGTAAACATACAAACAAAGAGGTATGAATGCTAAATGTAAAGGAGACAATGGTTTACGTGGTTCAGCACTAAGGCTTACATCCACGGATCTCGGGGATATTATTATGAGGTAAATGGTTACAAGAATAGTCTTGAGACTTTGAGTGTTCATCAAACCCACCGGTTGATGCTCATACTTACTTCTCACTGATGTCTCTCCTATTCTCTAGTTTTCTCCCGATGTCCCCCCATGTTGGGAAGGGATATCTATGTATATAGCTCCTTTAAGGGGGTCCCTTGGAAGAGAGTCGTTGAAGTCTTATCTTCTCGTGTTTTGTGCAAAGTCCGCGGACTTCCTTGTCATTCCGCGCCTTCTAATGTCTCTATGTTCATTACGCTGGCGGTCCACGCTCTCTCCGCCGGTCATCCGACACGTGCCCTCCGAGCGGCATTGAATGCGAGTGGTTGGGGCGGTCCAACAAGCGCCAGGCGGTGTCAGTCTTCCCCTGTCACGTCTGTGTCAGTTGAACCTTCCCCAGCCGTTGATTATCCCTTACCTCGTGATGGGTTAAAGTGTAGCAGAGCGGTTCTTCGATGTTACGTGGGGATACCTTCCTTTGATACTCCTTCATCTTCGACCGTTGAGTTTGACATATGGCACGCCATCTGGATCCTATGGATGCCCCTGTGTCATCTGCTTTTATGACGTGGCCTCCACGTGGGTTTTGCTAGTACACGTAGCGAGGGAGATAAATAAGTGTACTTACACATTCTACCTAACTCCACCCGTGAGCCTAGTGGTTGCGCTATTTTGTTCTGATCATTTTCATCAGGAGAATCATGATAACCACCACATGCTACGGTCAAGGGTTCGATCGGTGGTCAAACCTCAACTGAAATCTATTGTGGTTATTCCTGAATATTATGATGTTGAGAACATTCATCGCCACAACTAGGTATTTCAACAAATTTGGAAGAAATCTCGGAGGATTTAGCCGGTCAGATAGCAAGACCAAATCTTTCAGAATTTTAAATTTTCAAATCCTATATACATTTGTGAAAGGACAAATAGTCCCACATCGCTATAATCCGCTTAATTAACTTAAATATAATATGGAAGGGCCGCTCCACTCATTGCCAATTGGTTTTGAGTTGGATGCCTGTAGATTTTAACATGGTATCAGACCTAAGCCCCAGACCCAGACCTGCGTACGCCGGGCGTAGGCCGAGTTACTGGCCGAAGTGTTTAACCTACTTTGTCACTTGTATACCCGGAGTGTAGGCCAGTGCCGATACTGGCCGAGGTCCACGTGTGAGGCCCAATGACTGTCCTTCCTATGTTTATGCTTTACGAATATGACATTTTCTGGACATTTCTAATAATATCAAGTCTTATTCCTATTTTGGATTTTTTCATTTCCGGGGTTTTAGCCCCGACTCGCGAAGGACCGGAGAAACTTTCTAGTTATGAATCAGGCATAGAACCAATGGGCGACGCTTGGTTACAATTCCGAATTCGTTATTATATGTTTGCTTTGGTTTTTGTTGTGAGGGGGCGTGTGAAAGGACGAGTAGTCCCACATCGCTATAATCCGCTTAATTAACTTAAATATAATATGGAAGGGACGCTCCACTCATTTCCAATTGGTTTTGAGTTGTATGCCCGCAGACTTTAACATGGTATCAGAGCTAGTCCCGTACGCGGGGTGTAGGCCGAATTAGTGGCCACCATGACCGAATGACTGGTCACATGTGCATCCGTGACCGAATGACTGATCACTCGTATGACCTGTACGTGGGGTGGACCGTGACGAATGTCACCTGCACATCCATGACCCACACATGAGTAGTTCCACGTGTTAGGCCGAATGACTGGCCTTACACGTGAGGGAGGGTGTGAAAGGACAATTTTCCCACATCACTAGTTTCCGCATAATGAACTTAAAATATAATATGGAAGGGCCGCTCCACTCATAGCCAATTGGTTTTGAGTTGGATGCCCGCAGACTTTAACAACATTCTACCTGACTCCACCTGTGAGCCTAGTGGTTGCGCTGTTTTGTTCTGGTCATTTTCATCAGGAGAATCATGATGAACACATGCTATGGTCAAGGGTACAATCGGTGGTCAAACCTCAACTGAAATCTATTGTGCTTATTCATGAAGATTATCATGCCAAGAACAATGTATTTCAGTCATCGCCACAACTGGATATTTCAACAAATTTGGAAGAAATCTCGGAGGATTTAGCAAGACCAAATCTTTCATAATTTTAAATTTTCTAATTCCCGCCCGTATTGGGGCGACTTCAGTTTGGATGGACAAATAGGGTCGGTCTTGATACGTAAGCAGGACAAGCTCCATTTTGGGGCAACAAAAAGCCTTGTTTTGTTTGGGTTTTTTTTTTTTTTAAATTATTTAGGGGTTGAAACGTGATTTACATATATTGTAGGGACAAGGTTTAATAATGTTGGGGATTTTAGAGCCTGGCATTTTTAGGGCAACCCCAAAAGAATTAGGGACGACTTTTTTATTCCCAACTCATAGACAAGGTTATGGGATGTCCAAATTTGCGGAGATTACCATAGTATCCTTATACAATCGGTAGCTAAGGTAATGGTGTTATCTACCGATTATGAGTATTCTCAATGTTGTGGTCGTTAGCAATCGGTAGATAGGTGAAGTTCATAAATAACTTCTTAACCTACCGATTATTCTAGTTCCCGAATTCGAAAAAAAATGAAATTTCGAAAAAAATTCATTTTGGGGCAACCTATAATCGGAAGGTTATAAGTAATCAAGCCTACCGATTATGATAGATTTCAAAATCCATTACATGAAGGATTATAGAAAAACTCATTTTGGGGCAACCTATAATCGGAAGGTTATAAGTAATCAATCCTACCGATTATGGTATATTTCAAAATTCATTACATGAAGGATTTTAGAAAAAACTAATTTTGGGGCAACCTATAATCTAAGGTTATAAGTAATCAATCCTACCGATTATGGTAGATTACAAAATTCATTACATGAAGGATTTTAGAAAAAACTAATTTTGGGGCAACCTATAATCGGGAGGTTATAACCGATTATGGTAGATTACAAAATTCATTACATGAAGGATTTTAGAAAAAACTCATTTTAGGGCAACCTATAATCGGAAGGTTATAAGTAATCAATCCTACCGATTAGAAAAAGCTCATTTTGGGGCAACCTATAATCGGAAGGTTATAAGTAATCAATCCTACCGATTATGATAGATTTCAAAATTCATTACATGAAGGACTTTAGAAAAAAACTAATTTTGGGGAAACCTATAATCGGAAGGTTATAAGTAATCAATCCTACCGATTATGGTAGATTACAAAATTCATTACATGAAGGATTTTAGAAAAAACTCATTTTGGGGCAACCTATAATCGGAAGGTTATAAGTAATCAATCCTACCGATTATGGTAGATTTCAAAATTCATTACATGAAGGATTTTAGAAAAACTCATTTTGGGGCAACCTATAATCGGAAGGTTGTGTAATCTATTTATCTTCCGATTTCATCCAAAACACGAACCAGATGGTTATGGCTACAATCGGGAGTGTGTTATCTCACAACAATACACAAACATAATCGGATAATACTTCTGATTATTATTTAAAACTACCGATTATGGTTTTGGCTACCGATTAGCCGAAATATCCACACATTAATCGGTAACTATTGAGTCTATAGTTGCTACCGATTATGTTTTAACTACCAATTGGGGTGTTGGTTACCGATTATAATAGGGCATATTAGCCGAAATATGTACACATTAATCGGTAACCAACAAGGTATATATATACTACCGATTATTGATTAACTACCCATTTTTATGTTTGCTACCGATTATAAAAGGGCATATTAGCCATTTCGAAAAATCGGGATAAGGGGTAGCTTAGATTTACGCTTGGGTGACCTTTTTTGTCGCCCTTAATTCTTTTGGGGTCGCCCCTAAAAATGCCAGGTTTTAGAGCACACCACCTCTACGCAGCACTATGATGCTAGAGTGTTTAGTACCCACGAATTTCTTCTTTCTTTTTTCCTTTTCCATGAGCATCATCACCTTAGGTCTGGCCTTAGATATTGATGTTGTAATTATTATTTTGTGCCCAAATCTATATTTGATCAATTTTTTCCCTAATTTATGTTTTTATATTGTGGATTTTGCTAGTGCTGAGTAAATGCTAATAATATTTAGTTTGATGAATATTTATGATGCTAATAATATTATGTTTTCAGCGACGTTTAATTTAAAAAACATCATTTCGCGCAAACATAAAAAATACATTGATAAAGTCTTGGCTCAAGATTTTGGTTTTGGCACCTTAGCTTTCACAACATTTAGGAATTTGGTGAGGACTCGGTGGATCTTTTGAAGAGGTTGCATAATCACTTGTCAAGGTTTGATGTTAGCGCAAAGAAATATAATTTCTTTTTTCACAGATTACGTATTGTCATACAAAAGGGTGTTGGTGCCCAGATGGTGATAAGGATCCCTACCAGTTATTTATAACTGAATTTATAATTATTTTGTATTTTAATTTTAGTTTTGATGAATTAAATCAAATGATCTTTAATTTCTGGAATTTTCTCATTAAAACAACAATGAATTTCGCATTTGGATTCACTTTTTCGTTGATTATATATAGGGACAAGTTTAAAGGTACAACTTCGAGTTTTACTTAACAATTTATTGATGAAAACTATGATCACTTATTTTTAATATTTGTGCAAAATTTCAAAAAAGAAATTATTTCGCTTCAGGGCATGAAAACCTCAGGAACGACACTGGACAAACCTTTGTTCAATACTGAATCAGTCACAAAATTGGTACACCAGCTAAGTTTGCTCGCAGGGCAACTAGGAACTCGGGTTTGAGTCATTATATGGGTGATAAGGTGTTTGGAGGTCCTTCGCGCCACGATCCATGTAAGAGAGTTTCATTTAGGCCTACGCATGCATGACTCAATCCACTCAGTCACTAAGGATCAATATATGGGCGAGATGGTATTTGGAGGCCAGTCAGGTACAAACCTGTGTAAGCGTGCTCCACTCAGGCCCGCCTATGATCCGAAAAAAATTGATATGTTGGATAATTCCTCGATCTTCACAAAATCAGTGGGTAAATCAATGTAAAAGGAGTTGGAGAATAATTTGGGTGGGGATCTTGACCCGAATATGCATAACCCACTATTACGCATCCTCGAGTTCTAAAACACATAATGGATTTTCTTCATCACAACCTTTGGATTTAACTACTAAACTATCAGTCTCCTCCTACAGCGACTAGAAGCTCACAAACAAAATCTCAGAGTTCAGAGTTTGTAGTATCTCCTTCAGCTGAGGGTCTTGCTGGAAAGGTGGATTATCACATGAAATTTTACGCCAAGTTGGGTATTGATTGCGATACACCTTTTACAAAAGACCTCTGCAGAGAAATGCTAATCAATTTGCGTAACTCAGTATTGGTAAATCAAGTGGATAATGATCAATTTGATGGATTACAAACTCATGATAATGATTCTGGTGATGAGAATTGGTCTGAATAAGAAGTTCGTGGTACTATCAGTTCCACTAATGAAGGTAATTCTATTATGGTTCATAGTTCACAGCAATATCAGTTTCACCAGTTTCTATGGCTCCAATTATTGTTAATGGATCATAAATTTTTATCATGGAACATTAGGGGTTCAGGAGATTAAGTTAAGATAACTGCAATCCGTAATGCAATTAGAAGAGATAATGCAAATATTGTTTCAATTCAAGAAACGAAAAAAGTAGTTGATTGATGATGCTTTAGTGATGGGGAAACAATGGGTGTGACTATATTTTTCTACCTTCTAAAGGTCGATCAGGAGGGATTTTAGTTATGCGGAATAAAGCTGTACTGGTTATGCAAGACAACCTTTAGGGTACTTTTTCAGTATCTATTAAATTCATAAACATATCAGATAGTTTCATCTGGATCTTCACAACAGTGTATGGGGCAACTGATTCAAATGATTATGAACAATTATGACAAGAAATTAGAGACATTAGACTGCTAATGACTGAAACTTGGTTAATTGGTGGAGACTGGAATGTTGTCTTATACAATTCAGAAAGAAATAATAATGGTGGTTGTGAGAGGAGTATATTTTTTTTTAGGAAATTTGTCAATAAGTTCAATTTGATTGACATTCCTATGTCTGGTGGTTGTTTTACCTGGACCAACTCACAAAATCCACCTATTCTTGTGAGATTGGATAGGTTCTTATTTGAAGCTAAATGGGAGGAAAAATGCATCTCTACTTTGCAGTATAGATTGAGAAGACCCATCTCCGATCGACCATACGCCAATCTTGTTGGACTGTAATGCAGGTAATAGTTCCAAACCACCTTTCAGGTTTGAGAATTACTATTTAGAACATCCTGATTTCTTAACCAATATGAGGTTGTGGTGGAATAGTCTTACTTTTTTTGGCAGTCCAAGTTATATTATGGCGAAGAAACTTCAGTCACTCAAATTCCTAATTAATTAATTTGAGTGGGGAAGAGAGACATTTGGATCTTTACAAGATGACGTGGACAAACATGAGAAACTTATTGACGTGTTTGACAATTTAGAGGAGATAAAGTTTCTTAATGCTGAGGACATTTATGATAGAGAAACTACTAAACTAAAGCATAAAAAGGCATCATTGAACTTAGCCAGAAAGTGGTTTGTTAGATCAAAAGGGCAGTATTAGAAAATGGTGTAGAAACTCTAGATTTTTCCATAAGCATGCTTCTTACAACCACAATGTAAATTTTATTAATTCTTTGTTGGTTAATGGTGTTTTGAGTCATGATAAAAATATCATTCATGAAGAAGCAAAAAAATTCTATGACGATTTATTCATTGAGAATGTTCCGATGAAACCATCTTTTAATAACCTTGAACTACCTAAAATAAGTGTTAGTGACAGCATCATGCGTGAAAAACCTATTGAACAAGAGGAAGTGAAGTGATATGGGATTTTAGAACTAACGAGTCACTAGGACCGGACGGATACACCATGGAATTTTTATTGGCAGTATGGGAAATTATCAAATGCGATTTAATGGCTGTGATGAAAGAGTTCGAGAAACTGGTAGGCTTGATTGGAGTCTCAACTGCACAAACATTGTAGTTATTCCCAAATGTGATGGTGCCAATAGTATGCATAACTTTAGACCAATTAGATTCATTGGCGGCATATACAAGATTGTGTTTAAGTTGTTGGCCGGATTAAGCGAGTCCTCTTGTCTTTTATATCAGAATTCCAAGGTTCCTTCATAGACAGCTGATGCGTGTACTAAGGGCAACAAATCAATCAAGATATTTCCCACTAATTAACTTGTAATATATATAGAGGTATTAAAGATCGTTCCCACAGAGAGCTGTGTAATTGATAGGTTATTTGATCAGCAAAATAAAGTAAATATCAAGGGGGGATTGGTTTTAAGATAAACAAAAAGACAATAAGAAAGAAAAGATTGATCAAGGAATCCTTCGCCGTTACCAAGCGTTAACGGATTAGAATACTTATCTATCTTTCGTTGGAACTGTAATTGCAGGAAATCCTACAATACACACCTCACAAGAATTCATAATATCTAACACATATTTAAGATCAATAACCAATCTCTTTATTAATTGAGTTATAAATTTTACAAGAAGGAAGTGAAATCAAGAATATTATTGCTACTCTAGACTTTCTCTCTTGTCTAAAATTTCTCTCCACCCTCTAAAAAGATCTCTCCTTTTCATAAGCCTATTCAACTCTTTATATAGGACATTACATAATGGATGACAGCTAAGTTATCCCTTATTTTGATCTGACTTGCGACATTCTCGCAAGTGTACAAATGTAAAACCTCGCAACACTCCTAAATCTCGCTAGGTCTTCACGTCTTTCTCGTGTTCGCGTCGTCATCGCGTTGCGCCATTTATATTATTAGTCTGTGATATCTTCGCAATGCGTCGTTTATGGATTTCGCAAAGGCGTTGGTGTTGCGATATTCTGATCCTACATCTTGCCTCTTCTCATGTCTTCTCTGCGAAGGAGAGAATGTCATGAGAATTAATCTACTCAAAATGCCGCAACTTTTCATCCTTATCTGTTTTGACATGACTCTGTACTTTTACACAAAATTTATTACACGTATCCCTTCTTTCATTCATTTCTTGACACGTATTTTTCAACCGTCCTTTCTCAACCGTTTATGTCTACTCTTTGCATTAAATGTGTTTGCCTTTTCGAGAATCCTTCTCTCTATTATATTTTTCTTACTCCTCTCTTCTTCTTTTTTACTCTCTTTCTTGTTTTCTCTGCAATTTCTCTTCTTCATCTCTCCGTAATTTCCGTTTTCAAATCTTCTTATTTTTACTTCCTTTGATCTTTAATCTTCTCTTCATTCCCATACTGTGAAAGATGCCTCAAGTTGGACGCAGATATGAAGTTCTTTTGGGAGAGGTTCAAAAGGATTTTCAAGAGAAGGGTTTCACATTATCCACTATTCCCAATCAAGAATCTAAATCCATTCTCTCTCGCCAAATCAAGTTTACTAATCATCATTGTGATGATCAAAAATCATAATTTCGCTAGGTCGATTCTCTGCCGCCTTCCCATTCCTCTCTACAACCCTAATCTTCCCTTGTTTTATGAAATTCTTGCTCATGCGAAATTCTCGCGAGCCATCTATCAACTAAGCGGAGACTGTATCCGCTTAATGCTTGAGTTCGCCAATCGTGGTGCCGGTAATGGATATCTTTACCCCAATGAAGTCGTGAGATCCTAAATTTGCGACTTAGAGATACTCTACGAAAAGTATTCGCAGAGAGTTTCTTTGAAAACTATGAAATAATAAATTTGAAGAACGATAGAACTCACTGGGGTGCACGTTTGAAGAGAAGAGAAAATATTCCTAGTGACAAAATACTTATGCAAGATATCGATTTGGCATTCTCGGCAAGAATAACGTTCCTCGCCATTCCAAAGACGACAAATGGTGCGTCTTTCCACTATTTTTGAATGGACCTTATATTTCAGGTTCAAATGTGCTCCCTCGAATCTCGCCAACTATCGCCCTTGGGTATTTAATTGGCCCGAGAAAGCAAAAGAGGTATGCTTCCTAAATTTCGCTCAACTTGTAATCTTCACTTCTTTTTATACCTACTAATCTTGCGAAATTTTCAGATTATCAAGTTGAGGAAGAGTTACAAAAGAAATTCTAAGGAGAGTACCCTAGCAATACTCCGTTCGATCACGTATGAAGTAAGAAATACTTTTCTTTATTATTTTTAACAATATTGTTGCCTCTGTTTTTATCTTCATTCGTGTGCGAAGGTTGGTGCTGATTGATGGAGAAGAAGAAAATCCTAAAAAAGACCAAAGGTAAAGGTAAAGGTTCTCTTCAAGGAGAAATCTACTTTCCACTTCTTCTAAGAAGCGAAAGATCCATTCTCCCTCTCCTTCAAATCCTCAATCCAAATAAAGCTTGATGAAGATAATGATGATGTTGATACTTCTCTCGCAAAGGAAAATTTTCCAACCCGACTCCATGGCACAACTGTCCAAAGATCTTCTCTCGATTCCATGCAAGGGATGGGAGATGATCGTCTCTCTAGTACGTGCCAAGCCCCGCAATTCTGCGATGCTCCTTTGTTAGAGAGTGACGAATCTCTTCATGGGGTTGATGCGTGTCGAGGTGCAATCAAATTAATTCAATATTTCCACTCAATTAAAAATAATATAATGGAAGTCAAGTTCGTTCCCACGAGGAGCAAGAGATCTTAGTTGTAAAAGTTGTCACGAAAGGGGGTTGTAAAAAGCAAAATAAAAATAAACAAAGTAATTAAAATCGAAAGTTGAAAGATGAAAGCAATAAGAGAGAGAAAAGATCAAGGAATCCTTCTTCGTTACGAAACAATGAATCAAGTTATGTTCTTTTCTACTTGTTATTAGTCACAAATTATCACCAACCGTAGGTAAAGCAAATTAGCCAAGCTAAACCCCCTAAATCCCTTGTATCACCGGACACTAAGTTCTCGACTACCGGATTCTAATCACCAAGCCACCTAGAATTAGCTCAACCTAGATGTAACTTGGCTCATGCATTAAGTTTTGTGAATTTCTTAGGTTGATATTAGTAGTTAGACTCTTAGCTCAAGGTCTACTTGCTAACGTTGTTTCTACACACAATTGCTCCACGGAATCCCTCCGCAAGGTCTCGTGTTTGCTACTTATGTAAAGAGTCAAAGAACGATTACTTATCCCCTAACTTTCACTAGCTTTAGATCGAATTAACAAATCAATTTAGTTGGCCACCCAAACAATCTATCAATCAATCATGAATGTCTTTAAGATCACTCCTATTAGTAAAAACAAGCGATAATTATGTGAAAAACTCAAGATAGAATTGAAAAAAAACTCAAATCATATGTTAAGAACTAGGAATTCATCCTCAATCAAAAAGAAATTTAGCTACTCATGTTTTTGAAATTCACACAAATAATAATCATTAAAAGAAGAAGTTTCAAATTCACACAAGTAATTAAAAAGAAAAATCTTAGAAAAGCAAGCAAAAACACAAGTGTTGTGTGTAGAGAGGTGTTTAGAAGTTGTAGAAAACTTCTCTATTTATAGGCTTCAATATTCTCCAAATCTTCCAAAGATTAGAATCCTTTTCCTTTTGCAATTCAATCTCCAAATCCAAGCTTTTCTCAACTCTTCACCTTCTCTTTCCAAATTTGAGTCCAATTCTCCATCCAATTCCTAGCCCAAGTCTTCATACCCATGAGAGAAGTCCATAGAAAGTTCTCGAATTTTATCACGAAAACGGGATTATGGCCTAATTTGGTCGAAACGTCGCCACGCAACCCGAAAATTTCTGTCGTCGGGGAGAATATTCGGACGGAATATTCCGTCCTGGCTTTACCGCTAGGACTAACGGTCAAAGTGGTCAACCGTCAGTCAACCTGTTAGTCACCGGGTCAACGATCCAATTCTACTGAGTCAACTCGTAGTCGTAACCGAGCCGCTGATCCAAATTTCGGCCTGCACTGTGCCACTTTGCACAAAGCCAAACTTGCAGACAATCATTGTGCTTCACTCAATACCTACTCACCATGATGGCTACTTCCTCACCGCATCTTCATCCCCTCAAAGCCATCACTGCCTTGCAAGCTCTTGCCACCATGCACCAAACAATACCACCAACCCGCCACTTCATTTCAACCCATTCTATCTTCCAAATCCGCCTCGTAATTTTACCTCCAAGCTTTGACATTGCAACTTCATTCTCACCTCCTTATGACATAGCACTCCGAAATCTCATTACTTCATCTCGCACAAGATCACATAAAAGCCTCCATAGCCGATGCAGCCTGGCCAATCCTAGCTCATACATCATCATCATCTTTGTAACCCAGTGCCACTCATCTCTCGCTACAACCATGAACCATTCCCCCGGATTAACCTCAAAAGCTCAAAACCACCTCCATCCGCACCTCTTTTATTGCACTAATACCAAAGACATCCTCGCCATGGCTAGCTCGGATAACCAGCCTTCATCAACTTCCATCACCCGTACTCTAAGCATGCATCTAATACACTCCATTCTCAAATAGCTTCCAGCCTCAAACTGAGCCCTGCACTCATTCGACTCCACCAGAACCACCACCATCACGCTGTGTACAAGCCTCAATACCAGTAATCACCATCACCACAGCCATCTCACTGGTTCAACAGCCACAAACAACCTGTTTTCCGCCTCAGAATCGTAACATTCTCACACAATCAATGGGCTTCCAATCCTCAACCTCGTGCCATAATCCATCAGCAAGACCAAGAAGCTTCCGCAGTCCATTGCCACTAACACCACCAAACCACCCGCAATGCCATTTCCCACCTTTGTTCACTCGACTCCGCAAAGTCTCCAATGTTCACCAAAGACAAATCCTCATTCACATTGCACTCGCAATAACTAATACCCCGTAGTTCACCCCATCTCAATCCATCCGATTCAATCCCCAAGCAAAAGACCACCGGTCATATCAACATCACCACTGTAACCCATCTTCGATTTCTTCCTCCCCGAGTAATTCTTGCTAAAACCCAAAGAAGCCTTCACTCCCCGATTTCTCAATCTCTTGGTTCGATTCAAACCAGATGCCAAAACCCCTCTCTGTTGAACTAATCGAACCCTAGCTTTTCTTTCATGGCAAGATTCATGATCGAACATCAATTTCAATCGACCGCTTCTCTCACCGATTCCCTCGCACCCAACAAACAAACCATTTCATCTTCTCGGCTCTCGGTTTGTTAGTAGCAATGGGCTGCTCGTTCTTGATTCAAAGATCCCCGAGCTCACAACGAACTCATCTTCGATTTCCTCTCCGAGCTCCCGAATCTCTCACTTTGCATACAGCCGTTGTCCGTGTTAACTCTCAGGTGAAGAATGATTGAAGAGAAATAACTCTTCATCGATTTAGGTTTAAGTTTAAATGGGGCGGGTATGAATCCGGCATGTATGGGTCTACGGGTTTAGGGTGTGGGTGGATTCAGACACCCACCATTAGTACACCCAAAATGTGCTATTTTCACTCCTTCTTTTGGATAAGGGACACCTCTTTGACCTCCCCTTAACCTTGGCTGGGCTCCATATAGTATTCCCTCCTTGGTGAAATGACAATTTTACCCTTTGGCTCAAATAGGGTGATTTCTTCTTCTTTTCCTCCGTGCGACTCCAAAGTAGCTATAAAACTCAAAACAAGCGTAAAATACATAATTTACAAGAAAAATAGCAAAGAAAGCATAAACTACTAGATAGTAAATTAGGTGTATTCTACACCTATCAAATTCCCCACACTTAGACTTTGCTAGTCCTCGAGCAAATCAAACTAAAAACTCATAACTTCAAAGCGTTCAAGCGTCCCAAGCATCCAAAAAGTTATGAGGACATAGAATTTCTGCATGCTAGTAATAAGAAGTTAGAAATACTAAAGAACATATTCTCGTTCTTAAATGTTGAGTGAGAAATAACCACACCATAATGAGAGAATGCGTGTTTGAGAAACGATCAATAAGCATTTCGCCTCGACTTCCGCCTCACCAAATAGGATTTTATGATAATTGCACTCAAAAACAGCTTTTTTTATGGTTCTCACATGTGTGCAGTAGGAATGAAGAGAGAATTCCCTGCGACACGTTGAATGGTGGGAAGGACAACTTCCAAATATTTTTAAAACCCACATCTTTTAATAGAAAAAAACCATTTTTCCCGACGATCTCTAAGATAGGAAATCAACCATTTATATTGAGGATGAGATTACTTACTTACCTTCACATCCGATCGCCAATTATGATAACACCACTCTCACGACATCCAATAGAAACGTCTTCCTCTCCTTATCTTGATCTTCATGGTCCTCGTCTTCGGTTTCAACTATTGATGATAAACCCTTGAATTTCATAAATCCTTGACAATTTATAACTCTTTACCTTAAAACCTTGTCGCTTGAAACTTCCTTATATATTTTCCTTCCCCACTCATTAACTAATAATAACAACAAATTTTTCTCTTGTTTTTCTTTCTTTTTTTTTTTTTTTTTTTTTTTTTTTTTTTTTTTTTTTTGAACAAGAGAAATTAAATACAAAATAAACCATGGCCGTGGAAGAAGTATTTTACCGCTTGATTCTTCATAACTTGAAATCATAAACTTCAAAAATTCTCACCTTTTAATTTTCTTCGCTTTCATGAATAAGTCTTCATACTTGGATATAAAATTACCTCATTGTAGTGTAAGTCTTCAACATATATGTAAAAATCCGCTCTTTGTATGTTGCTTTACTTGAATTTGAAATTTGCTCTTTTTCTCATTCCGTTGCTTGTAAACCTTAAACTTTTTCCAACTTTCCTTGTAGATTTTGATGTCGCTCCTTGTTGATGATGAGAGTGTTTCTATGGATCCGTTGTTGTCGCGAGAGAGAATGGTGCTAACTGCAAATCGAACTACAAGAAGGAAGCTTTCATCCATGGACGTCACCCTCATGATTGACAAAATTAGCACTCAAGAGATCAAAGAGTAGTGCTTTTTATTGGTGGGAGGTTGGGTAGCTCACCATTCTACCCGGAATTAACGTACGGTGACACACACTCAAAAGAAGCTCTTTAGTAGATGGAAGATTTCTGGTCGGTGCCTCTCATGATATGAATACGGGTAGTCTCCACTAATGATTGATCAAAGAACTCTAATAACGCACTTCTCCCCTCGCACCAAATTCGCATCACCGGCATGATTAAATCCATTATTTAACACTCAAACAAACAAGAAATCCGAATGTAGTTCTCTAACATTTCCAAGTTCAATTATGTCGGTCAAAATTTCTATGTAAACATACCTAGAAGTATGCTAGTGACTCTAAAATCTTTAAAAGTTGGAATTTTTATGTAAAACTTTTTTTTTTTTTTTTTTTCAAATTTTTTCATTTTTTTGTAATTTTTGTTTTAAAAACATGCTTAACCACTCCCCACACTTAAACCTTACATTGTCCTCAATGTAATTGAATCCTCCTAGTAAAGTCAATGTGGGAAATTTTAACATGATAAGAAACAAGAAAAAGAAATAACAAAAGCAAAAGGATAAGAAATACAAAACCGATGGGTTGCCTCCCATTAAGCGCTTGTTTTAAAGTCGACGGCCCGACTTAGCTCTTGCAAGATTCATTAGCCCGGATCAATCTCTTTCACAGGAAAACATGATTTCACATCACTAGGGTATCGCGTTGTCTCAAAGATATTGAAGTGGATGAGTGTACCATCAAACTCCATAGTCAAGGTGCCATTATGGACATCAATCTTTGTTCCTGGGCGGTGCTCAAAAATGGTCTACCCAAAAGCAAAGGTGTAGACTTGGAAGAATTCTCATCATTCATGTCTAAGACATAGAAATCGGCCGGAAATACAAGCTTATTAACCTGCACCAAAACATTCTCAACAATCCCTTTCTGCAAACATTAGATCGGTTAGCAAGTTCAAGAACTACCCCGGTCTCTTTAAGAGGACCAAGATTCAAAGAATCATAAATCGAAGACGGCATAACATTAACCGATGCTCCCAAATCTAGCAAAGCTCGAGTAAACCTTGTTTTACCAATTGTGCAAGGTATATTGAAACTACCGGGGTCCTTTAATTTTGGTGGGAGTTTCTTGAGAATAAACGCCGAAGCATTCTCCCCACACTCATGACTTCATTCCCTTTCAACCTTTTCTTCTTCATGCACATCTCCTTTAAGAACTTTGCACAACGAGGAATTTGACGAAGAGCTTCTATGAGTGGAATATTGACTTGTACTTTCTTAAAGATCTCCCAAATATCCATGTATTCCAAGTCTCTCTTTGATTTAGCAAATCGGCTAGGGAACGGAGGTGGAGTTGTGAAAGTAGGAACCGTCTCCTCGTGTTGATTGGTTGGAGATGTTTTCTCCTTTGGTGCGGTTTCAATTTCCTCTTTCTCATCATACACCTTATCTTGGTGATTTGGTTGCTCCACTTGTGTCCTACTCCTCAAAGTAATCGCATTAACGCTCTCTTTTGGATTAACAAACGGTTGTGAAGGAAGTTTTGTGGATGATTGCGCTTTCAATAAGTTCACATCGGTCGCTAATTGCCCCACTTGAATTTGTAACTCCTTGATTGCCGAATCGGTCTTTTGTTGATTTTGTTGAAACATTGACGTAATACTTTGCATCATGACATTAAGCTTATCATCAATTGAAGATCCTTGTTCCTTTACTTGAGGTTGGAATTGTTGATAACCACCTTGTTGTTCATATGGATTAGGAGCCGCTTGCTTATTTGCATAGCTAAAGTTAGGATGATCCTTCCACCCGGATTGTAAGTATTCGAATATGGATCGTACCTTGGCCTTTGATTCGGATATAAAGCATTCACTTGTTCGGTCTCAATATCCGAATAATTACCGCGGCAATCCGTTGCATCATAATCTCCATGTTACTCATCCTTTGATCAAAATGTGATGATGAATCACTAACTTCATGCACTCGCCTAACCATTGGTTCATCCCTTGTGTAGAATTGTTGCGAGTTTGCCGCCATACTTTCAATCAATTCGGTAGCTTGGGCCACCGTCTTGTTCATTAATGCACCACCACCCGCGGCGTCAAGAAGAGACCTATCACTTGAGTGGAGAGCTTCATAGAAGTATTGAAGTATCATAGCATCACTAAATTGATGGTGTGGACAGCTTCCCACCAACCTCTTGTAACGCTCCCAACATTCATACAATGATTCTCCCACTTGTTGTTTCAATCCACAAATCTCCTTGCGAATTTGAGTAGCTTTGGATGCGGGAAAATATCTCTCGAGGAAAAGTTTCTTCATCCCATTCCATGTTGTGATACTTCCTAAGGCAAATAATATAACCATTCCTTAGCATTACCCGCCAAAGAAAACGGGAAAGCTTTCAACATTGCTCCATCCGCATTAGTCTCCGGTGGAAGCATGGCCATAATTATGGCGTAGAAGTCCATAAGATGTTTGTTTGGGTCCTCATTCACCATGCCATGGAACTTTGGTAACTCTCTAATCAACCCCGGCTTGATTTCGAAGGTTGAGTTAGTTTGGATACACCATTGTTGTGTATCAAGCTTGTGAGAAGCTAGGTCCTTTAGTGTACGATCAGCCATTGTTTCTTCCTCTTTGTCCGAATCACTTGATGAAGAAGGAGAAAGTGGAGTGTTAATCGCTCGAATGAAATCCTTTAATTGAGTGCCGGATCGAAGACGTATTGGACTCGGTCTACCTCCTTTAAGCATTCACCAAAGGAATAACACCTGAAACAAGATTCTCACAAACTAAGTTAGATACGGTAAAGAATCTAACAAAGCAAGAATAAAAATAACAACAACTAAAAAATCGCCCGTTGCTCCCCGGCAACGGCGCCAAAATTTGATGCGTGTCGTAGGTGCAATCAAATTAATTCAATATTTCCACTCAATTAAAAATAATATAATGGAAGTCAAGTTCGTTCCCACGAGGAGCAAGAGATCTTAGTTGTAAAAGTTGTCACGAAAGGGGTTGTAAAAAGCAAAATAAAATAAACAAAGTAATTAAAATCTAAAGTTGAAAGATGAAAGCAATAAGAGAGAGAAAAGATCAAGGAATCCTTCTTCGTTACGAAACAATGAATCAAGTTATGTTCTTTTCTACTTGTTATTAGTCACAAATTATCACCAACCGTAGGTAAAGCAGCTAGCTCAGTGCTAAACCCCTAAATCCCTTGTATCACCGGACACGGAAGTTCTCGACTACCGGATTCTAATCACCAAGCCACCTAGAATTAGCTCAACCTAGATGTAACTTGGCTCATGCATTAAGTTTTGTGAATTTCTTAGGTTGATATAAGTAGTTAGACTCTTAGCTCAAGGTCTACTTGCTAACGTTGTTTCTACACACAATTGCTCCACGGAATCCCTCCGCAAGGTCTCGTGTTTGCTACTTATGTAAAGAGTCAAAGAACGATTACTTATCCCCTAACTTTCACTAGCTTTAGATCGAATTAACAAATCAATTTAGTTGGCCACCCAAACAATCTATCAATCAATCATGAATGTCTTTAAGATCACTCCTATTAGTAAAAACAAGCGATAATTATGTGAAAAATTCAAGATAGAATTGAAAAAAACTCAAATCATATGTTAAGAACTAGGAATTCATCCTCAATCAAAAGAAATTTAGCTACTCATGTTTTTGAAATTCACACAAATAATAATCATTAAAAGAAGAAGTTTCAAATTCACACAAGTAATTAAAAAGAAAAATCTTAGAAAAGCAAGCAAAAACACAAGTGTTGTGTGTGTAGAGAGGTGTGTAGAAGTTGTATAAAACTTCTCTATTTATAGGCTTCAAAATTCTCCAAATCTTCCAAGGATTAGAATCCTTTTCCTTTTGCAATTCAATCTCCAAATCCAAGCTTTTCTCAACTCTTCACCTTCTCTTTCCAAATTTGAGTCCAATTCTCCATCCAATTCCTAGCCCAAGTCTTCATACCCATGAGAGAAGTCCATAGAAAGTTCTGGAATTTTATCACGGAAAATCGGGATTATGGCCTAATTTGGCCGGAAACGCCGCCGTCGGCAACTCGAAATTTTCTGTCGTCGGAGAATATTCGACGGAATATTCCGTCCGGTTCCGTTAGGACTAACGGTCAAAGTGGTCAACCGTCAGTCAATCGTTAGTCACGGGTCAACGATCCACCCGTCGAGTCAACTCGTAGTCGAACCGAGCCGCTGATCCACTTCACCTGCACTGTGCCACTTTGCACAAGGCCAAACTTGCAGCACAATCATTGTGCTTCACTCAATACCTACTCAGCCATGATGGCTACTTCCTCACTGCATCTTCATCCCCTCAGGCCATCACCTGTCTTGCAAGCCTTGCCACTGATGCACCAGCCAATACCACCAACCTGCCACTTCATTTCAACCCATTCTATCTTCCAGCTCTGCCCTGTAATTTTACCTCCAAGCTTTGACATTGCAACTTCATTCTCAGCTCCCTTATGACATAGCACCTGAAATCTCATTACTTCATCTGCCACAGCATCACATAAAAGCCTCCATAGCCAGATGCAGCGGTTCCTAATCCTAGCTCATACATCATCATCATCTTTGTAACTCCAGTGCCACTCATCTCCGCCACAACCATGAACCATTCCCCCGGATTAACCTCAAAAGCTCAAAACCACCTCCATCCGCACCTCTTTTATTGCACTAATACCAAAGACATCCGCCATGGCTAGCTCGTATAACCAGCTTCATCAACTTCCATCACCTGTACCTAAGCATGCATCTAATACACTCCATTCTCAGTGAGCTTCCGCCTCAAACCGAGCCCCGCACTCATTCGACTCCACCGTAACCACCACCATCACACCGTGTACAAGCCTCAATACCAGAATCACCATCACCACAGCCCATCTCACCGGTTCAACAGCCACAAACAAATGTTTTCCGCTATGTAATCAGAACATCACACAATCAACAGTTCCAATCCTCAACCTCGTGCCATAATCCATTGCACCAAGCAGCTCTCCGTGTCCATTGCCACTAACACCACCAAACCACCCGCAATGCCATTTCCCAACCTTTGTTCACTCGACTCGCAAAGTCTCCAATGTTCACCAAAGACAAATCCTCATTCACATTGCAGTGCAACAACTAATACCCCGTAGTTCAGCCCATCTCAATCCATCCGATTCAATCCCCCAAGCAAAAAGACCACCGGTCATATCAACATCACCACCGTAACCCATCTTCGATTTCTTCCTCCCCGAGTAATTCTTGCTAAAACCCGCAACCTTCACTCCCCGATTTCTCAATCTCTTGGTTCGATTCAAACCAGATGCCAAACCCCTCTCTCGTTGAACTAATCGAACCCTAGCTTTTCTTTCATGGCAGATCTTACGGATCGAACATCAATTTCAATCGTGACTCGAGCTAGGAATTTTTTTGGGGGGGACAAATATATATAGGTATAGTAGTTTTGCCGTAAAAGCAAGCGGCCGAAGGCCGCAAATTTTTTTTAGGCCTTGGTATTTTCCTTCAAATGATGTCACCAAAATATCTAATAAGTTGTTAGATGTTTAGATTTATGGTTGGATTTAATATTTTGATATTTTTCACTTCTTTCCTACGTAATTTTGATATTTAAGCCAAGTTTTGTACGATAAGTACCTAATATCAGTAGTTTTTAAAGTGTATAATAAAGGATTCAAGACTCTCTATGTAATATACAAAAATATGGGGGAAAAATAGTTAAATACTTAAATTTTTCAAGCCTAAAATGGTAATTATGCAAAGCCAATTTATGTAATTAGGAAATTCTAGGGGGACTGCTAGACTACATGTAGCTCCGTGCCTCGATTTCAATCGATCTGCTTCTCACCGATTCCTCCCTCGACCCAACAGCAAACCATTTCATCTTCTCGCTCTCGGTTTGTTAGTAGCAAAGGGCCGCTCGTTCTGATTCAAAGATCCCCCGAGCTCACAACGAACTCGTCTTCGATTTCCTCTCTGAGCTCCTGAATCTCTCAATTTCAGACACAGCCGTTGTCTGTGTTAACTCTCAGGTGAAGAATGATTGAAGAGAAATAACTCTTCATCGATTTAGGTTTAAGTTTAAATGGGGCGGGTATGAATCCGGGTACAGGTATGGGTCTACGGGTTTAGGTGTGGGTGGATTCAGACACCCACCATTAGTACACCCAAAATGTGCTATTTTCACTCCCTTCTTTTGGATAAGGGACACCTCTTTGACCTCCCCTTAACCTTGGCTGGGCTCCATATAGTATTCCTCCTTGGTGAAATGACAATTTTACCCTTTTGGCTCAAATAGGGTGATTTCTTCTTCTTTTCCTCCGTGCGACTCCAAAGTAGCTATAAAACTCAAAACAAGCGTAAAATACATAATTTACAAGAAAAATAGCAAAGAAAGCATAAACTACTAGATAGTAAATTAGATGTATTCTACACCTATCGTGGTCTCCAGATCAGTGACTCCCAGCTTTCTAAATTCACTTGGTGTTTTGGTATGTCTTTATTCCCCTATTTCTTCATAGTTTTAATTTTAAGTTATATTCTTTTTAACTTCTTTATTTTTCTTTATAGTCCAGAGAGCCTCCTTTGTCATTGCCTCGTATCGATCTTGAGAAGAGGCGCAATATTCTCGAAAAGAAGAATCTTCAATTTCGCAAGAAAAATGAAGAATTGGGAGCTGAAGCTACTGCTCTTCGCAAGAGAAATGAAGAGTTGGAAACTGAAGCTGCCACTCTTCGTGAGAAGACCAAGCAATTAGAAGCTGATTCTTCCACTCAGAAGAATAAAATTTCTAGCCTTCAGAGCTCCAACCAACAGCTTTATGGTATGAAACTTTTTCCTTTTCCTTAGTTTTGTTTTCTTGTTATCTTCCCTTATCTGATTTATCATTTTCGCAGACGTCTATAACCTTTCTGATGAAGCCATTCTTCTTCATTCATTTCCTGAACCTATGGATGATGATGCTCTTCTTGCTCATCTCAACGATTCTTTGAATATTTTTTCAAATAACAAGATTAAATCTCTTCCTCTAAACGAACTTCAATCCAGATTTCGCCTCTTAGAACTTGATCATAGATCTAGTTTAAGCTTAGCCAACCAACTTAAACGTCTGTATCTTAGTTCTAAAGAGAAAATTAGTATTTTAAGGAAGAAAATTAGTGATCTCATAGATGACAAAGATCGCATTGCTAGACAAGGTGCTCAAGCATTAGCGAAATTCCAAAAGACTCTTCTTGAAGTTCAAATTGAACGGGATGAATCCATCCGCCAAAATGCTATCCTTAGCGAAAGAAAATCAAATTCGTTCCCTTCTTCTCATAAACAATGACGATGAATTCGCTTGGGCTGCGAAGGTTCTAGATGACGCCAGAAATAATTTAGGTGTTAACATTAGCCTTCAAGTTGAGCATACGACCTTGATTAGGGATATGATTTCTGACAGAGAAGGTTGTTGATCATTCTTCTTTATTTAATTGTTTGTTTTTTATGAAGCTGTCATTAAGTTGCCGATTCATTGTCATATGTTCGCAGAGGCTGAGGAGAGACTTCGCAAAAGAATTGAAGAACTTGAATCTGAGAAAGAACAACTCGCAAAGGACTTCTCTCTTCGAAATGATAAATATTCCAAGTTAACGAAGCAGCTACAAATCACTGTAGCGAATTTCAAGAATGATGTTGTTCTCTTTCGCAATCAGACTATTAAGACAGTCTGCGATGACAACAACATTCCTCATTCTTCATACCCTTGTCTCCTTGACGAAATCCCTGAAATTATGCCTTCTTTGGATATCTCCGACAAATGATGCTAGCGAAGAAGAGGAAGCTGATGAAGATGACGAAGTAGAAGGATCTGATGAAGAAGAAGAACCAAACAAGAAATAACTCCGTTTTCTTCTTTCTCTTTTTGTAATATCTGTACATTTATTCTTTTAAACTTCTACTTTTGTAATCTTTTTATGCGAGTTTATTGGATCTTCAAATACAAGCCCTACTTTTGTTGTTCCTTTCTGCACATGTTAAAAGAGCAATTCTTTTTTGCAATACAATTAATCAATACATTATTAATCTTTTTCATACTATGAGTGCGTAAATCTATCATATGAAAATAAATAACATGTTCTTAATCTATTCATTCCCATACTTGCCTCTGTTATTTTTTTTTCAAATGAAAGATTAAGCAAACAACTTTTAAATGGTAACATGCCTCAATCTCACAACTGTTGATGCTGAATTCTCGCAAGCAAGTGTTTCTTGGTTGTTTCCAAGATCTCACTTTTTCTTTTTCTCTTGTGTGGTCTTATTTTTCCTTCCTAGTTAAAGGTCTTACTGTGCCACCTCTTGTCATTGCGACAAAATCGCAGGACGTCTTTACACTTTCATGTAATGACCCATTGATCTTGCCTTATCATTTCTTTAGTATTGTTGCCTCTCAGATAGTTTTGTTGCGACAATATGACAGGCCTAAAAATCCTTGCGTAAATAAAGCCCCATGATATTGTCGTCTTGCGACGAAATCGCATGACGTCCTTACACTTTCATGTAATGACCCATTGATCTCGTCTTATCTTTATTTTTAGTATTATTTCCTCTTCAGGATTGTCTCACAAATATGACAAGTCTAAATTTTCTTGCGAAAATAAAGCCTCATGACATTTGCGTCTTAAGACACTTATCAGCTCCCTAATGGAGGGTGCCGCCCTTATCATCTCCCTGGTTGCCCCTTCAGGCGTACATCTTCCATACAAGGATAGCTCCCCCCATCCGGTCTTAACAACAACCAATTATTTTCGCAGCCTCTTATCCCTTTTGCCTATAGGGTTTATGGTTACGAGACTGCACCCTAAGTGGAGTTTTCTTCGGCCGAGTGCAAAGATATGCCAAGACTTGCCAAGAATGGCCGAGACACTTCAAATGCCCTGTGCACTCTAGGCTCAACCGTGTACCTCGGCGCCTTGATCAAATGTTGACTCCTTCGAAGAGACTCTCGGTCGTCCAATCTAAGTCTTAAGCTTAGATTGAAAATCCAAAGTATCTCCCCCTGGATGGGCTTTATGGACCCTAATTCTCCATGACTCAGGTTCCAGGGGCGGTGTAACCTTTTTCCTGAGCCATGCAATAGGTACCCCCTTCTATGACGCACTTTAGGTCTTACATTTGCCTCTTACGAAATTTTGATTTCGCGAACTAGGGTGTACGCCATAGTTGGTTTGCCTCTGTCTGATTAATTTGTTGATTCTTTTGCACGTGAATTCTTTTGTAATTTCGTAATCATATCTTTATATTTCATAATATCTTCCCTTCTTCTGCATATCAACTTCCTTTCGCAACCTCATCTGCTATTCATAAGAAAGATTATTATTATTTTTTTTTAAAAAAAAAAAAAAAAAAAAAACCCAACTTACATTTCTCGTCTTCCTCCCCATTTTTTCTCTGACAATCAACAACTACATTTATTATTTAAGTCTCTTACTTCTGCTACTTTCTGCCTCTGCATTTTTGAATTTTCCTGTCATTTTCTTGCCTGTTGCGAAACCTTCACCACTTCCTATCTTCATCATTTTTTGGTTTTACAGCATTTCTTCCTCTCTTTTCTCTATTACATCTACCATTAATCTTTCACCTCTTTGTTTTTCTTTGATGTTGTGTTTCCAATTCCTCTGCTTCGCAGCTTTTTCTTCGCAGGATTCTATATCAACTTCATAACACTTCTTTCCTTCAACCCAATCTCCCTTTATGATGCCAACACCAGTGGGATGAGGGAATTTGATACATTGATATAAAGTTGATACGACACCTAAGATCTCATGTAACCATGGTCGTCCGATCAGGCGCGTTGTATGGTGATTCCACATCAACTACACAATAAAATTTCGAAAGATAATCCTTTCAAAGGAATTCGCATATGAACTTCTCCTTTTGGCTTATTTGCGGTACCATTAAAACCATAGATTATGTACGTTGAAGGTATTAGATCTTCATCTTTCCCTCCCATAGTTTTATAAGTATGATAAAAAAAAATGTTCACTTTAACTCCCCGTATCAATCAAAATTCTATTGATTGCCCAAGAATTATCGACTTCATCATCTTCATCCTCGCTAGGTTTTGGGTTGATCTCCAATCTTACCACCAATGGGTTGTCATGCATTTCTCCACCCTCGGTACTTCTTCTCATGCGGTAAAAGAGATAGTCCGCTTTTGCCATTCTTCCAAAGGCGATGTCTTCGCAATGTTCATTGTTTCTCTATCATCGGCATCTCTTGCGAAAACCCTACCGAGAGTGTTATCGTGAAAATCTTCAATCCTCTTGTACGAGTGTACGATGGAGTTACAAAACAGATTCTTTGCCTTTGCGCCAACTTCAATCACAAATATTTCTCTTTCTTTTGCCGTATTTGGCTTGTGAATATCCTGGAGGAGGTGGTAATGCTTGAGTTTGCATTTGTCCTACCGTAAAGTGATTTAATTTTCCCCGATCTATCTTACTGAGAATGATTCTCTTTATATTTCTGCAGTCATTTGTTGTATGTCCATGGAAATGATGATAAGAGCAAAATTCATTACTTTTGTATCTTGGAGATGGTTCACTCCCCATGTTCCATGGTGCGGGTATGTTTTCCATTAGGATTATAGCTTCCCATATCTTCTCCATACTAGCATTCAAGGGTGGCATTTTGATTTCTTCCCATATTATCTTAGGATTTCGCTGTCCTCTGTGAAAGTTTTGCCTCTGACCATAAGTTCCCATATTATCCATAAGTTCCTTGCGGCTGATGACCTCCATACGTTTCTTGTGGCTGATCAAGTCTTTGGATTTTGTTATTTCCACCCCGGCTATAGAAGTTTCTCTCTCTCAAATTCTTCTTGATCACGGCTCCCCATAGCTTCTAGCTTTTGTTGTCCATCTCCCATTACCCTCTCTTGTTGCCCTTGCGAGGTGCTCGCCACTGTATTTATTAACTTGGGCAATAAGCTTGCAGTCGTTGCTCTTGAACTTGTGTTCGCAATGGGGTATGATTCCATCTCATTTTGCTTTTCTTCAAGAGCAATATACTCCTCATGTAGTCCTCGCAACTCAGTCATTGTGATTGTATTTTTGATTCTGAAAATCTGAATGTATAACAGATTTGTTGCGAATATAGCATTGATGAATGATAGGATGAGATATCTTTCGTCCACACGACAATCCATATCACTACACATTGTCTTCCATCTCACAGTTAGATGCTTCAAACTTTCGCCAACCCTTTGCTTCAGCCCAAATAAATCTTCAATGCCAGGTCGCGAGGAATTGTTGCTTATGTATGCTCCTAAAAATATAGCTTGCAAGTGGTTGAAATATGTTATAGTGTTCTTTGGCAAACCTTCAAACCATTTTAACGCCTCTGCTGTTAAACTTGATGCGAAATACTTGCATAATATTGCATCATGGTTCTCTCATTGTAGCATACATCTCACATAAGCTTTGGTGTGTTGGACTTGCACAAGTTGTTCCATCAAAAATGTTGGTTAACGCAGCAAATTGCATTTTGGGGGTATTCCTCCTAATTGTACTTCTTGTGTGAATGGAGTTTTCAGCCTTCCTCTATAGCTTCATCTAATTGTCTCTTACCTCCTCCTCTTTATTTATTTATCATTCCCCTCATCTCCGCTAACTCTCTCAAAATTTGTTCATTTATACCAGAATTTGGATCCATTGGTTTTTTCAACTCCGCCTCTTCTCCCTCGTTCATCTCTATTTTGACTTCCTTGTTCATCATTTTCCTCTCGTCTTTTCTCTGCGATCTTCTCTTTCACTTCTTTCATTAATTCCCACACCGTCATATCTCTCATTTTCTCCTCTTTGCCGTCTTTCAATTCTCCTTTGTACTTGATAGGGTGTAGAATACATCCTATTTATTATCTATTGTTTATGCTTTCTTTGCTATTTTTCTTGTAAATTATGTATTTTACGCTTGTTTTGAGTTTTATAGCTACTTTGGAGTCGCACGGAGGAAAAGAAGAAGAAATCACCCAATTTGAGCAAAAAGGGCAAAATTGTCATCTCAGGGGCGAACACTATCTGGAGCCCAGTCATGGTTAAGGGGCAACTCTTTTGGAGGGGCATTATAGACAGCTCAGCTAGGGATAAGGGGAAACCCATTCAAGTGTTAAAAGCTCCATCTTAGGCTCATTGCACTGGGGATGTCACTGTGCGGCCCACAAAATTACCCGGATCCAGACCCAGCTTTTATAACCCTATCCTAAATTGAGAAGATTTATTTCTCAATCATTTTGCCTGAAATCGAGATACAAAAAGAGGCGCAGCCCTAAGCAGCCGAGAGGCTAAATTCAGAGAAACCGAGAGAGAAAGAAGCAGATCGAAATCGATGATGAATTCATGCCAGGGTTTGAAGGATCTGTTGCTGCTCTGAATTAGGGAAATGAAGCTCGGCTTGTTGGTTGATAAACCGAGAGAGAGAGAGGTGGTTCGAAGTGATAATGGATGAATCAGGGTTTGAAGAATTGAAGACTTCGTGATGTCGAGAAGATGCAATTGATAAATTGAAAAATGGGTTTTATAGAGATGGAGATTAAATGGGTCTCATTGTGAATTGGATATCAAGATGAAGATGGTTCTGGTTTTGGTTCAACAACAGATGGTAGAGTGGGTTTGGTGGTGTTGCCGACTGAAGCTGTGAGATTGTTGAATCGAGAAATTGAAGCTGAAATCGGTGATTGTTTCTATCGATTGGAATGAATTTCTGCTGCTATAGATGAAGTAGACAAGATGGGTTTGCTTTTGAATACGGGGATGATACGGAGAAAGGGTTCGATCTGAGATTGAAGAAATTGCGAGTTGGGGTTTGGTCTTTGTTTGAAGCTACAAACGGATGGAAGTCAAGACGAGTTTGATTGAGTACAGGTCTTGCATTGCAGATGAGGTCGAGACAAGGTGGTGCAGGGCTGAGAAGATTGAGCCGATGGCAGTTGCCAGTGAAGCTGGTGATGGGATGAATGATAGCAGGGATCGATGGAAGTGAAGATTATGAAGCAGAGCTGAAGGGTGTTATAAAATGGAGCTGTGTATGAATGATTGCAATGAATAGCTGGGGATGGAATTGCTTTAGATGTATGCTAGGAATGTCACAGGAGAAGACACTAAAGAGAGGCCTGAATTTGGCCGGGAAAGCCCTGAAATAAACGAAACTCGGCCGGTTTTCTACACCGGCGAGTTAACTCAGTGATCCAGCCGATCCAAATTTCGGCCTAGTAAGACAAGTCAGCCACCTAGGGAGCTGACTCATAGCTGACTCAGTATCTGACTACTTTTTCCCTTGACCTTCTTGACTGACGGTTGACCCGTTTGACCGTTAGTCCTAACGGTGGACTGACGGAATATTCCGTCGAATATACCGTTGACGGTGAAGAACTCAGGTGACCGACGTCGACTATTCCGGCCGGATTCCGGCCATAATACCAGATTTCCGGCGACCAAAATTCCATAATTTTCTATGGACTTCTCTCATGGGTGTGAAGACTTGGACTAGGAATTGGATGGAGAATTGGGCTCAAATTTGGAAAGAGAAGATGGAAGAAGAGAAAGACTTGAATTTGGAAATTGAATTGCTAAAGGAAAAGGATTCTATTCCTTTGAAGATTTGGAGAATATTGAAGCCTATAAATAGAGAAGTTTTTTACATCTTTTTACACACATCTCTACACACACAACACTTTTCTTTTCTTATTCTTTGTGTGAACTCTTTAACATGAGTAGCTAATTTTATTATTGATTGAGGATGAATTCCTAGTTCTTAATATATGATTTGAGTTTTGTTTCAATTCTTTCTTGAAGTTTTTCACATGATTATCGTTTGTTTTTACTAATAGGAATGTTTATTCATTCATGATTGATTGATAGATTGTTTAGAATGCATGCTAAATTGATTTGTTAGTTCAATCTAAATCTAGTATAAGTTAGGGAATAAGTAATCGTTCTCGACACTTTACACAAGTAGAAAACACGAGACCTTGCGGAGGGATTCCGTGGAGCAATTGTGTGTAGAAACAACGCTAGAAAGTGAACCAAGCGAACCGAGTTTAACTACTAGTACTAAACCTAAATTCATAAATCTTAATGCATTCGGGGAATTACATCTTGTAAGCGAACCTCGGGGTGGTTCTTTTGGATAGAATCTCGATAACTAAGCGGACCTGTTACTCGGTGAAATTAGGGATTTTGGGGCTAGCTAAGCGGACTCGCTATCCTACGGTTGGTGATAATCATGACTAATAACAAGTAGAAAAGAACATAACTTTAATCATTGTTTTGCAACGAAGAAGGATTCCTTGATCTTGTCTCTCTTATTGCTTTCAACTTTCGATTTTAATTGCTTTGTTTATTTTCTTTTGCTTTTTACACCCCCCTTTTGTGACAATTTTACAACTAGAATCTCTTGCTCCTCGTGGGAACGAACTTGACTTCCATTATATTATTTTTAATTGAGTGGAAATATTGATTAATTTGATTGCACCTACGACACGCATCAGTACTCTATCATACTCTTCATTGATATTAGCATTATTGCGGTTTCGCTCACGCCTCCTTTCTCAATTATCATGATTATTCTGCAGCGAATTGCCTCTTGTAGTTCTTGTTCTTCCATTTCGCTCTTAGTCTTTCTCTCTCGCGAGCTAAATGTGTTTGTTTAGCATAGTGTCTTTCAATTTCATCCTCAATTGCTCGTTCATTTCTTTGTATTTCTCTCTCATGTAAAATTCTCCTTCCTTCTTCCTGATTTTCTTCGCCATCTTGATTATTTCGCCCCTGGCGATGTCTATTTCCTTGAATTCCATCATTACATTTCATTTTGAAGAATTTCAAAGACGTTGAATATAACGATCTTCCAATACTTCTCTTCCTTCGCGACGTTCTTCGCCTAGATTTCCCTCTCGAGTTTCTTCATTAGCATTTTCTATAGGCAAATTTTGTCTTATTTCTTCTCTAACTGATCTTGAACGTGATCTTGTAGTGCTTCTTGACCTCCTATTTTGTAATCTTATATTTTCCATCCTCAATTCATGATTTTGCCTTGTCAAATTCGCACGTTCTTCATCTTCTAACCGTCTTTCTTCATGTATTGTTTGCCTCAATGTCTCTAATGCTGCAATTTCTTCATTTCCATGAGTTATTCCTCCAATTATTTCTTGATCTCTCTCTTCTTGCCCATTGTCTCCTAATTGCTTCTCTTCTCCTATTTTATCTACAGAATCTGATCACCAAGTATGTACACTCACTCTGTCATAAACCACAGTTCTGTTTTGTATTGGTGGTGTACGTTGAATTGGTGGTTGAACTTGATTTTCTCTGTTGTTCCTTGTATTCATTCTTGAAGATTCTCCCATCTCGTCTCTCCTTTCTCCAGCAAGTCTCCTACTCCTTCTAACGGTTGTTGGTTGTTTTGATGCATGTCTTCTTCTAGCCATTTTTCAATCTTAATGAATTATTGAAAATTATATGAAATTCCTTCTCTATTACTCTAAATTCTTTCAAATCACAATATTAATCTTCAATCATCCCTGTTTCTAGCGCCATATGTAATTGCAGGAAATCCTACAATACACACCTCATAAGAATTTATAATATCTAACACATATTTAAGATCAATAACCAATCTCTTTATTAATTGAGTTATAAATTTTACAAGAAGGAAGTGAAATCAAGAATATTATTGCTACTCTAGACTTTCTCTCTCCTCTAAATTTTCTCTCCACCCTCTAAAAAGATCTCTCCTTTTCATAAGCCTATTCAGCTCTTTATATAGGACATTACATAATGGATGACAACTAAGTTATCCCTTATTTTTCGGATCTGACTTGCGACATTCTCGCAAGTGTACAAATGTAAAACCTCGCAATACTCCTAAATCTCGCTAGGTCTTCACGTCTTTCTCGTGTTAAAAAATGTCGTCATCCGTTGCGTCGTTTATATTATTCGTCTGTGATATCTTCGCAATGCGTCGTTTATGGATTTCGCAAGGGCGTTGGTGTTGCGATATTCTGATCCTACAAGAACCATTCATCACCATCCGTAGAATAACAACTAGCTCAGTGTTATCCCCAAAACTCCTTTTACCACGGATACAGAAGCTCTCCAATATCAGATTATATTCAACCGAACCACCAAGTAGTAGCTCACTCAAGGTTTAACCCAATCGAACACTTTAAGCTTTGTGAATTAGGTTAATCCCAGTAGTTAAACTTTTATCTCAAGGTTTGCTTGTTGGTGTTTTTTTTACTAACAATTGCTCCACATAATCCCTCTGCAAGGTCTCGCGATTTCTATTTGTGTAGAGAGTTATTCCACGATTACTTATCTCCTAACCTCTGCTAGCAATAGAACAATAGATTAATCATATTTGCATCCAAAATCAATCTAAGAATCACTCATAAACCCTAGATATGGTAAAAATAAACGATGATGATAAAAACTCTCAATAGATTTGTATTAATAATAAAGCTTCGCGCTTAGAACATTGAATTCATCCTTAATCAACAAAGTATTTAGCTACTCAAATTACAAAGAAGATGAAGAAGATGAATAATGGTGGTTTCCCCTTAAAGGGTAAAACCCTAGGTTCAAGATATAGAAATAAACATTAGCATGTGATGGATTGATTTGATTCTTTGAAAGGCCTAATACCTATTTATATAGGTTTACAATGCTTGGCCTTCAAGTATCTTAGTCATTTCTGAAAAACGACCTAAAAAGTAGTAAAGAAAGTCCTAAAAAGAGTTCGTGAACTTTGGCCTTCATGGTACACATACCAGGTACGTGTATCCTCCATTAAAAAATTCCCAGGAACTTTTTAGTATGTGTACCTATAGAAATCGGCGCCTTTCACGGGTCAAGTATGGGCTTTCCGATCCCTAATTAATATGGAGGTGAAGTTTATATGCTCATCCGTTTGTGGATATTTTTCGCACAAGTCATACTGATAACTTCTTACTAGTTTGTTAATAAGAGAGTTAACTCTTCACAAAAGATAAAGAGATGTTTTGAAGTCGCCACCTGAATAAAGGGGAGTCAGGTCCCTTGTTAACTAGTTTGAATTCTTTTGGGAAAACAAAATCTATTTATGACTTACATGTTCATGGTCTGCTATCAGAGAGTTCGGGGTAAGGAGATTCTAGTACGAGACGGGAAGGTGTTAGGCACCCATCAGTCGCCCAATCATATGATTGGCCTATACTTCATGATTGAATGGGAATAATATTTACATATTTTCTTTAAAAAAAATGTACTAATCACACTTGTGACTCTTGGACTAATATATATATATATAGCCGGTAGAACGACTAATTATTCAAGAGGTATCTGGAATCTAAATCAATTCCTAACATGTTGAAAATATTAATAAGCCAAATTTAAACTTGTAAAGAATTTAGATTTATTCTAGATATCCTTGGATGGTGACAGAAATTTGGAAGCTATCATGGACTACCGATTTAAGGCTTATTGAAGTTTTGAGGTAATAACCGATAACCTGCAACTTAACCGGTAACTAGATAAATTATTTGAAAATTATTCACGTATGGGGTCTTAATATGAGAGGGGAAGCCGCATATTTAGATCTTCCCACGTTAATTAGATTATAATACAAAATATATAGTTAAAAATAAATAATGCAGGAATTGACATGGGTAATCGGAATGTGAGAGGGGTAATCCACTCTATGCTCACAATTTTTATTTACCCACGAGAATTAATTTAACCAATATACCTTAGATGGGGTATTTGCTTCAGAGAGATTCTTATACTCTCCTCCTTGTTTTTGGTAAGTATGCTAAAAGTAGTTAAAGTACCAGCAATTTAATGCTAATCTTTTATAAACTTAAAGACAATACTTGATTTATTTATTTTTTATTTTATTTTTTTGGGTTTTTTTTTCCTCAAAATGAACTAGAAATGCGTAAGACAATAATAACTAATATTTATGAAGGAAATTTGATTTTCTTTGATTAAATGACAAAATACATGGAGACTTGAAGACTTGGGACATGTGAGAATAAGTATTCTCTATTTTGAGACAATATTTCTTCTTGGTTTTGGTATTATGGATGGGAATCAGGATTTTTTGTAGTTTGCATGGGGAGAATAAGAATCTCTTGGGTTTCTTTTGGTGTGATTGGTGAGATTGATTATGTTGTAGAATCAGATTTTTTTTTTTTGGGATAGTTTGTTGTTTTTCCAAATGGAGTAAGGCATGCCTTATATAGTTGTAGAAAGGTAGGGAGTAGGTGTAAAAGAGTGTTTGTGGTTGAAAACCGATTCTGCTGATTTTGGTAATTTTGGGTGTGTGTGAGAAACAAATATAAACCCTAAACAATGTACTTTTACGGGAGTACTTTTGATTTGAGAGATCAATCTGCACAATCCTGGGGACTAAACCAAGAAATGGCCGTTCCCAGGATTGCTTCGGGCCACAAAGTGAAGGAGAAGGGTTGGTCTTAGGGAGGTAAGCGAAGAAAGTGTTGAGACCAGAATAGTTGATTCTGGAAGTGTGGGCGTTTTGTGACTTGTATCAGAAAGTTGAATTGGATAGTTGGATGAAAAAGCTATCAGATGATTTCGGATGTTGTATTGTTCTCCTGACCAAAACTTGTTGTTTAGTGGAAATAGGTGAGACCTATTTATACAAGTCATAGTGAAACGTACCCTGGTCTCGTAGGAAGTGGAAACGATTGAGTAGTGGAAGAAAATATTAACGTGTAATCGTTAGACGTTATGCTTCCATGATGAGGGGAAGTGAATTCGTGTAACCGCCAGTCATTACGCTTCCTGATGAAGGAAATGAATTTTTACACCGTTACTTTTCACCACCACTAATTATCCCACTTCATGACACTTTCTTGTAACGGCGCATTGCATGCCGCACGCCGTAAACCGCTGCACCAATACCCCGATGAGCATCCCCGGTTTATGACATATTTTAATGTCTCGAGTGTTTTCGTGGAGAACATGTAGCACTTTGCTACGCGTGGCAAGTTAAAATCGAGAGGCTTACCGCAGGTAAATAGCATGTGATCCTAGGCTCGTTTTGGCTAGTCTCCTAAAACTTGTCGCGAGCTTACCGGTTTGGTGGCGAACTTCGATGTCCGAGATCGCATCTTATAAATAAGGGTAGCCGTTTATTGTGGCTACCTTGTGTTGGCACCTGACAATAGCGCAGTGGCATTGCGGCATGACTTGTGCATGCCAGTGGCACGATGGTGCAAGTGGCGCCTGGCGTAGCCATGGTCGTTGGGTTTAAAGCGGTTGGTCGCCTAAGAGTTGCCACAAGTCTATCGGTTCGGTAGCAAACTTGGATGGCCGAGATTGCATCTCATGAAGAAGGATGGTCATTGATTATGGCCACATCTTGTTGTATAGCAAAGTGGCGCCACCCACATGCTAATGGCATGCCGGTGGCGTAGCAATGGCGTAGCCGTGGCATAGCAAAGTATGATGGTGATGTTGCGGTATGGCCAAAGCTAAAAATTGGCTCCGTGGACAAAGTTAGGTTTTGGCGTCGTGGAATAATTAGACGTGGAAGAATTAGAGCTTGGCATGGCCAAGGTGCCGTGGAAGAATTCGCCGTGGAAGAATTAGGGCTTGGCGTGGCCAAGGTGTCGTGGAAGAATTCGCCATGGAAAAATTAGGGCTTGACGTGGCCAAGGTGCCGTGGAAGAATTCGCCGCTGAAGAATTAGGGCTTGGCGTGGCCAAGGTGCCGTGGAAGAATTAGGGCTTGGCGTGGCCAAGGCTTGGTTTTGGCACCGTGGAGTCGGACCCACATGTGGCGTGGAAACATTGGTCATGTTGCCACGCCAATCCCATTGCTCCGGGAAACGCTATTTGGCTTTGGTAGCAATTTGCCCGAATTAGGGTTTGGCATGTCGAAACCCTAATTAGTGCACGTGGCATGTGGCTTCGCATGACGCTACTTTTGTGAAAACGGAGCCATGGCTATGCCAAAGGAACTATGGCAAGGCCATAGTGTGTAAACGGCGTGGTGGCTATTTATGGCAAAAAGTTGCCACGAAGTGGCATGTTTGCGAGGTAGCATGTTGTGAAGTTGGCATGTTTCGAAGTTGTCGTGGTAGAGTGGCGTGTTTGCATGCTACCGCGGTAGAGTGGCATGTTGGCATGCCGACCAATATGTTGCTTTGTGGTAGGGCGCGTTTGTCTTGTCGGGCTTTAGCAAGGTGGCGCTACAGGTGTGTTTGGCCTTTAACGTATGGTGGAAAGTTTAGAGCAACTTGATTGGACACAAAATGGGGCCGTCAAACACTCGGCATGACCACACTTCTCGGTGAGAGTGTGGCGGCTTTGGAGCGTTCGATTGGTCGATTAGAAGTGGGGCCGCAAGCATGGTCCCGCCCACAACTTGTGTGCGTGTGGCGAGTTTAAAGCGACCTGATTGGTCGAGAGAAATAGGGTCGGGGCGTGGCTAATGGCGCTAGCTGGACTAAAGCATATCCACGCCTCTCTTAGCTGTTGCGACTCCCTGTTTTCTTATTCTGGGTGAGGTTCTGCACCTGCTAATCCATGGCGGATTAATTACTTAGGCTTAATTTTGACAAGCAAGGTCTGGTACATTGCGCGAGGCGCGAAACCCTAAATTATGTAAGTTAGTCAGGACGATTGATTGAGTTCTATGTGTTGACACAGAGTTCTTTTAAGTTCATTTCCAGAGAGCAACATGCTTTTCTGATTCGAATACCTTATGAAAAGACCGTATCCTTGATACCTGGAGATTCGTGCTACTCTGCTACGAGTGAACACAAATCGTCATGCCATATCAACATTAAGGGTTCAGCCGGAGAACATAGCATAGAAGGCATTTAGAGGAACTTATATTAAGTAATATACGCGAGGCGCCAAAATTCACGAACATCCGGGTTGGTTGCTATATTCGCCGATCTGATAAATTTCATGTACGTGTATTGAGCGGCTCAATAAGTATGCCAAAGGAGAGCTTAGCACACGTGGCTCTCTTTCTCGCAGAGCGACGTCACATCGTATGCAAGGTTTTACGATTTTAACCCTAATCTAAAACCACCATCAACAAAGAGGTATGGAGAAAATGATGAAAAGGAGTAGTGGGGGAAAAGGATGTTAGGATTGATTTTCTTTTTCTTTTTATTTTTGGGGTGTAAAGTGGTTTGTGAATAGGTGTACGGGTGAAAGAAGAGGGAAATGAGTAGAAGGGGTGCATGTGGTATATTTAAAATTATTTGTTGGATAATGGGATGAGAGAGGTTTATTGTTTTGGTAAGAAAAGGTGGTTTTTAGTGCATTTGAGAAGGATAATTTTTTCTTTTTTGGGTAATGGGGTTGAATAAAAATATAAAAGAGTGATGATTTTATGGTGTGTGGGAGAGAAGGAGAGAATTCCTTTAGTTGTTGGTGGAAAGGATAAAAAGACGTTGGTGATGATAAAAACCTCCCCTTTTTTCTTCTTCTTTTCTTTAATTGTTTTCACATGGGTGATGAAATTGGTATTTGGGTAGTAAAATGGGTAATTGGGTAGTGCTTGTGGGCTTGATTGGGTAGTGAAATGGGCGGTTGAGTAGTGTTTGTGGGCTTGATTTAAAGGATATGAAATCCTTAATTGTTCCACATAAAATTTTTCTTGTATCCAGCTTCGACGTATAAGACTGATATTTTTCTGTAGAAGGTGCGAAATTGGGGTTTCAATAGTACCAGGTATGCATACCCCTCTAGTTCACGAAATTCAGAGTTATGATGGTACACGTACCCAGTACACGTGCCCTCCTGTAGACGTCGATATTCAATAAACTTGTTTTGCCCGTAACTTCTTCGTACGAACTCGGAATGACCTCATTCTTTTTCGTTATTTTTTTAATTGAATTCTCTTTAAGATGGTGATAAGAAATCCTGAATTTGAATGAGTTAATCTTGGTATTTGGCCCGCGTCTTGATTTTGAGCACTTTTGTTCGTTTCGTCGCACTTCTTCCACTTCGCTTTGACTTGGGCACTAGGAATACTTCTCTTCTTAGATCTTTTTAGTACTTTATATCTCCTTTCTGGATAATTCACCTAATAGAGACAAATAAGAGAAAATAAGAGTAATAACAAGAATATATGCAAGAATAATATCTAAAACAAGTATGGAATGGACACTAAAATCATATGCATTACGTACTTATCAACAAAAGACAAATTGGGGATACTATAGATAATTAGTAGGGGAAAGCCACTTTACTAAAGGGAAAGCTGACCATGATCTAGTCTTGTTGACTTTGAATCAATATGGGGTGAATATAATAATAAGCTCTTTCCCTACTGAACCACCATTCGTTGAAAATTATTTGTAATCAAAATACGGTCAGTAAGGAATTAGCATGATTCCATATTGCTTCATAAACTGTAATTTCTTCTTGTACAGCTACCCGAAGAACGCTCCATGTTTCTGTATTTCATGTCTAATTTCATACATCAATCACGAACTGCTTCGTTGGACTCCATCACCAAATCACATTTAAAATAATAAACAAATTGTATAACTAATCTGAGTGACTATATTAGAGAGTCATTCAAATAAAAAATCTTTAAAAGCATATATAAATCTCATTTGACTACCCCTGTAACTATTTGTTTTCTAACCGAGTCAATACTTTACTTAATGCCACTCAAACGCATGTATTACACTTTCATTTAGCAATATATATTATAGGGCAATTTGTTTTTGTTTGTGCCCCAACACATAAACAAATTCTGCCGGGTCCCAAACATGTTTTTTTTTTCTTTTTTGAAAGAGGCTCCCAAATATATAAATAAACTAATACGCATTTTCTTACGCATACCGTTTTCTACATTTCCTAAAGATGTTAGGGTGTTGGAGAACTTTTAGAAGTTACTTTTTGACTTCTTTATTTAAAAAAAGTCAAAAGTTAGTTTGTGGATACAATTACAAAATGAAATCTACAAACAAAAGAGATCAAAGTCTTTTGCTTACGGAGAAGTAGAAACATGTATACTACTTCTAGTATCTCAAATTCTTCTCTGATCACTTATTAGGAAGTGACCCCCCCCCTTTTTTTTTTTTTTTTTTTTCTTTCTTGTTTTCTGTTTCTTCATGGAGACGTTTTTCATCTTCAAATTTTCTGCAACTTTCATTAGTATACTCACGAGCAAAGACTTCTCCTCTTTTTCTTTTTTCTCTTTGACTTTTCTCTGTACTTAGAACTTCAATAGTAGTCCTTCAACTTCTTCCTTTTTTTTTTTTGATATCTCTTCATCTTCTTTTCTTGTTCTTCATTTGTTTTCATCTTTTTCTTATATTCTTGGGTGATAGCTTCTATTGTAGGTAACATCTTCTTGTCTTCCTTATCTTCACAACTTCTCATCGATTTCCAAATGGACCTTCACGCCCATGTAGATCGAAACAAGCTCGATACTGTGATCGGTTTTTGATATTTAGAACACACTCATGATGTTTTGGAGATGTTTCAGCGTAGGACTAGATTTCTAGCAAATGGAGCAAGACTAGATTTCTGAAACTCTCTCTATCTATTAGCATTTATTGTTATTTCTTGCTCAAGTTGTTACGATGAGACTCCCGCCTTATATAGGCTATAACCGAACTCTCTAGGACATTCTAAACTTCACTCGATAATTAACATAGAAGTGTTAGACTGACCTGGCACTTTCTAGAGATTACTTTCTCTAGATTTTTTTTCACCAACTAGTTACATTTTCATCTTTTCACACTACAACAGCTGACTCACTGCATCCAACTCTAGACTTTTCTTAACCATGTTCATACTAATCAAACAATCTAGATTATTGTAAACTCATTTGGACTTCATTTGGACATTACAAATTAGTATATTCCAATGCTCCCCTATAATTTCTAATGGCTTTGTTTTTGATCTTCAGCCAATCTCCGTTTTCTGCTCTTAACTTCTCGGGCTCGCATCATAGCTTCTTCGAAATTTCTCCATAGTCGTCTCCACAACACCATCAGTCATCTGTCTCCTTTTCTAGCTAGATTTAGCAGTAGTTTTGCTAGCTAGTTGTAGATTTTCCCTGGCCTGTACGAAGATTGGCCTTCTTAGGTTCAGAGGCTTCACCTTTAGTCGTTCATTCTACTTCCCATATTTGATTTTTTTACATAAGGAACTTAACCATTAGTTGGTTCAGAGTTTCCATGGCTTTCGCCATCCCAAAAAAAAAATTCTTGTATAATTTAGGAAGAAATTGTATTGCTCTTACCCTCAATTTCTTGTTTTTTTTTTCGATTTGAGGAAACAATCAACTATTGCTCCTACCCTCAAATTTTTCTCCGATCACTTATTAGGAAGTGACCTTTTTTTTTCTTCTTTATTTGTTTTCTGTTTCTTCATGGAGACATTTTTCATCTTCAAATTTTCTGCAACTTTCATTAGTATACTCACGAGCAAAGACTTCTCTTCTTTTTCTTTTTTCTCTTTGACTTTTCTCTGTACTTAGAACTTCAATAGTAGTTCTTCAACTTCTTCCTTTTTTTTTTTTTGATATGTCTTCATCTTCTTTTCTTGTTCTTCATCTGTTTTCATCTTTTTCTTATATTCTTGGGTGATAGCTTCTATTGTAGGTAACATCTTCTTGTCTTCCTTATCTTCACAACTTCTCATCAATTTTCAAAGGACCTTCACGCCTATGTAGATCGAAACAAGCTCTGATACCGGGATGGGTATCTGATATTTAGAACACACTCATGATGTTTTGGAGATGTTTGAGCGTAGGATTAGATTTCTAGCAGTGGAGGAAGACTAGATTTCTGAAACTCTCTGCATATTAGCATTTCTTGTTATTTCTTGCTCAAGTTGTTACAAATGAGACTCCCTGCCTTATATAGGCTCTAACTGGACTCTCTAGGACATTCTAAACTTCACTCGATAATTAACATAGAAGTGTTAGACTGACCTGTCACTTTCTAGAGATTACTCTCTCTAGATTTTTCTTTGACCAACTAGTTACATTTTCATCTTTTCACACCACAACAGCTGACTCACTGTAGCCAACTCTAGACTTTTCTTAAACAACTTGTTCATTCTAATCAAACAATCTAGATTACTGTAAACTCATTTGGACTTCATTTGGACATTACAAATTAGTATATTCCAACATATATGAACCAAACGTCAATAAGACAGAGGAAAAGGAGGATGAAATTCCAAAAACTGAAATTATGCACATGGCAATCTCTTATGTTGATGAAGAGTTGCTAAGAAGCTTTTAGAAATGATTTTGAGAAGATGTTCTTTTGTTTTAGGAGGGTTGAAACTTTAAAACAATCTGCGTGTTGGATCGGTGTTTAAGGCAGCGCGCTGGGCCGGTTTTCTAGCGTATATTGTGACTCATTATCATGTGGGAGTTGTTTCGTAGATATCACTCTCTTTTTGAAGTCAATTGCTGTACAGTATAGCTGGAGAATAATCAATTTAAAAGTTTCCACAACGGAAACACGACTAGTCGCTACTCTTTTTTAAGCATATTTGTTCATTGTACGCCTACTATTAATATATGTTTTTAAGTTGATCATTCAACAAACAATACATAGTATCAACGAAGAAGATATAATAATCATTGAATCAGTTATAGCCAAAATCATCAGTATTGTCCTTGAGTTTCTATTCCTTATGTTGATTATCACTGCAGTTTTTTTCACGTAAGTATATGAAAATCTAAGAGCATGTTTGGTATAGTTTTCAAAAACAGTTTTCTGTTTTTAAAAACAAAGAAAACAGAAAACAGAAGAACACGTTTGGTAGGGATATTTTCAGAGAATGTTTTCTATTTGTTTTCTGTTTCTGAAAACAAAAAAAAATGAAAACAACAAATTATTGTTTTCTGTGTTTTCTCCTTTTTCTTTTTTCGTTCCTTCTTTTTCTTTTTTCAGAACAAAGTAAGAGATATGGGGAATGACTGCAAGTGAATCATGGCTAGTATCACTATTTCTTAGACGAGTCTTTACATTTGATCTGATTTAGTTAATTTTTCTTGTTTTCAAAAATAGTTTTTATCCTACCAAAAATTTGTAGAAAATGAAAACAAGAAAAAAATGGTATGTTTTTAAAACAGTAGAAATCTATTTTTAAAAGTTGTTTTCAAAAATTGTACCGAATGGGCTCTAAATAACCTGGCACTTTTAGGGGCGACCCCAAAAGAATTAGGGGCGACTTTTTTATTCCCAACCCATATACACCGTTAAGGGATGTCCAAAAACGCGGAGAATACGTTAATGCCCTTACACAATCGGAAGCTATTTTGTGCCCGATTATTATAAAGCAATCGGAAGCTTAGTAACGATATTATACTACCGATTAATATCGATTTTGTGTCAAACTCGCATCTGGCTTCTATAACAATCGGAAAGAAAATAACCACACGAGACTACCGATTATAGTAGATCCTAAATTCCCAAAATTGGTGATTTCGCCAAGAAAGAAATTTGGGGAAACTGTATAATCGGAAGTCTTATTAACTACCGATTATTCTAGTTCCCAAATTCGAAAAAATTGACAATTCTGCAAAAACAAAATTTGGGGCAACTGTATAATCGGTAGGTTATTATCTACCGATTAATATAGTTCCCAAATTCGAAAAAAATGACATTTCTGCAAAAACAAAATTTGGGGAAACTGTATAATCGGAAGTTAAAATACTTCATTTGACTACCGATTATACAGTTGCCCCAACAAAATACAGCCGTTGGAACTCTAAACTCTATATAAGGATTGTATCCTTTTACTCTCTATGGAACAAAAATACCTTTAAACTCTCTCCAACATCATCTTCAACATAATGTCCCAACCATTCATTAATCCTACGGAGTTCACGATTGAAGAAGATTTATCTTTATGTAGGTGCTATGTTCAATTCTATCCGAGACGAGAGAAGAACGCAGGCAAGGAGGCATAATAAGTATGAGTTATTTGGGGAAAATTCACGAAAATTCTGCGACGACACCGGAACCCAAACAACCGTCACTCCGCCGATCTTTTCTCGCCGAGTTGGTTCAATAAATGGACACGTCCAAGAATTCGTCCATTTAACTTATCTTGTGAATCAATATCGATTGAGGGGTGAAACCAATGATGAGGTTATAGAACGATCTCTCGGGGAATGGCGGAGATGGAAAAGATCAAGCTTCCGTTATGAAGCTCATTTTAGAATCCTTAGGGCGATGGAAAGATTTAATCCGTTTAGGACTCGTCCAACACGTCCACGACGCTAATCATAATACCTTGTAATAGAATTGAGGGAGTTCAATGTAAAATTATGATGATGTGTAGGTGATATTGTTATGAATTTCAAAATATTTATGAAAATCGGAAGTTTTAATTGTTGATCTAACTACCGATTAACTACCGATTATACTCCAACGGCTAGTTCGTTCAAAAGAAACTAGCCGTGCCTCGAAAACCACATACAATCGGTAGATAATACATATTGAGAAACCTCCGATTATACTACTCTAATGAAACTGAGAACTCTGTTGACAAAACATCCTATAATCGGAAGTATATAACAATACATGTTTACCGATTACGAATAATCGGGTGCTTTGTTCAAACATTTACTACCGATTTTGGGTAATAATTGTACGCAATTTCAGTACAGTCTTGTAAAAGTACGCATCAACGGCTATATTTTCAAAAAAAAAGAGACGTTGGGACTCTCATCTATATAAGGAGGGTAAACTCTTCTTATTTATGCACCAAACAACACATATATAGCATTGTGTATTCTAAAAATAGATTTTCCATCGTCTACTCTTATGAATTCATTATATATCTCAACTTACAAGCATGGCAACGTTTGACGCAGATGAAGATTTGGTCATTGTGAAAACATGGTATCGTGAAACAAGACGTGAAGATGTCATAGCAGGAAGGTTAACAACCGAAGTCTTTTGGGCGAGGGTATATAGCCAATTTGTGCGAGAGTATGGAAATCCAAAGCAAAGATCACTCCAACAAGTTCATGATCGTTTCCGACTTGTCAAAAAAGGGGTAAATGATTACATAACGATACAAAAGAGGATGTTTAACACTAGCCACTTAAGCTTGTCGATCCAACAATTTGTAAGTATAACGCTTCGGGTGTTTAATCTTTCTTACTAAAACGAAGTTGACATTATTTTATGTTTGTTTATATATGAGACACTCGCAAAAGACAAGACTTAGTGGAAAAGGGTGAAGAATTCACTTATGATGGAAGTTATGAATTCTCAAGTCCGTCGTAATAAAAGATAAATGTTGATTGATGGTTACAATCGGAAGTTATTATTTTATATTGTCTACCGATTCTGGGAAGATTTTCACCTATTTTGTCGACTTTGGTGACAATCGAAAGTTTATGCAAAAGATGTTGTCTACCGATTCTCGGGAAGATTTTCAGCTTTTTTGTCGACTTTGGTGACAATCTAAGTTTATTCAATATGTTGTCTACCGATTCTGGGAAAAATTTACGCTTTATTTTTTGTCGAGTTTGGTGACAATCGAATGTTTATATAATATGTAATCTACCGATTCTGGGAAAAAATTTCATTGTTTTGTCACCTTTTAATCTAAGATAAATTCAAAAAGTTAATAACCGATTATAATATTGATGAGTCTGTTTTCAAAAAGTTATATAATCGGTTGATATATTAAAAATATAACTACCGATTATAGCTTTAGACTTCACAAAGATTTTCCACAAAATTCCAAAAAAAACATGTACAAATAGGGCTTTCCAAAATACATCTTTCAAACATAACAATCATTGATCTTCATCATCCGAGGGAACCAATTCCAGAGGCCTTCCGGAAATCCACCTTCATGACGCGATCCCAATCCAACATGTTGGTCTCATATTGTTTCAACCAATCGTTACAATGATTCGTTGGGAAGTAATCGCTCCAACCAGCCAACGGAGGTAATGGGCAATCCTCTTTACTCTTAAACCGATAAAATGCATCTCATTCACAAATTCCATAACAATTCTTCTATCTTTAACCGATTCATCGCAAACCGTCCTTGTAGGTGTAAACGTATAAGAATGTCCATACTTAGGAGGAACAAAGAAATGTACCACGCAATTCAAAGCGTCCGCTAAGAGATATCCACATTTAGGCATTGTCATCCAATACTTGGATCCGATTGTCTTCAATCCCTTTCGGCACTTTACACGCGCAACAAAGTCTTTGAACTCTAGTTCTTTGTCGTGCCTATCTCCTTCCTTCATCATCTCCATATAGAAATCCTTGTCCTTTATTAGTTGTACCGCCATCTTAGTTCTTAAATTTTGCCATTGGGTGACATCTTGGTTCACCGCCTCTCCAAAGTAACCAATTTGTTCCGAGGCGACGTGAAACCCACAATTGCCATCCCCATCAACCTGGTCGGTGGACAAAACAAATGGAACAATGAGTGGAGGGAGTTGTTTCATATACTCTTCTAAAATCGTATACCTTGATCGTGTTGGTCTTCCATGAAAATCCTTTGGACAACGAAGAGTACCATACTTCTCTCTTATAGTCACCATTTCCGTTGAATGTGTTTGTGGCGAGTCGCTCATTTGATCAATAACTACGGAGCTAGTTTGGGTCTCCACTAACACAACTTCTTCCACCGCATCGACTTGACTTACTTGAGAAGGCTTCTTAGAGACCTTTGGACTTCCATTTTGATCTTTTCTTGGACGACCTCTTTTCTTGGGTTGCGGATCATCTTCAAATTCGGCTTCCGAACGCTCATGCCGACACAATATTCTTTTATTAGACAAATGATCCTTTAATTCTTTCTTTCAATGGTCCTCGACACTTCAGTGTTTGGCCTACCCGCCCCCTTTTGCTTAATAGGTTCATCAACCTCCCTTAAACGAGGGTGAAGAGCTTGCTCCAAATCATGCATCAATATTTGCTTTTTGGCGCCATTTGTTGCAGCATAACGCTCGGCTATTCTTGCACACAATTCCGACTCCATGAACGATGGACCATTGACTATGGGGGTGCTTGGAGTGAAATTTAATTGCTTCCAAAATGGATGAATATCATTGATGTCAATCACATCGACGTACCTACCCATTTTATGACGACATGGGAGACCAATACCTATCATATCCTTGCAAACACAAACCGTATTCTCGTCATCGTAAGCTTTATACAACTTCAATTGTTCCATCATGTGATTTATTGCCCAACTTGAAACTTTATGAACAATGCCCCTTAGAAGCAATCTTTCCCTTTCGTGTTCCGTAGGGAATTTATGTACACTAAATTGCATAGAATCCTTAATCTTTATGAGATCACGATTGGTGAATTCATGGATTGCTTCTTGGATCGACATAACTCCATTTTGACTACCTAGAAGTATTTTCTTTAATCGGCCATGAGACCCCTCCGCAATGATTGTCATATCGTTCTTGAAGTTATGATATTCATATGTCCATGCATACACAAACCTCTCCTTAATCGGTAACCATTGTGTTTTACAATACTCAACGGGTTTTGGGTAGTCCTTGTAATATTCTTCCTCAAATTTCTTCAAGTTTCTTTCAGAAATTTCCTCGGTCATTGACCAAACGATCTTGTCCCATGCTTTCATGAACGCTCTCCAAATTATCCCATCCTCCTTCCATTTTTCATCAAATAACCTCTTATCTTCCTCTCGCTCTTCCTCGGTTAATTTACTAATGCGCTCATCCTCTTCCTTCGACCTCTTGGTACCCTTCCTTGGTTTTTTAGCTTGGAAATGGCGATGGCAATTGGGTCCGAGGTTGCCTTGAATGTGCCACGACATTGCAAGTTTCGGGCTTCAGAAACACTACCGCTATTGCATGCATTAAGGCTTGATCGTTATCCGTTACAATAACCCTTGGAAAATCATCCCCATTGTAAATGGACCTCGACGTCTCCAAAGATCCAAATGAAACTCACGTTGTTCTCATGATCCATTAAACCCCATGCAATCGTAAACGTGTTTTTGTCCGAAGTGTGACAAGCAATGTTCAACAACGGCATGTTATATTTGTTTGTCTTGTAAGTGGCATCTATCAACAGAATTTGATGAAAACACTAAGCCAATTTTATCATTTCGAGATGTGCCAAGAAAATACGTACCACTTTACCATCCTTTTCTTCCGTTCTCAACGTGTATTCGTGTAACTCAACTAACCACTGCGATTGTTGCATGACCGTTCTACCATCCCATTCCGTCCTTTTGATCGTAGCTAGGGCCGACTTAATTGTAGATAAAGAAGACAAGTTGTCGGGGTCGTCCGCCTTTATTTTACTTAAGATCGCACTCGCCTTTTGGATACGCATAGACCTCACCGTCTCCATTTCATGTGGTTTTAACTTCGCAACCATTACATGTCCAATAAGAGTGTCCGGATCATCGTGGTTGTGACAACCATTAGCAACTTTAGACATTTTCCAATTTTTACTTTCCCTACCATCGGGCTTATAGAAGACAATCTTAAATGGGCATCCAATCTTCTTTGTATGAGTTCGGTATTTGTTTCTCTCCGTCTTCCTTACATACTTATTATTCTTTCCCTCGTGACTCTTCTTCTCCCCACCTCGCTCACATACCATTTCAAACCGAATCTTCTTAACGCAACGGTTCTGAACTACCACGCACATCTTCTCTTTTGCCTTGTTCATAAGCCATTCCTTGGCCTCCTTCTTACTTCCAAATATCTAAATTGGCATATTACAAAACAAAAATAATAAGCATAAATGATTGGAAAAAGAAAAGATAATTCATGACCATACCAAATCGTTTGCATAGTGTAGGGAAGTATCAGGCCTCAAATAATAATCGTCATCAACCGCTACAACAGCCTACGCACAACAACAACAAGTTATGCATTAGAAATCGGATGGAAGTTTAGATAATAAGTAACCAATTGTAATACAATCGGTGATTTAATACTATACAAAGGAACCGATTATGAGAAATCGGTAGTCATGTACGAATATAGTCTACCGATTAACGACATACAGAAATGAACAATTCTTCTGTGTAAAAAGCTTCAATAATCGGAGGGACTATAAATTCATAAACCAACCAATTATTATATATCAATAATCGGACGTTTATTCATGTATACAAATTCCGATTGTGAGAAATTGAAGCTTTCAATTTGGGGATTTTTTCATATTCGGCAGATTAATACATCAAAATATAACCGATTATTGATAATCGGTAGATATGTTACTAAATTAACTACCGAATATATGTCGTTCATGTCATTCAATGCATGCAGAAATCGAATTTTCACGTTCGAAAACACACACAAATGCACGTAACATGGATAACATGGGTATTAGAGTTTGTTAACAACATACCCGTATGTTTGATGAATCATTAGCTTCGATCTCGGGTGATTCTCCATTTTCTTCCATGAAAGCGTCGTCTAGGGTTTCATCTCCATCAAAGTTTGGATCATTCAACATATACCCCAAATCGTCATCTCTAAACGGTAGTGAACCTTGAACTTCAACAACTTCACGTCCTTCTTCGTACCCATCCATGTTTATGGAAGTTGGCAAAAATCGGAAGTTGGCAACATATACCCACTTCTTCTTCTTCTTTTTCTTCTTCTTCTCTCACTCAATCGGGAGTTACCTCACGATGAGTCAAATTTTTTTTCCAAACACTAATATATAGACCCCAGCCTACCGATTACGGAGTTTGCTTCCGATTATTGAGTGAAACTACCGATTATTGTTTTGGCTATCGAATATTATAGTTTTTGTCAAAGGTTGAATCCCTGACCACTTATAATCGGTAGGGTATAAGTTTTATCATCTACCGATTATGTCAGATTTCAAATTAAACATTTCGCAAATAAGGATTTTAGAAAAAACTCATTTTGGGGCAACCTATAATCGATAGTTTGTGAAACCTATTTGGCTTACGATTATGGCTCCATACAAATCACGAACCACATGGTTAGGCCTGGCTCTGTACCCTCTTAACCTATGGATTTTGGTAAGTGTTCGATCTGGGGCTACTTACAATCGGTAGGTTATTAAGTTGAGTAGACTACCGATTATAGTAGATTTCAAAATTCATCACATGAAGGATTTTAGAAAAAACTAAATTTGGGGCAACCTATAATCGGTAGGTTGTGGAACCTATTTGGCTTACGATTATGGCTACATCCAAATCACGAACCACATGGTTATGCCTGGCTCTGTACACTCCAAACCTATGGAATTTGGCAAGGGTTCGATCTGGGGCTCCTTATAATCGGTAGGTTGTTAAGTTGTTAACGCTACCGATTATGGTATATTTCAAAATTCATCACAGGAAGGATTTTAGAAAAAACTCATTTTGGGGCAACCCATAATCGGATGGTTTGGTAATATATGTAACTCCCGATTAACGCCGCATCCAAAACGCGAACCAAGTGGTTATGGCAGGCTGTGTACACTGAAAACCTATGAAATATGGCAGGTTGGATCCTGGGCTCGTTATAATCGGTGGGTTATATAATTATATACCCTACCGATTATGGTAGATTTCAAAATTCATTACGCGAAGGATTTTAGAAAAAGCTCATTTTGGGGCAACTTATAATCGGTAGTGTATGTAACCTATTAGGCTTCCGATTATGGCTACATCCACAGCTCAAGCAAAGTGGTTATGGTTGGCTCGCACCCTCAAAACCTATGGAATTTGGCCAAGGTCAATATGGGGCTTCTTATAATCGGTAGTCTTACAAGTTGGATAAGCTACCGATTATAAAAGGGATTATTAGCCGTAGTATCTACACAATAATCGGTAGGTATAATTTCATTTAAACCTACCGATTCACCTTTAACCTACCGATTATGGAGTTGGCTACCGATTATATAAGGGCATATTGGCCATTTCGAAAAATCGAAGATAAGGGGTAGCTTAGATTTACGTTTGGGTGACCTTTTTTATCTTTTAGTGTCGCCCCTAATTCTTTTGGGGTCGCCCCTAAAAGTGCCAGGCTAAATAATTTGGTTTTCTTAGTATTTGTTTTGGTTTTTCTCTTATAAATGTGAAATTAACCATTTGAATATGCATTGTTCGTCAGAGATGGTATCTGCACATGACTGTGCACCATCGACGGATACGTATAACACAGATGTACAAACTTCTGATGGAACCATTACAGCTTCAGAAAGCCATCAGGTCGAAAATACATATAAATAATTTTTTTTGATCAGCAAATACAAGTTATTACCTGCGAGAGTGCTGACTTGTTTTAAACCACCTATTGGATCGATGATGAGTTATACTTCAAACCACCTTCGAAATTTCAATTTCTACGGATTCTTATACGTCGTTGTGTATTGTTTCAAACGACCGTTGTATTTTGTAATTCTGTCTGAACTATCTTTAATGTATCCGCGGCTAATTGTGTCATGGACATTATCATATGGTCGTATGTTTATCATTTGCTGCTTGAATTCACCGACTCCAATAGCATTTACTTCGAGCTCCCCTATACACACATCCACATATTGAACCTGACCCGTGACCTTTTCTTCTACACATGAGTTTAATCCGATTTTCTGATCAATTTTTCTTAAATTTATTTCAGTTTTTTAGAGCTGTAACAATTAAGAACTCTCAAATTGCAGAGATTTAATTTGAAAGACAAAAAAGTGATCTAAAACTAAATTTTGTAGGACAATTTGTTATGACGGGCACAAATACATTTCCTCATCACCAAGGGATTCCATATGTTTGTTGAACAAGTCCTCTGCCTCTCCTTCCACCTCTTCTTCCCCTTGATCCCCTGCCTCCTCTTGATCCAGTTGATGCTTGAGATGTCGAAGCATAAGTAAATGATGATGCAGATACTCTTCCTCCTCTGGTCGTTCTGCCCCTCCTACTCCTGCTTCTGCTAGAACTGAGCTCATTTGGATCTGGGTTAGAATGACTATTTATGTCCACCTTGGGTCTCAGTTCCATACCTTGGACAATAAGGCCACGCTTGTGTACTCCTCTCTCAGTCTCAAGCACGGACATATGCACCTCCCCGCCCTCTCTGACTCCTCCTTCATTAAAGAAATGGCCCATCTCAACCTCCATCCATCCATCTCCCCTCTCCCGTGCAAAATATTCAGTCTCCAACGGATCTGGTGAAGAATGTTCATCGCCAGCACATAAGTAGATAAGTCTCTCTTTGCTACACGCACTAGTGTCACCATCTCGTCCAACGACTTCGACTTTGGCCTTTATAGGTTCGTAATCATCAAATCCACTAGCATCATCTCTTAACTTCAGCACAAGGTAAGCTACATAGAAGGTGTTTGGGGATAGCAATTGGATTTCCATCTTCCCACGGATTTCAAGCCACCATACTGATCGCAGTTCGGCCACCTCAGCAAACCTGGAGCCACGGCAACCTCGATAAAACCAGTACTGAGGAGTGTCTCCGGCCCCCCCAAGCAATTGCAAGCTCCTTTGCTCCAAGCATGATACATTTCCTTCCACTAGATTTTTCCAACTGAATGCTCTTAAGACCACCATCAATGAGAAGTGGGTCATCCGATAGTCGATAATATAACTCTTTCTTAGATGGTGCAGCAGCTGATGAAATAGGATTGGACGCTCTAGAGATGATCTCTTGATAATTGGCCGGTAGAAATTTCTCCCAGAGAGCATCTGAATCAGCAGCGGATTTAAATAGAGTTGAAACTAGACTAGACCTGGACACGTCTGCCGGTGTTGTTAGAGATAGGATGGCAGATATACATCCTTCTGGCAGTCTTTCCATATTGTTAACATCTTCTGAATTTTCCATCTCCTCTTCTTTCTCTGCTCTTTCCATTGTTGACTTTACCTTGAATTCTTTATCTAGACTGATTCTGCAAAAGGGGAACAAAAAAAAAATGAGGAGGATGAAAATCCAAAAGGCAGTGTGGTTTGCAAGCACACTGTAAGTTTCTAACATGCGAGGGCAGTGTTAGGAGGGATTTGTGTATGCAGCAAATTATAAGTATAAAATTGTAACATTCATTACATAGATGTTAATAATATCAAAGAGGGTTGGGGGATTTCTGTACCTTAACTCGCTTAATCCAATCTCCATGTGCAAGTAATCTTCTAGACTTTGTAACCTCGTTGATGATCTTTAGCTGCAAGCTTTGTTCTTGAAACACCAATAACGTCTGTATATATAGTTTCTTCAAAGGAAAAGACGAGCTAACTTTTTTACCCTACTGACAAGAAGTTAGTTTCTCTCCTAGATCGGTGTCTAGCTTTGATAGCTTGCTCTCTTTATATATAGCTTTCATACATACATGAGCTATTACTTGTTTTCGGAAACCTAGTCTTTTGGGCTACAAGTAATTCCAGCTTTCATTAACCGCATAGAATACTACGTGTTTCACACAACATCAAATACTCGCAAGTCATTCTACCTGGCTCGGCCCTTGTCGCAAGAGCCTAGTAGCGGCGCTGTTTTGTTACTGCTGGCTGGGTTGGTTCACTTTGCCAGACCAGTTCAGGGTAACTGGTTACGCCCGGATGCACCAAATGAGTCACACACAACCGAGTCAGGCTAATTTCTTGGATATATCGGGAGTAAGACTAGGACCAAATCTTTAATTTCATCATCACGCAAAATCATGCACGTGTCCTTACTACCATGCACGTGTCAATAATCATTACACATCCTTCGGCTTACATGTCAATCAACCACAAAAATAAGCTAACAGAAGAGAAAAAGCTTACATTCTTCTCCTCTTTTATAACCCCAATCAAAAATGTCATTCTCTTCTACTTCCTTCTTCTTTTTGATCATATCTCATCCATGGCTACGCAAGAAATCAGACAAAGAATAACCAAAGATGAACCCACAACAGCTTCTTCTACAACCACCACCACCTCAAAAACACCACCACCAAAACCAAACAAAATGGCCATGGCAAAAAAAGGTCTTAAATCACTATCCATAGCTATTTCAATACCGACCATACTTACAATACTTACAATCTATCTTTCTGGTTCAAATCAAAGATACAAATCATTAGCAAATAAGCCGCTTTGGTTTCCACCAACATGGGCGTTCAATTTCTTGTGTTTAATATCGTCCTTCTGTATGGGTCTATCTTCTTGGTTAGTTTGGGCTGAAGGTGGATTTCATAAACAACCGAATGCTTTACCGCTGTGTGCAGCTCAGCTCGGATTGAGTTTATGTTGGAAACCGATTGTGTTGTTGATGGGTTCTAATTATTTAGGATTAGTAGTATGTGTTGCTGAGTTTGGTGCTTTAGTGGCTTGTTCAAGAATGTTTAGAGATGTTAATCCTATTGCTGGTGATCTACTTAAGCCTTGTTTAGCGTGGGTTGCTTATCTTACTATTATAAATTATAAACTTGTTTACCTCTGAATCACAAAGCTCCATGTAATTTTTATCTGTGATCTAATTGTCATGTATGTATCTAGTGTTTTTTTTTTTTTTTTTTTTTTTTTTTGTAATTTGTACTTCTTTTCTTTGTTATTACAACAATAATAGTTTAAGTTTTGTGTTGTTCTCATTTAAGTGCTCCATTTCCCGTTTCCAAATCTTTGAACAAGCAATACTTTAAGGGAAGTATCTGATGCGTATCCGAAAGTATCCCCAAGTTTCCCAACTTAGACGTCGCCTATACACAATGGAATCCGGTTCAAAACATGACAGCACCATTGCTTTCATCCTTGAGCTTTGGGTTCAATCCCAACCTAGGCCCGACCAAGGTACGGTAGGGTCAAACCACCGAGTATGGTGTCCATTCTCCACCCAAAAATTGAGATACTCGAGGTTTATTACCATTACAACTAACAGTTGAGCAAATCCGTGAACAAAGTCAAACTTGTTGGAATGATGTTCAATAAATAAGAGGAAAAGCTTATTGAGGATGGAATGATTACTAAAATGATTTTATATTGTAGGAAAGAAAAGAACAACAACAAAGTCGTTGTAGTATAGTGGTAAGTATTCCCGCCTGTCACGCGGGTGACCCGGGTTCGATCCCCGGCAACGGCGTCCTTTTTTGTTTTAAATCTGCTTTTCATCCATTTTTTGATTTGCCTTTTTTTCTATACCAAGGCATTTTATGGCCTTACTGTAGATAAGTTTGGCCTCGTATTGGTTAGAATTGTAATGCTGTCAACCTCCTTTTGTCAATCCTAAAAACAAAACTACAAAAGAAATTTTGTTGTGCATGCAGTATTTATTAAGGGTGCACAGGAACCGAGTCGGACCAACGGACCAAACCGGAACCGGTGGAACCGTACCTGGTTTTGTGCCGAACCGAGGTATAAGGTACAGGTACTGGTCCAAAAAATAGGAACCGAGGTCTAGGGTGTGTATACGGTCCAATACAAGTACCGTCTTTTAACCGAAAATCCCGAATAATAAAAACCGTTAGATTTAGGGGATAAGGGATCGGTATTAGCCGTTAGATTAAAGGGGTATATAAACTAACATAATAGGGTTAGGGTTACAGTTCCCTTTCTTTCTTTCTTTTTTCTCGTCTCCTCTCTCTGAGAAGGAGAAGAACTTCTTCTCTGTTAACCCAATCTCTACCAAAGTTAAGTAAAAAAAAACCCCTCAAATCTTCGTTTCTTCATCAAACTGAGTTCGCATCTCTTTGTACTACAGTTTTTGCCTGTTTGCTAATTCCGGTGTGAAGAAAATAAGAAGAACAATTTCAGAATCTTAATCACGGGGTAAGTAATCTTTACTGAAAATTCCTTATTTCTTTCTTTCTTAATCACCTGATTTGTTTCATCTTTTTTGTTCAATTTGTTTTTAATTTTTGTATGCCTGTGATTGAGATTGACGGAATTTTGTTTTTAATTTTTTTTTTTTTTTTCAGAATACTGGGTGTAGAGTTTAAGAGGAGAAGCCTGGAGAACTGATCCTTTTGAGGGGTATGTGTTCTTCTTTGTTTATTGCTTAGGTTTGATTTTGGGAAACTTGATTGTTTCTATTAGGTTCAATAGAATGATTTAATGATGGGTGCGGTGTGGATGCAATCAAAATCTTTTATCATTTGGGTTTGCAATGTTTAAGCATCAAAATCTTCTAAGGGTTTGCAATGTTTAAGCATCTGTAATTTTTTGAATGCACTAATAGTGTTTGATAAAATTGCTCATCAAAATGATTTTTCTTAGATATGTAAAGCTGTTTTAGACTTTTAGTAAATTGCTCATCTGATTTTTTTAGTAAATGCAATGTTTTAGTATCTTTCTCTATGTTATGAGTGGTTTTGTTGCAGTCATTGTAGTATCTTCAATGGCAGAGAATACTTGTGTTTCATTTGTCATATGTACATGTAAATATCTTTCTCTATGTTTATTGAATGCTATTGAATATGTGAACTTCTTTAAATGACTGTTCTTTTGGGACCAAACTCAATTGTGTTATCATATTTGGAAATTGTAGTAGTAGTCATGAGAATTATGTCTACAAGTTTGTATCAGATTTGGAAATTGCTTTGGCTCTGGTATTTATCAACTTGTTGATTAAGGTTGTTGCTATATATTAGGTGATTGTTGGATTGTGGGTTATATCCATTGTGGGAGCTTGGTGCAATTTCTTGACCTTGTTCTACATAGGTAAGAGAGAGTAGTTGCATTACTTTGCAAGTTTCTTGGTCACATGTATTATGTCTTATTCGTGTGAGTTAGGTCTAACTACTTGTGTTGATAGATAAGCTAATTTAGTTTGGCAATTACAAGATAACATGAATGTGGTTGGGTAGAAATTACAGAATTCTGGGTTCATTAAATCTCTTCTCTAAGACTAAGATTGAATTGTGATCAATGTTATTAAAAGTCTCTTATCTTGTTAGTGATGGATGCATCAATTCCAGTTAGGGTTCCGAACTAAATATGGCGCCATTTTACTAGGAGAAATGTTGAAGAAGCCACTTGCAATTATTGTGGAAGGACTTATAGGGCTAACATGTCCAGAAATGGAACTTCTGCCTTGTGGAAGCACTTTAAAAGATGCCCCCGCAATCCTAATCATAACAGAGCTCACATAAATAGATACAGTCTAATAGTTACTAACTGCTATTATTTGTTTTTGCAGCGTTACTTGGTCCTATCAACACCGATGAAACCACAAGTGCTGCTGACATGGATTAGAAGATCAAGATTCAAGACTACTGCAACACTAGCTGCACTGCTAGTTGTTATTTTTTCAGATTTTCTCATTTTCAAGACTTAGTGTGAGTGTCTGTGGCTACTGCCTACTTCTACTTGTTCTTTTTTCGGATTTACCAGACTTTAGTGTGTGTGTTTGTCAGTTTGTGTGCTACAGTACTGCCTACTGCAACTTCATTTTTCAGATTTTCAGACATTGTTTGTTTGGTTTGCTAGTAATATAGCTACTTATTAGTTGTTGCTTTGAATGAGAATTTGTGATATTAGTATTACTTAATATATTGGAAAAAAAAAAACAGTACTTAGATTGTCGAGAAAAAGACATATATTTCGTCTCTGGAAAAGTACCGAATGGTACTGGAACCGTACCTGGTACCGGCCGTGTACCGAATGGTACATGAACCGAGGTACAAGGTACAGGTACCGGTCCAAAATTTTGGAACCGAGGCTAGGGAGGTACAGGTACTCGGTCTCGTCAAGAACCGAGCCAAACCGTACCGTGTGCACCCTTAGTATTTATCTAAGTTCCATCCCTTGGACAATAAGGCAATATTTGCCTTCTAACCTCAGTCTCAAGCACAGACATATAAAACTCCCCGCATGCTTCTAATTCTTCTAATATTTCCTAAACGAACCCATTGGGGGATATCAAAACTAATTGGGGGATATGAATTACTTCCCCCAACCAAAGGTGTCTGCTAAGAGGTGTTTTTTGGGGCGAAAATACTAAAACACCCTTCTCTAAAAATAAAAATTAAAAAACTTAAAATCAAAAAACAAAAACATATCCCCATTTCCATCTTCACCTCTTATTAATCTCTTTTAGGGTTAGGGATTTGAAACCTAAATATTCCCCACTCCCTTTTAAATTCTCTTCTCCTTCTCTGCCGGCTCCTCACTTTGAAAACGATTTTTTTTTAACATTCGGAAGTGATGAAGACCATGCCGGAAGTGATGAATACCATGCCGGAAATAAAAAATTTACATCGCCGGAAGTGATGAAGACCATGCAGGAATTGATGAAGACCATGCCGGAAATTGGTGCCGGCATGCTTAGTAACTAACATTCAACGCCGTAACTTAATGTCGGCATGCTCGATAGAAATCTATCAATGCCGGTATTCAAGTGAAAAAAAAAACAAGTTTCTGGATACTTTACATCATGTGCCGGCATAGAAATTTAAGCATCATACTATGCCGACATAGATATCGGCATGCTCGAGAATTAACTGACTGTGCCGGCAGTGGACTGATTAAAACAAAAAAAATAGGTTGTGGAGATCAAAACCAGAAAATTTTGTTACGAGACCCTCCCGGATAGTGGCAAACATTTATGAAAATTTCCAACAAATGCCGGCATGGTTTTTTGGTTGAATACCATACCGGCACCGAGCTTTTTCAGCTGCAAAAATGGTGGATTCAAAGAAAAAAAAAAAATCAAATTTTCAACCTCTTAGCATCAATTCTCTCTTCACAATCATCTTCCATTTTCTCAAAAATATTTTCACTCAAAAATAGTTTTCCCTCCTTCTACTCTCACCTCACTCACACAAATTCAAATAAAAATACACACTAATCTATCCCCCAAATACTTAAGATTTTCCTAATTATTATTAACCACTAAATCTGATTAGTGAGGGCTAGATTAGGAATTAAAAACAATACATAAGGGGTGACGCAGATTTGATATATGGATCCAGTTTTTGTCATGTAGCTATATATCCCCCAATTAGTTTTGATATCCCCCAATTGTGGGTTCTAGATTCTTCCAACTGAAAGCACTTAAGATTTGACAGCCAGCAGCTGACAGAAAAGGATAAAATGCTCTAGAAATGATGCCGGAAGAAATTTTTCCCACCTGAATCGGCTGCAGATCTGATAAGATTTGAAACTAGACTAGACCAGCAGACATCTGCAGGTGATGTTAGAGATAGGATGTCAGATATACATCCTTCCGGTATTATTTGGAGATTGTTAATGTCTTCTGATTTTTCCACCAGTACATTATCTTTCCCTGCTCAATAACTTTACCTTGGTTCGTTCTTATGTAGATTGTTTCTGGTATATAATATATGAGTCGACGAGGAGACGTGCACCAGTTACCACTAGACGCGTATGTTACACATTATTGGGGTGTTGAGTCAGAGTCATATTCTATAGGACCAAAATAAACATACGTGTTACTCAGTTTGGTTTGAAATATATATTTTGAATGAGGAGGAGGACCCATGAAGTAACTATTTTAATTTTTATCTATTTAATTGTTTTTCTTACTTTAGGTTCATGGTAAAAACTATATCCATCTCATGTGGATATAAATTTTGCCGAGTGTCACATTTGAAACATGCGAGTGCAGGTGTCTCTCAGAAATCAAAACGTGGGCAATGCTTAAAAAGCGAGCCAAATAAAAATTAGTGACCCTTGAATAAAGAGTCTTGGTTGACCAAGTAAAATCTGGAATAAAATCGTGAAAGAAATTCTAAATAGAGGTGGAAAGTAACTTTAATTTTTTTTTTTTTTTTTTTTTTTTTTTTTTTGAAATGCATGACCGATTCATTTAATTCAAAAAAAAAAAAATCAAGAAATTGTTATAATTTTGGGAAAGTTTTTTCCCGTGGTCTCCGCATGTATAATGTTTAACAGAAATGAGGGGCATACGTTTTGCCAAACCTTTATAGATTTCTCATGGTGTTGTGCTTGATGTTTGACTACCTGATTTGCGAGTTCGTCTGCTGCCTGGTTTGCCTCCTGGTATAGGCGTGGTGTAGTCTTGAGTGGGGTATTTGTTGCATGAGATCATTTATTTCTGTCAGCTTACTTGTGAGGTACCAAGGATGGTCGCTTGATTGTTGTTGTTGAAGTTGTATTACTGCCTGTTAGTCCATTTCGAACCACACCCTTGGCCATTGTTGTTGTATTGCTAGTCTTGATGCTAACAGTAAACCCCATGTTTCTGTTTTTGTTGATGTTGCATTTCCTAATTAATGGTGTTGCCATTGCTAAAAGTATATTTCCCTCGCTATTCCTGCAAATTACTTCTGCTCCTGCTGGTCCTGAACATCCTTTCGTTGCGCCGTCTGTATTTATTTTTATCCAGTTCTCTTGTAGTACTTCCCAACCTACCATGATAGTTGTTGTTGTCGTATTTTTACGTAGGTTATTATTGTAGATATGGGGGTAGGTTTGTGAGTATTGGTATCAAGTGTTGTTGTGTCCAAATATAATTGTTAAACATTACCATGATTATCTGAGTTGTATGAATCGGAGATTGTCGTTGCTGTCGATAAACTAATGCATTTCTTGCTAATCAAAGATGCCACATCGTAAAGCCATATAGGATCTTAGTTGTATGTGGTATGTTTCCGTTGAGTGCTTCTTGTATACTTTTGGGTTGTCGACTGTGTTGGTTTGTTTTTTGGTTTATGGGGTTGTTTTGGTTATCTTAGGTGATAATTTGTTGCCAGACCTGGGTGGCCTGGGTACAAATGAAGAGTAGGTGGGTTGTGGTTTCAGACGCATTATTGCATAGTGGGGAAAGGTTGGTGGGTGTGATATGTCTTTCTAATAGGGTATTGAAGGTAGGTAAGCCTTCGAGGTTAGCTTTCCATAAGAAAAGCTTGATTTTTGGGGGGCATTTCAAGTTCCAGATTGTCTTGAAACATGATGTTTTGTATATGGTGGTTGGTGATGTGGTTGTAGTGGGAGTTGTGGTGTTTGGAATATGGTTATGGTTGGTGGTGATTAAGTTTTGGTTTGTTTGGAAATTTTGGTTATGTGTGGTGTTTTTTGTTGTGTTGGTAATGAGTAGTTGATAACCCGTTCTACATGTGTATTCACCATTTTTTGAGTGTGGCCAAATGATAGTGTCTTCCGTTGGATCATTGGTAGATGGATGTTGAGAATGTGGTGTGTTGAAAATGGTGTAAAGGAGGGTGTGGTTCCAAGTATTTGTTGTATTTTCTATTAGTGATGTTAATCGGATTTCTGGTAGTGGTGTGTGGATGAGTTGAGTGGCAGTTATCAAGGATTGACGTATTTAAGTTAGTTAAACTCTAAGTTATCAATTTTTGTAAAGCATTGTTCCTGCAAAAAAGTATCTAAGTTAGTTAAACTCTTCCACGGAGGGCTGGCTGATGGTTTTGGTTTTTGTATGGGTTTTGAGAAGAGTGGTTGGTTGTGAAGGTATTTCTCTCTGCTCATTGTGGCCTAGATCGACTTGTCGTGTCCATGCACCTTCCATGCTTTTTTCATGAGTAAATCTTGGTTGTGTTGTCGGCTTTTCCTTATACTAGTGCCTTTTATATCCTTCGGTCTGGCAACTCTTTGCCAACCAATTGGATGTAGCTTTCTTTCATTTTTGTCATGCCCAAAAAAAAAAAAAATCTCATGATTTGGTCCATCTTTTTATGTACATATACTGGTAACATTTGATTTTGCATTGCATGGTTGGCTGTTGGTTGGAGTGAAGTTGTAATTAATAGAAATTTGTTTGCCTGATTAACACATTTTGTTATCCATCCTCGGGCCTTGCGTTCCATCCTATTGACAAAGTCTGTGAACATATGGGCACTATTTCTACCTCTGTTGAAATGGATTCCCAGATATATTGGTGGGTCCTGTGTTTTCGGTATCTCAAAGAAACAACGTAGTCCATTAATATCTCTGGGAGCAGCTTCGGGTGGTGAGTAGTGTGTGACTTGTCTTTGTTTATGAGATGGCCTGCCGAGTTGGAGTATATATGTAGCAGTTTCTTTAGGTTGATGCATGATTTCGGTTCCGCCACGCAAGAGATTAATAGATCATCTGCATACATTAGATGTAGAATGGGTGTACCTTTTGCCGCTATTTTTATCCCTTTGATAGTCCCATGTTGTTGTTGGTGGCCGATATTTGACGACAGAATATCTGCACATAAGATGAAAATATATATATGGTGATAGGGGGTTACCCTGGCGTATTCCCCTTGTTGGTTGGATGTGTCCATAGGTCGTTCCATTAACATTGATCGAGTATGTGACAGTGTTGATACAAGTCATGACCAACTTGATGAACTGTTGTGGAAAACCTAGCTTGGTGAGGTCCATTTGGATGAAGCCCCAGTCTAGTGAGTCGTACGCCTTTTAGATATCCAATTTCATAGCAATTTTTGGGTGTTTCGATGGGGCGGTTGTTTTGATGACATGAATAATTCAGCGACAATGGCAATGTTGTCAATAATGGATCTTTTGGGTATGAAAGCACTTTGGTAAGGGATGATGATGAATTGCAGGATGGGTCGGAGACGGTTCACCAGTATTTTTGTTATGATTTTGTAGACCATGTTACAAAGCCCAATGGGCCGGAAATGGGATGGTGTTGTGGGGTTTCAAATTTTCGGAATGAAGGTGATATGGGTGTGGTTTATTGGTTCTTGTAAGTGGTTGTGTTGGAAGGAAAATTTGACCATGGCTATGATTTGTGGTCCTGTGGTTTCCCAAACAAATTTAAAGAACTTACTGGTGAAGCCGTCCGATCCGGGTGCTTTTTCAGAGCTTATGGAATCCAAGGCTTGCTTGATCTCCTCCATTGAGACTGGAGTTGTTAGCCTTTCCATGTGTACCTCCGTTAACCTTGGATAGATACAATCAAACAACTGCATGTCTATCACCGTGTTTGGAGCATAGTATTGCTTGGACAAGTAATGAACGAATGTTTGTGCTATTTCCACTGGCGTGTCTACCCATGAGTTATTTCCCATCTGGATTTTCCTTATATGGTTGAAATGTTGATGTATTGCCTGAGTGTGAAAATATGTCGTGTTCTTGTCTCCTTCTTTAAGCCATTGGACCCTTGATATTTCCAGAAGATTACTTGGCAGTGGATAAGAGTAAGGTGAGAATTCCTTGCTTGTAATTCTTTGTCTAACCAAAACTCTAGTACCAGGACGAATGAAATAGCACACTGGGATTATGCATGTTGAATTTGCTTTTCTGCTTCTTTTATTTGGCCCGGTAGATGACCAAAAGTATTTTCGCTCCAAAGCTACAGTGTTTCCGCTGTGTTTGACATTATGTTGAGTAGGTTTGTTGGTGGAGATGGGTTGAACGATGGATTCCAAGCATTCTTGACAACCTCTTTAAGGTGTGGGTGTAGTAACCATATGTGTTCCACCCTAAAATATTTTTTTTGTGGTCGTGGGATGGCTTTCTCTTTTAATAATATGGGTGCGTGATCTGATGCAATCCTTGGTAGGTGTTGGATCAATGCATAGGGGTGTAGTTGCAGCCACGTTTGATTGCTTAGACTACGATCAAGTCATCCGAGTATGAGGTTGTTCCCCTGTTGATTGTTTGACCAAGTGTATGGGTTACCAGAGAACCCTAAGTCGATGAGGCCATTGGTGTTGATCACCTCTTTAAAAAGTTTTTCTTGGTCATGGTTGACAGGTCGACCACCTTTTTTTTCTTCCTGGCAAAAAACCTCATTCAAATTACCCATCAAGAGCCATGGGAGGTTGTGTTGAGGTATTATGTTGTTGAATTCTCTCCATAAGTCCCATCTTGCCAGCGGTTGTGGTTGTCCATATACTCCAATGAAGAGCCATGGGGGTTGTGGTGTAGGAGGGGTGATGTAAGCATGAATTATACTTTAGTTTGCCAAAATAATTTGGACATGCAGGTGGGCCAACCACATCAGGCTCACTCCACTTTTCCGTCCATTACTTGAAAGTGCGAAACATTCATCAAACCCTAATCTAGACTTTAAAGAAAACATATGTACATCAGATATGAAAGAGTTTCAGATAAGAACATCAGACTTAGTTTGTGAATTCGGTTGAATTCACACAGTTTTTGAACTATCATGGATTATGAAGTCCTTGACAGTTCCATTATAGATAACTCATAATGGTTGCAAGTGATGGTTCTTGCCTCGCATACCTTTTCTTATAGCTTATGTATCAGTTTCTTCTTCGATAGAGATAGTTGCCAAGCTGGTGTTGTTGTGGGCTGCTTGTCTTGCCTTTGATCAGCAGTGATTGTTGCCGTGTCTTTCTCTTCATTTTTGGTTTGTTGGGGTGAATTTGTTGTGATCTAACTTTCCGAGTCCTTGTTGTGGGGACTTCATATTGTGGTTGGAAGGTCCTTGTCGACTCTGGTTGGAGAGATGGAGTGATAGGAATTTCCTAGCCTTTGGTGGAGGTGGTAGTGCTGCAAAATCTGGAGTTGGGGGTATGTTGAGGTGTTTTGGGGTGCTTTTCCTTTGATGGGCACCTCTCCTTTATATGTTTGTATCCTTGGTGTAGGGTGTTCCTCTGGTGCTAGTGATGGTGCTGGTGTATTTACTTGATTATGTGTGACAGCACGCCGTTCACTTTTGTGATCACCATAATGATAATTGTGTGCGGGATGTCAAGGGCATTATCCAGTGTCTGTGCATAAAGTGGGTTGAAGAAATTGTACAGCTGGTTGTTGCAGGGGCTGGTGGTGATGCTTGGTAGTGGACCTGATCCAAACTTTCTTTAAAATTTCTATAAGGTTGATGTGGTGGGCCTGGACTCTTGCATTTGTCCAAGTTTCTCCGTTTGTCTGCTCTTGGGATGATCGATGCGGATACGGGGATTCCAAAATGGATTGGTCCATCCATGAGTGGATTGGGAATGTTATCTTCTCCTGAGCTCGACACAGATCCTGAACCTGGTTCTGATCCGGCACTCGCCCGAGACCAAAAATTTTAAACTCGGATCTGAAACCATATCAGTTCTTATCTGTTTCTTTTTGCCGGTTTTCTAGAGGGTCATAATTATTTCGTCTGGCAGTAGACGAATTTGCACCCTTCCCCTGACCTGATTTTTGTGGGTTGTTGTTAGAAGTTTCTTTGGCAGATAGCGGTGATTGAGGAAGTGGGGTCCAGTTAAAACCTTGTTGAATCATTGATGGAGTTAACCGAGTCGGGATTATTTTGGTCACCATATCTTTCAGTGGGGTGGTTGGTGTGGAGCTTGATGGTGGTGGTTTTTATTGCACGGCCACCGGTTGGTAGGTCATGGGAAATAGCTCTGGAGTAGTGGGTGTTTGGGTTAATGCTGATTCTCTAGTGAGACGGTTTGACGATGATGAGGTGAAAGATGAGTGTATTGGTTTGGGTCTTGCTTCCCTCAATTTTCTATTGATATGGAAAGAGTGGGTGTTTGGGGTCTTTCAAAGCATGTTGGTCGTTGATGAAGACTGGATATTCATTTGCAATATGGCCAATGAGGCCACACATATAACACAGTGTTGGAAGGTGTTCATATGCAAATTTCACCCAAGTTTTTCCAGTAGTATCAAGTAAAACTCCATGCATGAAAGGTTAAGTTAACGTCATCTCTACCTTTGCTCTTACCGGTTTGTAGTCGAGGTCCACCTCTAGACCTCTGTCAGTGTCACTTAGTAGCTCTTTCATTGAAGTTCCATCCTCCAGGTGTACAGGTAAACCCAATAGTTGTATCGAAAAGATTGTAGTCATGAAACATGCAAGTGGGTTTTGTAGATATTTGGTCCAATCCTCTATCAGAACTACTTGGTTGGACATGATCCAAGGGTTTTGCTAACTAGGATAGTTTCTTTGTCACTTACATGTTCCATTGTGCACTGAATGATTTTGTTATCAGTGTTTGTCCAGGTCTCGAACTTTTTGATCTTGACGGGGTGCCAATGTTTGGTTACTACTTGTTTGAGACCGGAGTAGGTGATGTGACATGCTAGTACCGTAACTGCCATACATCTGTCGTCGTGAGCTTGCATGAGTGATTTCATCCTTTTTGTGAGATGAAATAGTGAAGTTTCCTTTTTTAGGGTTGGGATTTGGTTGTTAAAAGGTATGGTATCTTCTGTGAATCATTGGGGACCTTGATCTTGGTTTTTTCCTCCTGTAGTTACTCCCTTTTTGTTTTGATTCTGTTGGAGAATCTTTTCTTTTCTTTTGCTGGAAAGTACGAGTGTTTTCTGTACTTTTGCTTTTTGAAGGTTGGGATGAGTGGGTTGAGGAATAAGCAGAGGATAAAGACGAGAGGTTTGATGATGTTTTTTTTAGGGGTTGAGCAGGGTATAGAAGGATCTGAGAGGGGACGAGTTTTGGGCTTAGCGAGATTCCTCGGGAATTGATGGATTTTAGGTATATGTGATCAGTGTGCAGCGGTGCAGACGCGCGTGGTGATGATTGAGTTTTTGCCAGTGAAGGAGGCCATGTATTGATCCCTGAAGGAGGTGGATGGTGGTTCATTGGTTGGAATGATAGCTGGTGTTGTAGATTTGTTTAATGGGTGGAAATAGTGGAGGTGGGAGGTTCTCTATTGGTGTTTGATAATCGATAGTTGATTGATAAAAAAACAAGAAGAAACCAAAAACTCAGAAATTCGAGCCAGATTATTTTTTCCTTGTGAATTTGGGTTTAAGCTATTGCGTGATCTTGATGAAACGGATTTGAAAATACGAGGGTACCCATATACACCACAATCTTTAATTTATCCACCTATAAGTCCTCTTACCGAAAGTCATTGTCTTTGGACAAAGTCGAGACAATACTACAAATTAGTATTCACACTTTGTGTGATTGTCTATGGATGCGAGATAGAGACAATACGACAACCAAAGTGTGATTACTTGATAATAGGTTCGGACTTAACCAAACTCTATAGGATCACTTATCAAGTAAAGCGGAGTTAACGTTTGTGTATTTTACTTTTAATTATAATAAACAATTATAATTGCGGAAATAGAAAAGTAAAAGACACAACAAGATTTTGTTAACGAGGAAACCGCAAATGCAGAAAAACCCCAAGACCTAGTCCATAATTGAATACTCTCATAATTAATCCTCTATAAAAAATCTAAACCAACTTCTTATAGTTGAGACCAAGCAACTAACCCTAGTTCACTCAGTTTCTTCAGTATCCATACGCTTTCGACTTCGATGAGTGCATGCACTGGAATAATTCCTTTGGATCGTATTCCAAACAGTAAAAGAACAACAAATCTGTTTGATAACAACTCTATTGATTCTTCAAGATAAAGATATCTCAAATCATATGCAAAGGCTCTTCCGTTTAAGCTAATAAACTCCTTTGCCTGGTTAGATCAATCTATCCAACAACTACCGAAGTAGGAGAGTTTAGATTTGCAATCAATCAACATTGTTAGAGCACTGCTCGGTCGAACTCGCAAGCGTTGCTATCTCAAGCTTGTTTGTCAAGTTTAGTTGCCAAAACTATAAGTCTTGATTTATAGTCTACTTATAGATAAGTCTCGGACTAGGATAGAAAGTGTAGTTGAGCTCTAGACTCCACGATGTTCATCATGCAAAGACGAAGAACTACTCAAGGAACTGGTGGAACTTCATCGACTAAAAGGTATGTGGAGACTTGGACTTATCTATCACTCAAAAGTTTATCTACTCTATCTCCTATCTTGAGATAAAAGTTGTATTGCTATATAGACTTCGATTATACACATTTGCTATTTCGAGCCGAGTTTATCTCGCTTATCTATTTCTCGAAATATGTGTTGGTAAGCTTTTCGCTTTGGCCAAGTTCATCTTTACTGTTGATTATTTCAATATCTTGAAAATCGCTTTGATGAAAAATATTGTGTGAATAACCGCTATTTAACATCCTTTAAGAATGTTTCAAATGAGAGTTTAGAATATATAACCTTGAATGGATATAAATATTGTATGTGAACTCATACGTGTGTAAGTCCAAAATCCTTGAACTAAAGTATGCGTACTTTACTAGTTCAGGAAGTCCGGAAGCTAAGTCCGCGTACCCGTACGTGTACTGCCGGAAGTTCACATCCCGTGAATTTTTGCTGGAGTTAAACAAACTCAGACAGGGTACTTAAGTATGCGTACCGGTATGCATACTTAAGTGGGTTATTTTCTAAAAACGGTTTATTCGTGAACTAAGACATATATAAACTAAGGAATACATATTTGCAAACCGTGGCTATAATGTTCATGTATCGATTCGAGTGAATCAAAATCGTTTTTTCTTCGATTGTGTCTTATATACTTCTATGAGATCTAAGCAATTGAACAACTCTCTAACAAGTTCATTTGAGTCATTTGAACTAGTTATGGTGAAGATGAATAAGGTTGATATGAAAGTGTTCATATGGCTAACCATTTGGTTAAACACTGTTGAACCAACTAGGTGTACACGTTTAGGTACGGTTACACAAACCTTAATGAACGCGCATTTCATTTGCGTATAACAAACTAAGTTCGATCTAACGGTTGAAAGATATTAGCTTGAATCTAATCAGGTTTTCATCTAACGGTGAATATTCAATGCTTTTTTACCAAGGTAACTTAGATTGCAAACCCTGATTTGGAGACTATATAAAGGAGAACTCTAGCAACTGGGAAACCTAATCCCCACACCTCCTGTGTGATACTAGTTGTATAAGATAAAGTCGATTCTCCTTTAACATTTGTGAAAAGACGAGGGTACCCAAATATACCTCAATCTAAAACTTTTCCACTTATAAGTCCTTTCTCTGAAAGTGATTATCTATGGACTTAGTCGAGACAATACAACTAATCGGTTCACACTTCGTGTGATCGTCTATGGATACAAAATCGAGACAATACAACAACGAAATATGTTTACTTGATAAGAGGTTCGGACTTAACCAAACACAATAGGATTACTATCAAGTAAATAGAAATTAACGTTTGTGTAATTTACTTTAAATTATAATAACAACAATTATAATTGCGGAAAATAAAAGTAAATGATACAATTTTGTTAACGAGGAAACCGCAAATGCAAAAAAACTCCGGGACCTTGTCCGTAATTGAATACTCTCGTGATTAAGCCGAATTACAAAATCAAACCAACTTCGTATAGTTGAGACCAAGCAACTAAACCTATAGTTCACATAGTTCCGTCTCGTAATCCCACGCCTCCAACTTGTAATAAGTCACGTACTTGGAACAATTCCTTTGGTTCGTATTCCAAAGAGTAAAAGGAACAACAAATCTATTTGGTATCAACTCTTTTCAACCAAGTGATGTGAGTTCGACAAAAGGCTCTTCCGTTTATCACAATAAACTCATTTGTCGTCCTTAGATCTATCTTATCAACAACTACCAAAGTAATTCTTAACATTTTGAAATCAATACTTTTAATCACATACTTTTATTGGATCCTCTTTAACCGGTCTACACAACTAAGCAATCCAATTTATCACAAGGATAAACCGATTATAGTTGGATCCTCTTTAACCGAAACAAGTATTGTGCACACCAAAGATTATGAACCCAAATCAGAAATCTTCAAAGTCTTCTTTGTCTTCAAATCTTCAATAAACACATGCACACAATCAACTTCAATCTCTTGTGATTAATCACGTAAAAAATGGAGTCTGTTAACAATGGATTATCACAAAACGTCTTTAGATCTACAAACAGTCTAAAGATCCCTGTCGAAACTTCGATCTAATTTGAGTGAATCATATATCAGAGTAGAAGATTCTCAAGCATAAACAAACTAGGTGCAATCAAAGTTCAACAACCGTTAGTCAATCAAAAACTAATAATAAACCGCAATTATCTAGTTTCCCACCAACGCTACTAATAGAGCTTCTCAATCCCAAAGAAGTCTTTAAACCGAGTGGTCGTAAGAGATTTCGCCTAATTAGGTTACTTTCCTCTCCGAATAGGCGGCTCCACCAGTAACAACACAACTAGGTATTTTTGCTGGCTCTGGGGATTAGTTAGCTAGAAATGCAAACTTTGATATTTATAGACAAGGAAGTTTGGCGACGAGGTGTCGAACTCGCAAAAATAATTCCTTACTTCTCTTACACTAACTAGTAGTACAATGACAAGCAGGTTCGTTCCTAAGGGAGAGTTGAGTCTAAAGTTGTCAATTCAAATTTCTGAATGAAAATAATGCAAAATAAATAAATGCAAACAATGAGGATGAGAATGATCAAGGATTCTTTCTCAGTCGCGAAACATGAATCTTATCAATATAGCTATGTTTCTACAATCACCAATTACTAATAACCCTAGAATATTTAGTACGCTCAAATATCCAGTAATATCTCCTAAGTTCACCGGACACGGAAGCGCTCGACTACTGGATTCTACTTGCCAAGTTTCCTAGAAGTACGCTCTATAGGTGTGACTCAATCAAATGCATTAAGTTCAGTGAGATATGTTATTCCTAGTGACAAACACAAAAGATCGATTCATTTACTAGTGTCATTCCATACATATGATTACTTAACAAAATCCCATCGTCAATAACCACATATTACTACTTGTATCAAGAGTCTCTAGACAATTACGGGTCGAAGAGGTCTCAACTAGCATTAGAATCATCCATAAACCAATTTAATTTGCTACTTAAACGATTCAAGAATAATTCATAAACACTTTTGGCACCGTAGAGACACTACGGGAAAATTAGTAATCTACAAATCGTAGATTGACAACTCGTAAATTAAAAGTTGTAAAATGTAGTATGTTTTACAACTTTTTCCAACAAAAGCGTTGTCAAAGTAAAATATGTCCAACTCTTAGGACCAACGAGTTCCTAAGAGTAGTGACGAGAATCGAGAACCACAACTTGTTGTGTGAAAAGGGTTGCGGGAGAGAAGTGACCACCTTTAGAATTTACGACTCATATCCTAAAGGTAGTGAATGATTTTAAAACAACACTAATAAGAGTCGTTGAAGATAAGAAAAAAATTGAAAAATGTTCTTGTAGAGAATCGAACCCAAGCTTACTAGGTGTTAGCACAAGATGTCAACCATCCTGCGGATTCACAATACTGGTAGATTTGTGCTTTTTCTTTTAATCAACATTCACAACCTTTACAAGAGTTGTAAAATGATAAATTGACTTTGTAAAAAATGAGGCTAAGGTGAATCGAACCTTGAACCTCCTCTCGTCTAAGACTTGGATTTCAACCACCATTCCACATTTACATGCATGTCTCGCTTATATTTTACATTTACTTTTATAAAAAAGTGATAAGGAAAAAACATGTTAAGGAAAAGAAACAAATGGACGATTATGATGTAAATGGATGGTTATGATGGGGAGATGGAAAAGATAAGAAGAAAAAGGATAAATAGACCTTCTACAACCCCCTTAAGAGTCGTCGTAAAGGTATAAACACTTCGCTAAATTTTTCTCACTTCGCAAAAAAAATTCCCACTTCGCTAAATTTTATTCACTTCGCAAAAAACTTCTCACTTCGCTAAATTTTTCTCACTTCTCGCTAAATTTTCTTTTCATCGCTATTGACAACCTTTATAAGAGTTGTCGTTGAGGTATAAACACTTATGCTAAATTTTTCTCACTGCTAAAATTTTATTCACTTTTGCTAAGAATATTCCCATGGAATCTTACCCGTAAATGAGTGGATTCATCGTCTTTCAAAACTTTCGAGACTTATAGTAGTCCGCTAATGGCCAAGTTTTGATCCCTGTGCAGTTTCTTTCGCGAAGTTGACGAATTTGTATGTGTTTAAGGTTTATGAGAATATTTCCATGCAATCTTACCCGTAAATGGTTGGATTCATAGTCTTTGCAAACTTTCAGATTTATAGTAGTCCGCTCATGGCCAGGTTTCGATCCCGAGCCAGTTTCTTTCTCAAAGTTGACGAATTTGTGTGTGTTTAAGGTTTCGAGAATATTCCATCGAATCTTACCCGTAAATGGTTGGATTCATCGTCTTTGCGAACTTTCGGACTTATATTAGTCCGCTCATGGCTGTGTTTCGATCTCGAAGCCGCTTTCTTTCTCGAAGTTGATGAATTCGTGTGTGTTGAAGGTTTCGAGAATATTCCCATGGAATCTTACCCGTAAATGGTTGTATTCATCGTTCTTACGAACTCTCGGACTTATACTAGTCCGTTCCTGGCCAGGTTTCAATCTCGGAGCCAGGGTTTGCATACAATATGCTAGAATAGGGTTTGCTTAATGTTTCGGGAATATTACAAAAGAATATTACTTGTAAATGGATGGATTCATCGTTCTTACGAAATTTCCGACTTATAGTAGTCCACTTCTCGGCCAGTGTTTCGATCTCGGAGCCAGGGTTTGCATACAATATGCCAGAATAGGGTTGGTTTAATGTTTTGTGGAATATTCCAAAGGAATCTTACCTGTAAATGGATGGATTCTTCGTTCTTATGAAATTTAGGACTTAGAGTAGTCCAATCACGGCCAGGTTTCGATCTCGGAGCTAGGATATGCGTACATTATGCCGAATATGGTTTGTTTAAGGTTTCGGGAATATTTCGAAGGAATCTTACTCAATAAATGGATGTATTCATCGTTCTTACCAAGTTTCGACTTAGAGTAGTCCAATCACGGCCAGGTTTCGATCTCGAGCCAAGGTATGCGTACATTATGCCGAATATGGTTTGTTAAAGGTTTCGGGAATATTCCAAAGTATGCGTACGTTATACGAATATGGTTTGTTTAAGGTTTCGGGGAATATTTCAAAGGAATCTTACCCGTAAATGGATGTATTCATCGTTCTTACGAAGTTTCGACTTAGAGTAGTCCAATCACGGCCAGGTTTCGATCTCGGAGCCAAGGTATGCGTACATTATGCTAGAATATGGTTTGTTTAAGGTTTCGGGAATATTCGAAGGAATCTTACGTGTAAATGGATGTATTCATCGTTCTTACCAAGTTTCCGATTATAATAGTCCACTTCCGACTGTGTTTCGATCTCGGAGCGAAGGTACACATACAATATGCCGAATAGGGTTTGTTTAAGGTTTCAGGGAATATTCAAGGAATCTTACGTGTAAATGGATGTATTCATCGTTCTTACCAAGTTTCGACTTAGAGTAGTCCAATCACGGCCGTTTCGATCTCGGAGCCGGGATATGCGTACAATATGCCGTAATATGGTTTGTTTAAGGTTTCAGGAATATTTCGAAGGAATCTTACCAGTAAATGGATGAATTCATCGTTCTTATGAAGTTTCGGACTTAGAGTAGTCCAATCACGGCCAGGTTTCGATCTCGGGCCGGGGATATGCGTATAATATGCCGGAATATGGTTTGTTTAAGGTTTCGTGGAATATTCAAGGAATCTTACACTGTAAATGGATGGATTCATCGTTCTTACCAAGTTTCCGACTTAGAGTAGTCCACCTCCGACCAGGTTTAGATCTCGGAGCGAAGGTACACATACAATATACCAGAATAGGGTTTGTTTAAGGTTTCAAGGAATATTCCGAAGGAATCTTACATGTAAATGGATGTATTCATCGTTCTTACCAAGTTTCTGACTTAGAGTAGTCCAATCACGGCCAGGTTTCGATCTCGGAGCCAGGATATGCGTACAATATGCCAGAATATGGTTTGTTTAAGGTTTCAGGGAATATTTCGAAGGAATCTTACCTGTAAATGGATGTATTCATCGTTCTTACGTTTTCGACTTAGAGTAGTCCAATCACGGACAGGTTTCGATCTCGGAGCCGGGATATGCGTACATTATGCCGAATATGGTTTGTTTAAGGTTTCAGGGAATATTTGAAGGAATCTTACTGTAAATGGATGAATTCATCGTTCTTATGAAGTTTCGGACTTAGAGTAGTCCAATCACTTTACGGTTTCGATCTCGGAGCCGGATATGCGTATAATATGCCGAATATGGTTTGTTTAAGGTTTCAGGGAATATTCGAAGGAATCTTACCTGTAAATGGATGGATTCATCGTTCTTACCAAGTTTCCGACTTATAGTAATCCACTCCCAGACCATGTTTCGATCTCGGAGCCAAGGTACGCATACAATATACCAGAATAGGGTTTGTTTAAGGTTTCAGGGAATATTTCGAAGGAATCTTACCTGTAAATGGATGTATTCATCGTTCTTACGAAGTTTCTGACTTAGAGTAGTCCAATCACGGACATGTTTCGATCTCGGAGCCAGGGTTTGCATACAATATGCCGTTATACCATATTTAAAGTTCGAATCGACACTGAGCTTCATATTTATCGATTTCAATGATGTATCCTTCTAAGTTTGAAGTCAGAAACCCTCACGAAGCTTCTTGGTTCACAATTTGTATGTCGTCATACCACATTTGAAGTTCTAATCAACACCGAGCTTCATATTTATCGATTTCAATGATGTATCCTTCTATGTTTGAAGTCAGAACCCTCCCGAAGCTTCTTGGTTCATAATTTCTATGTCGTTATACCACATTTGAAGTTCGAATCAACACTGAGCTTCATATTTATCGATGATGTGTCCTTCTACGTTTGAAGTCAGAACCCTCCGAAGCTTCTTGGTTCATAATTTCTATGTCGTTATACCACATTTGAAGTTCGAATCAACACTGAGCTTCATATTTATCGATTTCGATGATGTATCATGCTAAGTTTGAAGTCCGAACCCTCCCCCAAGCTTCTTGGCTCATAGTTTGTATGTTGTTATACCACATTTGAAGTTCAAATCAACACCGAGCTTTATATTTATCGATTTTGATGATGTATCCAAATAAGTTTGAACTCGTAACCATCCCGAATTTTTGGTCCATCTCTAGTAATCTTATAACCCGAGTTTTACAAGTGTGAACTAAAGATACTTCATGACCTATGCGATTAGTCGAAATTCAAACCCGAAGCACAAAGAGAAAACACAAAAACACAAAGAGAAAGCACAAAGAAACACACCAATTATCGAATTCATTTTTCATTTTCCCGATTCATTCTTATACATTTTTTGGATTTTTTTATATAAGAATGTCGATAACTATGCCCTAAATTTATTAATATTTTTTTGGGATTTTTTTTCATGTCGAAGATTGATAATTAAACCGAAAACATGAGTTCGTATTAACACAAAGAGAAAGCACGAAGAAAACACACTTTCCTTGATCCGTATGACACTCTTAACTTAAATCTGTACCGTTCATAATGTTTGCAATCCGTATGACCTCCTTATCTACGGTTCAAATCATAATATTTACCTTATCTATATTATAGGAGAGAAAACCACCACTCATTCTCCTCGTTTCACTCTCTTCTCGGTTCTCGCTCTATTTTCTTGCACTCTGCAGTTCGTGAAACCCTAACCCAAGTTTCGTTAGCTTCCATTGATTCAAATCTTCATCACAAAACTTAATTCTTCCATATTTATATTTCAGTAACACCCATCTCTAATCTTCCCCCCAAGACTCTCAATTTCATCTTCTACATATTCTCTGAACAATTCCACGAAACCCTAGTTTAATGATTTCCCAAATCCCTAATTATCTTTTCGATTTCATACTGAATCCTCACAAACCCTATCTTTAGTTCAAGTAGAAACCCTTAATTTCATCGCTGATTTCTCTATTTTAATTCATCTTGAACTCATCCCCAAAACCCTAACTTCTTTCATCGGATTTACCTTTTCTTATTGTTCTGAATCAAATTGCATACTCGTATTAACACAACCTCTAACAGACACTACTAGATCATTCCCTACCTCTCATGATCTAAAAATATCTCTATTTCATATTCTGACAATGTTTGTGCTGCTACTGATCGAGAAAAGAGGAAGAATTGATGCTTCAAGAAGGAATTTTTGGTTCTTGTGATGGATCTATGAAGTGGGTTTTCCTTGAATTTTTGTTTGAACCGAGAAAATAGAAGAAGCAGTTCTCATTGCTTGTTGTAGAAGATGAATCAGAATGGAATTGGGAAATTGATGTTTGTGAGATTTCAAGAAACAAGGGTTTGAAACTTGAGATGAAGTGAAGATTTAAGGGTTTGATTGTGTTGCTGTGAAGCTTTGAACAAGAAGGGACTTGTGTTACAGATGTTGCTCATGGTGGTGATTGTACTGGATGAACGTTATGACCGTAAACAATCAGGAGGACAGACGAAGCCCATCTTTCACAAGAAGGTAATAACCTACAGTTCTCGTCTCACTTTCACCAGTTGAAGTTATTTTACATAAATGGGAACAATGAATGATCTTGTAAATTTGAAGCTGAACCATTTTTCCATCTTTATGTTTCGTTAGGGTTTTCATTGAATTTGTGTTTGAACCGAGAAAGAATCGGATCTCGTTGATGCTGTACAAGATGAATCTGTAATGGAATTAGGGAATTGATGTCTGTAAGATTTCAAGAAATCAAAGAAGAAATGTGAGTTTGTTGTTGATTTGAGAAACACCATTTTCCCTTATAAGAAATCTCAGCTCTGTAATTCGCTTGCTCAAATGATGTCAACACTAACGTTGATAAAGCAGAAGGTCCAAACTCCTTCAATCATTTCAATCTCTTTTTAGGGTTTTTTAGATTGATTTTCAGTTGTTATGTGTTTTTCTTATTAAATTTGATTTAAGATATGTGATTTGGATCTTATTTGGAGCTTGAGATGGTGATTGAGTTGACATTAAAATGGAACTGTATGAATGAATGGATTGCAGTGGAGATGCAGAGATTGAGTTGAAATGCTACCTTTAATTTATGTGTATGTGTGTGATGCAGAACTTGGATTTTCACCAGTACCGCCAATCCTGCACTTTTTCAGTGAAATTACTGCTCAGAATCTTCATTTCTTGATTTTATTAAGTTAATTGTAATTGGGTCTTGTTAAATCGGTTCAAGAGCTCATTAATTTGAAATGGTCAATAATATGGAATAGATTGATTAAGTTTGCTGGCTAACTGAAGTTTACTGTTGATTTTCAGTATCAGTCAAAAAATGGAAGCGGAAACATACAGAGATTGAGGGTATGGTGGAGCACCAAAAGGTCCCCAGCTTAGAGAGATTGAACACGAATGTGATATAGTTGTTGCGACTCCTGGACGTCTGAATGATCTTGACTCCTGGAGATGAGAAAATCAGCCTCCGTCAGGTTTCCTACCTTGTGTTTGATGAGCCAGACAGGATGTTGGACATGGGTTTTGAGCTACAGATTCGGAAAATTGTTAATGAGATACCTCCTCGCCGCCAGATGCTGATGTACACTGAAACTTGGCCCAAGGAAGTGGTTAAAATTGCTGCCGATTTGCTAGTTAAGCCTGTTCAGGTTAACATTGAGAATATTGACGAGCTTGCTGCAAACAAGTCCATTACTCAGGTGAGAATTAAGTATTCTGTCACTTGAAAAGTGGTTCTTGAGCAGGGTTTGATTTATGTTGTGTCTTATCTAAACTTGATGGGGTGTGTTTATGAATAAAGGTCTTAATTCTTATGATATATATGTATGTTGGTGTGTCTTACAGCAGCATGTTGAAATGGTGCAGGCAATGGAAAAACAGAGGCGTCTCGAATAGATATTGCGATCTCAAGAACCGATCTAAAATTATAATCTTCTAAAATTACAAGCTAAAAAGGATTGTGAAATTCATCGCAGGCGTTGGAGCTACAATAAATCGTGATTTTGAAATAGGAGATCTTTTGAAGGTAATGTGAGCTTACTCATACATGCCATCAACCGAGTTCCTTGGATACAAACATACAACTTTTACTTTGTAGACTTCTTGCGTACAGCCTATACTCACCCGCAATTCGTTTTTTGCTTTGCGTAGGTCATATTTGTTCTCGCTTATAATGTCGTTGTTGCCGAAATGCTCATTCCTCGCCACCGAACTATCGCATCATATCGTATTGTGGAGATTGTTGCGAACACCAAGTTTTTGGCATATCAATCTCTTAACGTTCTTAATGTAAGTCATGCATAAAGCTATAGTAATTTTACTTTGCACTATTTAGCTCGGTTGGTGGCATGTTACGTTAGTTAGTATTGGAAAGATCGAACCTATGAATGGTTGGATTTATATGTGATTTTATTGGTTGATTCATGGATGAATGTGGGTGATGGGTTTAAATGGGGTGGGGTATGTTTATTGGGGTTTAGGTTAAAGCACAATGACGCACACTTTGACATAATGGTTAAAGCTTTTGAGAATACGAGGCCTAGTAAGTGTACCTAGACTTCTTGTAGCCTAGGGTGTAATATGAAGTTATGTCGGTTAAGTGCGGGGATAGATTATAGTGTTATACCATTTTCTTATTACTGAGCCAGCTTTGCAACATGTGCCTGTTTTAGAGTCATTATGTATTATGTAACTCTTTACTATCCAAATTTGGTTGTTATCTTGGTATACTCAATTAAGTTTTCACTTGTGTTTTACAGATATTCTACCATTGGATCTGAAGCTTGCAAATCAAATGGTCATTTCAAAGATTGATGAATTAAGTTATGAATTGTACAATGAATTGATGAATTAAGTTATGCATTGTACAATGAATATTGATTTTTAAATAAATGGTCATTTGGATTTATGAATGCAGGTTTCGTTTCATTAGGTTTCGGCTCTAATTTTTTTTTCAAAATAATTTTATGTACAACTCGTAACAAATGTTGTAGTTACACATTCATCTACTAAAAACAGAAGTTGTTACTTCAAATATTACAACCTTTAAGGATGTTGTGTTAGAGATTATGACTACACTAAACAAAGGTTGTGAAAAATGTGTATTTTTCATGTACTCGATCGACTTACAACTCAAACAAAAGTTATCAAAGAAATGACATACAACTATAAGCATAGTTGTCAAATAATTCACATACAACTCTAACCATAGTTGTAAACTAATTTTCTACAATCCCAACAAGTGTAGTGTAGGAGTTATTTTCACAACTAAAGTAAGAGTTGTGTTAGGCATAAAAAAAGAAATTTCGAAAGACATTGACAACTGAGCCAAACGTGGTAGAAAATGGAACGACAACCGTATTTACAACTATTATTGAAGAGTTGCAAAGAATTGAGGACCTTCTACAACCCCCCTTGTGCAACCTATAGATAAACGTCGTCGTATATTATACGACAACTCAAGTTTTCCGGGTAGTTAATCACTATTTTTCCCGTAGTGAGAATGAGCAATAACGAGATAAATTGCAAGAAAGCAAGCAGTTTAAATATCAATTGGAGTTCATGTTTCGGACATCAAATTCGTCCCTAATCAATATTGCTTAGCTACTGGAGTTCATGGAAAACAAATAAGCAAAACAAAAGAGGCTGAAACAAAACTAAAAGACAGTTCAAACCAATGACACAAAGTGTCCAGCTTGTGAAGTGATGTAGCTAGTTGTGATGGCCTGGATGCGATGGAGTTGCGACTGATGGTGTTTACTTGCTGTTGATATGGCTGCCCGGTAGTCTGTTGCGGCGTGAATGAGCTGGCAATGGATTGTGGCGGTTCGGTGTCGGGTGCAGGTGGACCGGTGGATAGATGGACTGCAGCTGTTGTTGCTTGGGATGTATCGCCTGTGCTCCCTGTTGCCTGTACGATGGTGATCTGATGGTGGGTGCAGAACTGGTGGAGATGCAAAGGTGGTGCTGGTGGTATGTATGATATGCAGGTGGATGTAAAAGATGATGCAGGTAGTAAAGATGAATGCAAACTGGTGGATGGAAGGGTTTTGGAGAGGAGCAGAAAACAATTGCGAGCAGCAGGGGTTATGAAAACAATTCGAATCGATAACCACTGGGAGTTTTCTAATCTCATCCGAGTTCCTGTTGCTATTGAGATCGAGAACAAAGTGAACTGAGAGATGAAATTAAAGGAGAAAGAAAGAATCTGTGTTATGAGGAAATCAGTGAAGTCGATTCATAAATGAATCCGTGGTAAATCAAGGTTTCGATTTGAAGAGGAATCAGTGATAAAGATGGGTTTGCTGATGAATTGAAAGAAGAGATCGAGAGTAAGCTGCTGACAGAGATTGAGACGGTGATGATTAAGGGTTATGAAGAACAAAAGGAAATTGGTGGTTGAGATCCGAGTTCCTGCTGCTATGGGTCTCGTGATTGAGTTGAGATGTAATCAGAGATGGGTTTGTGAGATCGACTCAGTGAGAAGGAACTTAGGGTTCGCTGGAATCGATTGGCTGGGTGTGGTCTGCAATGTTTTGAGTTCAAAGAAATTGGGGGTTTTGCTTTAGTTTACGGAATAATGAAAGAATGGGTAAGAATTGTTCGAATTGTTGTTGATTTTCATGGGTATGAGGATGAATTTCAAGACTCGGGGAGATGGGCTCGACTTGTTTATGGGATTTTGGATCGATTTGAAGAGAGGTCTCAAGATGATGTCTTTCTTGAGTAACGAGTAAAGCACCGAAAGGAAGAATGGGTTTGAGAAATTGATATTTTTGTTCAAGTGAACTCGGTGGATAGAAGAGATGGAATTGAATCTCATCGTTCTTGACAAGAACAATAAGATGGATTTGTTTGAATTGAAAAGCAGGACAACGACTTGATGTTGCTGTCAGTGGAGAAGGCGATAAGGAAGAAGGAGCGGAGACAATGGTGACTTGCTTGAAATAGATGAATGTTTAGGACTTGCAGGAATGGAGCTAAGAATGGCATGAATGTGGCCCGGAAGTCCTATAAACAAATAAACTCGGCCGGTTTCTGCACCGGCGAGTCAACTCGGCGATGACCGATCCTGCATTTACTCAACTCAGCCCGAGTAAGATCCAATGCTTCAATGAAGACCGACCTCGAAGTGACTCCCTCTTCCTGCCTTGACCGTTGACTAATAGTTGACCAGTTTGACCGTTAGTCCTAACGGTGGACTGACGGAATATTCCGTCGAATATACCAGTGACGGTGAAATTTTCAGGTGGCCGGCGATGACGGATTCCGGTCAAATTCCGGCCATAATACCAGTTTTCCGGCGACCAAAAATTCCAGAATTTTCTGTGGACTTCTCTCATGGGTGTGAAGACTTGGGCTTGGAATTGGATGGAGAATTTGGCTCAAATTTGGAAAGAGAAAGATGGAAGAGTTGAGAAAGGCTTGGATTTGGAAATTGAATTGCTAAAGGAAAAGGATTCTATTCCTTGGAAGATTTGGAGAATATTGAAGCCTATAAATAGAGAAGTTCTCTATATCTTTTAACACACCTCTTTACACACACAACACTTGTGTTTTTGCTAGATTTTGAAAATTCTTCTTTTAATTATTTGTGTGAACTTGAAAATTCTCCTTTTAATTATTATTTTGTGTGAATTTCAAAAACATGAGTAGCTAATTTTCTTATTGATTGAGGATGAATTCCTAGTTCTTAATATATGATTTGAGTTTTGTTTCAATTCTATCTTGAGATTTTTCACATGATTATCGATTGTTTTTACTAATAGGAATGTTTATTCGTTCATGATTGATTGATAGATTGTTTAGAGTGCACGCTAAATTGATTTGTTAATTTGATCTAAAGCTAGTGAAAGTTAGGAGATAAGTAATCGTTTCTTGACTCTTACATAAGTAGCAAACACGAGACCTTGCGGAGGGATTCCGTGGAGCAATTGTGTGTGAAAACAACGTTAGCAAGTAGACCTTGATCTAAGAGTCTAACTACTAGTACTAAACCTAAATTCATAAATCTTAATGCATTCGGGAATTACATCTTGTAAGCGAACCTCAAGGTGGTTCTTTTGAATAGAATCTGATAACTAAGCGGACTTGTTACTCAGTGAAATAAGGGATTTTTGGGTTAGCTAAGCGAACCTGCTATCCTACGGTTGGTGATAATCTGTGACTAATAACATGTGGATGAAAAACATAACTTGAATCATTGTTTTGCAACGAAGAAGGATTCCTTGGTCTTGTCTCTCTTATTGATTTCAACTTTACCTTTTAATTGCTTTGTTTATTTTCTTTTGCTTTATACATCCCCCTTTTCGTGACAATTTTTACAACTAGAATCTCTTGCTCCTCGTGGGAACGAACTTGACTTCCATTATATTATTTTTAATTGAGTGGAAATAAGATATTAATTTGATTGCACCTACGACAGTCATTAAATTTTGGCGCCGTTGCCGGGGAGCAGCGGACGATTTTAGTTGTTTTTATTTTTCTTTTTGGTTTATTCTTGCTTTGTTGGATTCTATATCGTATCTAACTTAGTTTTTGAATCTTATTTCAGGTACCAGTTTTTCATGTATGGTGGACAAGAGCAAGCATATTACAACAATCAATACGGTTTTCAACCTCAACATTATGGCAACTTCCAACCATCCTTAGGATACCATCAAAACCAATCTTTTGGCTATGATCAAATTCCTACAGAACCTTATGGATATTCTCATACATATCAACAACCTTATGACGGGTATGTAAGTGGACAATCACAAGGATGGGAGGATAGTTTTGTTTTTGATCAGAAATTCTCTAGTTTTGCAGATAAGATGTCTGCCATGATTGGGGATCTTCAACAAAAGTTACAAGAATCACTACAAGACAAGCAACCCTATGTTTGGGAGGAACCACGTCGAGACGGCATTGCTAAAGAACGAAGAGACATGGATCAATACAAGGAGGATAGGGATAAAGAAGAATTTTGCTATCAAAGCAATAACTATTCTAATGTGCCTATGGTGTGTAGTGAATATTTGATCGATGATTATGTTGGAAAAGGCCAACCTTTGGATACTTTTGATGACACTAGTGTAGCTTACTTCGAGCCTTGATCTTAATAATGATCAAGCACCTATTCAAAAGGTAGAGCTTGAAGATGATGCATTTAGTGCTTGGAAAAATTTCTTAGGAAAGATATGAGTCCGCGGAAGTGTATGAGCGTTGCAACAATGAGGAAGTTATTCCAACTCCGGATCATAATAACGATCCTTCACATATTCAAAAGGAGGAGATTGGGTGTGACTTACCTATTGTTATAAATGGTGTAACACCCTCACAAGAAGATCTTACAATCTATACCGATGAAAATCATTTTAGTGAATGGCCCGATTCCGATGATGAGAATGTTGAAGAGATGATGCTAGAGGTTGAAACCACATTGATTGATTTCGTGGAAGACCCAATTGAACTTGCCAATGATTTTAATGATGCCGAGACTTTGGTTAAGGTAGGAAATACCGACGATTGGTTGCAAGATTCGATAGAGGACCACGATATACAAGAGGTAAGTAATTCACATGAATTCTCTAAGGATGAAGAGGATTCCGCAAAACAAGAGATTGTGCAAGGTTTGTCTAACCCTTTGCCTATTGATTCTTCTCCTTTACCTCTTATTGGTTTGAATGTATGTGCTTCGAAAGTATTTTTGGATGATTTTGTTTCTAGATATCCACCATTGGAAACACTTGATTCTAACACTATGCAGGTTTTCCAAGAAGAATACATGGAAGTTCCCAAATTCTATGTTCTTTATACACTTCCGAGTGTGGACGAGAATAAGTGTGGGGAAATTTCTATCGAGCGATAATTTCATTATTATTTTCTTGTGCTAACATTTGTATGGAGTTATTGTTTGCAAAACAGGTATTATGGGTGGATCCTCAAATTTTCAGATTGTTAGTATATGGGGAATGAATCTTGCAAGAGCTAAGTCGGGCCGTCGACTTTAAAACAAGCGCTTAATGGGAGGCAACCCATAGGTTTTATATTTCTTATCCTTTTGCTTTTGCTTTTTATTTTTGTTATTTCTTTTTCTTGTTTCCTATCATGTTAAAATTTCCCACCTTGACTTTACTAGGAGGATTCAATTACATTGAGGACAATGTAAGGTAAAAGTGTGGGGGAGTGGTTAAGCATGAATTTAAAAAAAAAAAAAAAAAAAAAAGTTTTACATAAAACCTCCAACTTTTAGAGATTTTAGAGTCACTAGCATACTTCTAGGTATGTTTACATAGAGATTTTGACCGACATAATTGAACTTGGAAATGTTAGAGAACTACATTCGGATTTCTTGTTTGTTTGAGTGTTAAATAATGGATTTAATCATGCCGGTGATGCAAATTTGGTGCAGGGAGAAATGCATTATTAGAGTTGCTGATCAATCATTAGTGGAGACTACCCGTATTCATATCATGTGAGGCACCGACCAGAAATTTTTCCATCTACTAAAGAGCTTTCTTTTGAGTGTGTGTCACCGTACGTTATTTCCGGGTAGAATGGTGAGCTACCCAACCTCCCACCAATAGAAGCACTACTCTTTGATCTCTTGAGTGCTAATTTTGTCAATCATGAGGGTGACGTCTATAGATGAAAGCTTCCTTCTTGTAGTTCGATTTGCAGTTAGCACCATTCTCTATCTCGACAATAACGGATCCATAGAAACACAATCATCATCAACAAGGAGCGACATCAAAATCTACAAGGAAAGTTGGAAAAGTTTAAGGTTTACAAGCAACAGAACGAGAAAAAGAGCAAATTTCAAACTCAAGTTAAGCAACATACAAAGAGCAGATTTTTACATATATGTTGAGGACTTACAATACAATGAGGTAATTTTATATCCAAGTATGAAGACTTATTTATAAGAGCGAAGAAAAAAAAAAGGTGAGAATTGTTGAAGTTTATGATTTCAAGACGATACAAGTTGTGAAGAATCAAGCGGTAAAATACTTCTCCCACGGCCATGGTTTATTTTGTATTTAATTTCTCTTGTTAATTTCAAAAAATAAAAATAAAATAAAAATAAAATAAAAATAAAAAAATAAGAGAAATATTTGTTTTGTTAATAAGCCGTGGGGAAGGAAAATTTATAAGGAAGTTCCAAGCGACAAGGATTTTTAAGGTAAAAAGAGTTATAAATTGTTAAGGATTTATGAAATTCGAGAGTTTATCACCAATAGTTGAAACCGAAGACCAAAGAGAGTATCAAGACGAGGAGCGGAAGACGTTTCTATTGGATGCCGTGAGAGTGGTGTTATCATAATTGGCGATCGGATGTGAAGGTGAGTAAGTAATCTCATCCTCGATAATAGTGGTTGATTTCCTTTCTTAGAGATCGTCGAAAAAAAATGTTTTTCAAAATATTAAAGATGTGGGTTTTTAAAAATATTTCTAAGTTGTCCTTCCCACCATTCAACGTGTTGCAGAATTCTCTCTTCATTCCTACCTGCACACATGTGAGAACCATAAAAAAGCCGTCTTTTTGAGTGCAATTATCATAAAATCCTTTTTGGTGAGGCAGAAGTCGAGGCGAAATGCTTATTGATCGTTTCTCAAACATGCGTTCTCTCATTATGGTGTGGTTATTTCTCACTCAACATTTAAGAACGAGAATATGTTCTTTAGTATTTCTAACTTCTTATTACTACAATGCAAAACTCTATGTCCTCATAACTCTTTGATGCTTGGGACGCTTGAACGCTTTGAAGTTGTGAGTTTTTAGTTTGATTTGCTCGAGGACTAGCAAAGTCTAAGTGTGGGAGAATTTGATAGGTGTAGAATACATCCTATTTACTATCTATTGTTTATGCTTTCTTTGCTATTTTTCTTGTAAATTATGTATTTTACGCTTGTTTTGAGTTTTGTAGCTACTTTGGAGTCGCACGGAGGAAAAGAAGAAGAAATCACCCAATTTGAGCCAAAAGGGCAAAAAGGTCATTTTACAGGCGATTGATATATGGAGCTCAGTTAATGTTAAGGGGCAACTCTTTTGGGAGGATCACTACAGACAGGTCAGTCAAGGTTAAGGGGCTGGAAACTTGGCTAGCCCTTATCAAAGCGACCACCTGATATAGGCACCCATCAGGGGTGGTTCTTACGTTGGGCATCTTAATCCCAAATCATTACACAACCCTAAACTCGAGAGGCGTTTCTCTAAATCATTACTCCAGCTGAAATTGAGAGGAACAATGGATCCGAGTTCCTGTTGCTATTGAGATCGAGAACAGAGTGAACTGAGAGATGAAATTAAAGGGGAAAGAAAGAATCTGTGTTATGAGGAAATCAGTGAAGTCGATTCATAAATGAATCTGTGGTAAATCAAGGTTTCGATTTGAAGAGGAATCAGTGATAAAGATGGGTTTGCTGATGAATTGAAAGAAGAGATCGAGAGTAAGCTGCTGACAGAGATTGAGACGGTGATGATTAAGGGTTATGAAGAACAAAAGGAAATTGGTGGTTGAGATCCGAGTTCCTGCTGCTATGGGTCTGTGATTGAGTTGAGATGTAATCAGAGATGGGTTTGTGAGATCGACTCAGTGAGAAGGAACTTAGGGTTCGCTGGAATCGATTGGCTGGGTGTGGTCTGCAATGTTACGGCTTTTGAGTTCAAAGGAATTGGGGGTTTTGCTTTAGTTTCTGGAATAATGAAAGAATGGGTAAGAATTGTTCGAATTGTTGTTGATTTTCATGGGTATGAGGATGAATTTCAAGACTCAGGAGATGGGCTCGACTTGTTTATGGGATTGTGGATCGATTTGAAGAGAGGAATCAAGATGATGTGCTGCTGAGTAACGAGTAAAGCACTGAAAGGAAGAATGGGTTTGAGAAATTGATATTGCTGTTCGAAGTGAACTCAGTGGATAGAAGAGATGGAATTGAATCTCATCGTTGCTGACAAGAACAATAAGATGGATTTGTTTGAATTGAAAAGCAGGACAACGAGTTGATGTTGCTGTCAGTGGAGAAGCTGATAAGGAAGAAGGAGCAGACAATGGTGAATTGCTTGAAATAGATGAATGTTTAGGACTGCAGGAATGGAGCTAAGAATGGCCTGAATGTGGCCGGGAAGTCCTATAAACAGCCGAAACTTGGCCGGTTTTCTGCACCGGCGAGTCAACTCGGCGATGACCGATCCAGACGACTCAACTCAGCTGAGTAAGATCCAGTAAGCTCAGCAAGACTGACTCAGAAGCTGACTCCCTCTTCTGCCTTGATCGTTGACTAACAGTTGACCAGTTTGACCGTTAGTCCTAACGGTGGACTGACGGAATATTCCGTCGAATATACCAGTGACGGTGAAATTTTCAGGTGGCCGGCGATGACGGATTCCGGTCAAATTTCGGCCATAATACCAGTTTTCCGGCGACCAAAAATTCTAGAATTTTCTGTGGACTTCTCTCATGGGTGTGAAGACTTGGGCTTGGAATTGGATGGAGAATTTGGCTCAAATTTGGAAAGAGAAAGATGGAAGAGTTGAGAAAGGCTTGGATTTGGAAATTGAATTGCTAAAGGAAAAGGATTTTATTCCTTGGAAGATTTGGAGAATATTGAAGCCTATAAATAGAGAAGTTCTCTATATCTTTTAACACACCTCTTTACACACACAACACTTGTGTTTGTGCTAGATTTTGAAAATTCTTCTTTTTAATTATTTGTGTGAACTTGAAAATTCTCCTTTTAATTATTATTTTGTGTGAATTTCAAAAACATGAGTAGCTAATTTTCTTATTGATTGAGGATGAATTCTAGTTCTTAATATATGATTTGAGTTTTGTTTCAATTCTATCTTGAGATTTTTCACATGATTATCGATTGTTTTTACTAATAGGAATGTTTATTTGTTCATGATTGATTGATAGATTGTTTAGAGTGCACGCTAAATTGATTTGTTAATTTGATCTAAAGCTAGTGAAAGTTAGGAGATAAGTAATCGTTTCTTGACTCTTAGATAAGTAGCAAACACGAGACCTTGCGGAGGGATTCCGTGGAGCAATTGTGTGTGAAAACAACGTTAGCAAGTAGACCTTGATCTAAGAGTCTAACTACTAGTACTAAACCTAAATTCATAAATCTTAATGCATTCGGGAATTACATCTTGTAAGCGAACCTCAAGGTGGTTCTTTTGAATAGAATCATAACTAAGCGGACTTGTTACTCGGTGAAATAAGGGATTTTTTTGGGTTAGCTAAGCGAACTGCTATCCTACTAGGTGATAATCTGTGACTAATAACATGTGGATGAAAAACATAACTTGAATCATTGTTTTGCAATGAAGAAGGATTCCTTGGTCTTGTCTCTCTTATTGATTTCAACTTTACCTTTTAATTGCTTTGTTTATTTTCTTTTGCTTTATACATCCCCCCTTTCGTGACAATTTTTACAACTAGAATCTCTTGCTCCTCGTGGGAACGAACTTGACTTCCATTATATTATTTTTAATTGAGTGGAAATAAGATATTAATTTGATTGCACCTACGACACGCATCATCCCTGAACCTCCAAACAAGATTTACAGCACTCCACTCCCAAGCTGGAAGTCCATTGAAGAAGTCGCGGACAAACCATCATCCTCAGGCGTTAAGTCGATTAAGTCATCTGCTACAATAATTAAGCGCCGCAAGGATCGGGTCTCAACTCCGGATCTAATTTCATAACCACCATAATGCGGAGGGGGAGAATCATTTACCGGCTACGCAAAGATTAGCAATTAACAGGGGAGAACGATGAAAAGTATCCCCGCCCCGAAGAATCATGTCAGAGTGAACCGTCACTCGAAGAAGAGGTTCAAGAAGCTCCACAAAAATTGAAAGACGGCACCGACTCCACTACTGATGACCTTGAAACAATCAACATTGGGACAAAAGATGATCCAAGGCCAATACTAATTAGCTCAGCGCTGTCACTAGTAGAATGGACGGAACTGATAAACCTGTTGAAAGAGTATCAAGATGTCTTCGCATGGACGTACGAAGAAATGCCGGGTTCAGACGAAAAATTGGTTACTCATCATCTGCACATCACTCCCGGCTCCAAAGCTGTCAAACAACCACCTAGACAATTCAGACACGAAGTCGAGGAGCAAACCAAAGTCGAGATCCAGAAACTACTAGCAGCAGGATTCATCAAGCCTATTCAACATCCAACGTGGCTAGCAAATGTTGTTCCTGTCAAGAAGAAGAATGGTCAAATCAGATGTTGCGTCGATTTCAGGAATCTGAATAAATGTTGTCCGAAGGATGATTCCCCTTACCCAACATTGATATGCTCGTCGATGCAACCAGTGGTCACGGTATGTTCTCTTTCATGGATGGTTACAGTGGATACAACTATATCAAGATGTACGAGCGTGATGTTAACAAGATCGCATTCTCGTACTCCTATTGGGAATTTCCACTATACTGTGATGCCCTTTGGATTAATGAATGCAGGTGCCACTTATCAACGAGCTATGACTGCCATATTCCACGACATGATGCACAAGCAAGTGGAAGATTATGTTGATAATGTGGTGGTGAAGTCGAAGACTCGAGCATCCCACCTTGAAGTTCTAAGACAAGTTTTTGAAAGATGCAAAGAATACAAATTAAAGATGAATCCTCTTAAGTGTGCCTTTGGTGTTTCCTCCGAAAGTTTCTAGGATTCCTGGTCACGGCAGAAGGAATCAAAGTCGATCCCGACAAGACGAAAGCTATTACTACCATGCCTCATCCTCGCACTGTGAAGGAACTGCAAAGTTTTATGGTCAAGGTAAATTATATTAGACGTTTCATTCCTGGATTAGCTCAACTCATCGCTTCATTTACCCCTCTACTGAAGAAAGGAGCAAGTTTTACATGGACAACCGTTCAACAAGAAGCATTCCAGAAAATACATCAGATGCTATTATCACCTGCTGTCATGAAATCTCTGGTGCAAGGACGACCACTGATACTTACACAGCTTCCAGTGATGTCGCTATTGGAGCACTCCTTGCTCAAGAAGACGACGAAGGCATCGAACGACCTATCTACTATTTCATACGTAGAACGAGAGACACTCAACTCCGATACCCAAAGGCTGAAAGAGCATGTCTAGTATTAGTGCATGCAATTCAGAAATTCATGCATTATTTACTATCCAACAGTGTCATACTCGTTTCCAAAGCAGACCCTATAAAGTTTCTACTATCAAATCCAGCCTTGATAGGGAGACCAGCAAAGTGGCTACTTCAGATGTCAGAATTTGACATAGCTTGTACACCGCCTAAAGCAATCAAAGGTCAAGCAGTTGCAGACTTGCTCGCTGCTTTTCCAGGGGAAGATGCAACAATATTACATGAAGATGTACCCGGTGAGTTTCCAGATATCTTAGTTATCAAGGAAGAAACATGGTTTCTATACTTTGATGGATCCTCCACCCCTAGCAACGACACCGGAGGAGCGGTCGTAGTGCTAGTATCTCCATCTGGCGAGGTTTTCTCACATTCGTTCAAGTTGGATTTTCATTGCACCAACAATTCAAAGAAATATGAAGCTTTCTTACTAGGGTTGTCCCTGGCCAAGCAAGCAGGAGCAACGCACCTTGAGATAAGAGGAGATTCAAAGCTACTGGTCAATCAGATGAATGGAACATACTCTCTCAAAGAAATCATGCTTGCTCCATTCAGAACTGAAGCTCAGCAGCTATTAACTCATTTCGCCGATGCAACCATTATCCATACTGGACGAACTAACAATAGGCATGCCGACTGCCTAGCAACTCTCGATTCTAAGCTGCAATTCGAAGGGGCAGAGAAAACAATCATGGTACATAGGCGTACTGTGTCATCTACCTGGATTGCTCAAGTCGAAGACATTCAAAATGAAGATTGGAGAGCACCTATTATTCATGAATTGAGTAGTTCTCTTTCAGAAGAGAAAGTCAGCCTAAAGGAATTAAAAAATTATTTCTTACTTCATGGAGCGTTATACTATCGAAATCCTGATGGGTCCTTATCACGATGACTTGGAAGCGACAAAGCGGACGAACAACTCAAACGCATACATGAAGAGGTTTGTGGACAGACGTTGGTGGTGACACTTTAGAGAAACTTCAAAGGATGGGATATTATTGGCCTTCCATGGAGGCTCAATCGAGAATCTTGCAAAAATCTTGTCCCAATTGTCAGACGCCTCCTCACCACTTAGAATCCTTGGCAGTTCATCACACTAGAGACTAGAGAGAACCTTACATCAAATACCTCCGGCAAAATGAATTTCCTTTGGAAAAGAAAGAAACAGTCAAACTCATTCAGAGAGCTAAAAGATTTGTCTTTCTTGACGGAATCTTATACCGCAAAAGCTTCGGTGGGAACTTACTGAGATGCTTATCTGAGCATGAAATCCCAACAATCTTGAAAGAGATGCACGATGGAGAACATCAAGGAAAAAGGAAATTATTTCTCCAAATCCATGAGAAATACTCTTTGGTCGACCATGGAAGACGATGCAGCTGCGCACGTTCAGAGGTGTTACCAATGCCAAATTCATGGTAATCTCATCCACACTCCTTGTCTTCCTCTGAATTCTGTGAATAGTCCATGGCCTTTCTATAGCTGGGGACTGGATATCATCGGGAAAATCAATCCAACATCTTCGAAGCAGCATGAATGCATCATCACTGCAACTGAGTATTTCACCAAATGGGTTGAAGCTATCCCTCTTCGAAGCACCACTGGAATCACGATTACAGCCTTCATCAAAGAATATATAATGTAGATTCGGTGTTCCTAAACACATTGTCATTGATAATGGAACTCCCTTTGCCAACAAGAACGTGACAAAATTGCTCAAGAAATATGGAATCAAACAAGTTTTCTCCACGCCGTACTATCCCCAAGGAAACGGACAAGCAGAGAGCACCAACAAAACTTTGATCATAATTCTCGATCGAACAATTCATGATAATCCACGAACGTGGCATGAACAATTGCCTATGGCTTTATGGGCTTATCGAACCGCACCAAGAAGCTCTCGATCGGACTTCACCATACTCTCGTTTTATGGAGCCGATGCCATACCCCCAAATAGAATCAAAATTCCTTCAAAGAAGGATTGCAATAGCCAGCTGGAGTACAATGACGAAGCCAAGTATCCAACTCAAGAATTGTTGAACTGGACATGCTTGAGTCAAGGAGATCTAAGGTAGAAAAATATGTAGAAGCATACAAACAAAGGATCTCCAGAGCCTATAACAAAATGGTAAGACCTCGAACATTCCAAGTAGGAGATTTGGTATTAAAGACTGCAAAAAACATTCGGCAAGATTTGTCTTCTCCCAAGTTCTCTCCTAAATGGGATGGACAATATGTAGTCATCAAAGCAGTATCCAGTGGATATTACAAGATCTTAGCTATTAACGGAGGAGTGGAAGGAAATATCATCAACGGTAAATGGCTCAAGGCATATTACGCATGATTCGTAGAAGACCATCACCCTTTCATCATTCCAAGCATTTATCAAAATGTAATTTACATTCTTCCAAAGAGTATGCAAAATACTCCTTTGTTCATTAAACAATTCCTAAATGAACAAAAATCTTCTTTCATACCATGGTCAATTACTCTACCTAAAGAAAAAACCTAAACCTATTCAAAACAATAATCATAAATGCTCACTCAGAGCAAACCATCCAGCAAAGCGTAATTCTTATAAACAGCCATGTCAAGCTTCTTTTGAAAGTTTATAGTCTTCACTTTCAATTCCTGAACAACTTTTTCAACTCTTGCCGACTCCAAAGCAAGTGCCTTCTCCTCTTCCAAGAAAGTTGTGGTAGAAATTATATCAGCGGCAGCTGCCGCCATATGAATTTTGATCATCTCAAGCCGACGACGAAGCCAGCCTAAGTTGAACCGCAAAGTTTCACAATTCGAGATCATTTAATCCCACCTATGCAGTTCATGGTTCTTGATATCTATCATATTCATCTCGTTCATCTCTTCAATGATCGGTAACAATCCGGCGACCATGGTAAGAAGGGTTGGGAGAAAACCTCTCCATATTTCCGTCGTAGCAATGTGCCCCTACCGTTTCCAAATTTTGGTATACAAAGGTACATGACATTTTGGAATGACGAATCCACCAACCACACCATTATTTGGGGAAGTATTAGTCATGGGAACTTCAAAGGGGATCCCAGCTGTTGGATACTCGTGAGCTCTAACCCTAGCCTCCACGAAATCAGTAGAGTCTTCATCAACATGGTTGTTGTTATAGTCAAACACGACCACGGACTTCCCATTCCTCTTTTTTCTAGCGTCGACAACAACATGCACATCAATCTGCGATAAAGAAGTTTTTAATTTCAGATAAGGATTGGATAAACCATCAAATGAAGTTTCAATCAAGAAATCATGAAATCACTCATAGATGTGCCAGCTATACCGAGAAGGGGCTCTGACAGTCCTCTTGGGTCTCGAACTATGAGAAGAAGATGGATTCTTCTGATTATCCTACGACAAACCATTTTCTGTGATCAATACCTTTGATCAAATGGATATGAAGAAGATATACAACTTACTGAGACTGATGCTTCTACTTCATGCTTCGATTGAGGTTCGTTTCGAGAAGACATGCTATTGCTAGAAATGGCGACGAGAGGAACAATCGCGATCAAAATTTATTCTAATGAGTATGCAGAAGCGAGAGGTGATAGACTGTTTATATAAGAAGCCCTAGGCATTACAAGTCGAGATATTGATGCTTATCTCAATGGGCGAATAAATTTGTTATGATTTCTCTTGAAACCCTAACTGAGTCACGATGAATGGGAGAAACGTAATAATACCGGGGACTGGCAGTTCAGAGGAGGTCAATATTGCGACTTTGAATTGGTCGTATGACAGGCCACGTGTTTTGCTAGAGCAATTTGTGTGGTTGCACTATGTCGATAGCTAGACATCGGCCCATAGCAGGAGATATGAAGGAAACTCGTAAAAGGATATGACAAAGGATTATGGTTCAAAATAATCTCTAAAGAAACGTCTCTACAACCAAATTGATCAAACAACCAGAACGTGTCTACTTCAACAAAAAATAAATGACTATGAAAGATTCATGGTCAGAACTAATTGTCAGACTCATCGGAGTCATCAGATTCGTCAGAATTATCATATTCGTCATCATCGTCCTTCTCGGAATCCTCGTCGGAATCACTATCAGGGCCATTGATGAAGTCTGGATGGATATTATGATCATCGGAGTCCGAGTCATCTTCAGCTTCAAGTTCAGCTTCAACTTGCTTCGCAATCTCTCTGAGCTCTCTGGTACGCCGATCTGGTTTAATCTTTCGATCTCGTGGCACCCACACGGGTTCATCTTCCGAAGCATCAGAATCGGAGGGTACACCATCAGCTCGAGATCGAAGTTTCTCCTCAGCTGTTGATATTCTGCGCCGAATTCGGTCCTTTCTTTGTCGATGATCATCCATCTTGTCATCTTTGGCTTTTCTCTTCATGAGCTCAGCATAAGTAACTTTACGGTCATCAAGAGGTGCACTAGGCTTCTTTCCCTCAGTACGATTCATCTTAGCTTGTGGTTTGGTTGTGGAATCTTTGGAATCCTCTTCAGAAGAGCTGGACGAATAACTATAATCATAATCGCTGCTGCTGGAGGTCACCATTTTCTAGAAGAAGAAGCACAAAATTATGGATATGCTGATAATAAATCCACTGCAAAAATGGTAACCCTAAACTCTTACCTTTTACGATTCCACTAACAGTAGTGATGGTAATGCAAAGGTTAACACTTCAAAACTTGCTCGTTTCTTCGAACCTACAAAAGATGAGCAAAAACTCATATTTTCATAAAATCATGAATATTTATACTGTGTGAACATTCACCTTGAAATTATAAAAATTAAAACATTATTTCATCATAAATAATTGTTTACTTCTAATGACTGCACAAATTCAAGTTTCGATTTCAATACATATATTTATATATATATACACAAAAACGTGATTCACTCACGGAAATAAAATATATATATTTTGACGTGAGCAAGGCTCACCAAATAAAATTTGTGAGTGTTCCACGGTTTCAAAAAAAAAAAAAATCGTGAATAAAAAAAAAAAAAAAAAAAAAAAACTTTTTTCCTTTGTATCGTCGTTCGTCTTCGAACCGGAGGTTTATTTCGATTCACATGGTTTAAGATAAAAGTTTTTATTTTCATGAAAGATCATAAACAAAATTTTATCACTGGACACAGGTCTATATATTAAAAGAAAAAAAACTCTTTTCCTTCGTACGATCGTCTTTCTTTGAAACGAGGGTTTATTTCGGTTTTGTGAAAGCACACATCTTTTCAAGATAAAATTTTAGTTTTCATGAAAGCTCATAAACAAAATTTTATCACTGGGCACAAGTCTATACATAAAAAAATCTCTACTAGGTCAGGGATTATTAATAGCTTCTCAAACTACGTTTTCTAAAAATAAGGGTTTTCAACAAAAATCACACTCATATATGCACATGTATATGATTTCAATATGATCAAAGCATGAACAACTCATGAACTCAGCAAACTTCTGGAAAAAAAAAAATTCACGTACATGTCGGCGCCGGCCGGAATATGGCCGGACGGTGGTTGGATGGCACCGGCGATCAACAACAGCTCTGGCGAAAAAAAAAAATTCATGCTCTCTCCTGTGCACGAACGAGAGGATGATGGGAGGATGAAGGTGGTGGTCGGTCATGAAGGTGAAATAAAAAAAAAAAATAAAAAATAAAAAAGGGAATTACTCCTTTTGTATCAAGTTTTATTTCCAAAACCTAACCTTGCAAGGACTTCTTTATTGGGCCCGACCCGTGAATCCTAGAACGACCAAGGTCCCGTCGTCAAAATTAGCGGTTCAACACCAATTCATGCTCATTAGATGAGTACTGAGGCTCATGCCTCTTATCGAAAGCATGAAAACTCATGCCATAAGAATCTCTGACTAAGAATACTGCCTCTTAGAGTATATGTAAATATGTAGTCTCCCAGCTGAGGTAATGGCATATCTCGTGAATACTGAGCAATTTCATTAATCACTTTTATATATAATCGAAAGATTGGACGGATCCTAGACAGTTTGCCTGCTAGTATAGAGCGATAACGTCTTCTGGATGTAACAATGTTTTCCCTGACTATATAAAAGAAAAATATGATGCTTCAACAAGCTAATATCACTCAATTCCTTAATAATTAATGCTTCTAGACGATCGTACTAGTATAGAGCTATCAATTCATTATTCTTAAAATCATTATATTCATTAACTGAATCCCTGGAAAATATTGAATATTTTTCATAATATTTCATTACTTCAATTTATGGTTCTTCCAAGCAGAATTCCATGGGTTAGTAATAAATATTCAACACACGGGCATCTGAGCTACCTTCGAGTAAGCCCCGACCAAAATGGTGCAAGTGTACTTAGCAATAATGCACTAACGAGCATCTGAATGCACGACTGAGTATTTCAAAATACGACGAGAAGATGAACCTATGCAAAATAGGAAAGAAAATAAAAAATAATAAAATATTAACCAAGGCGCTGAGGGACTGGGCCTACGGGCCGGCCGGTCGTGCCGCTACCTGTCCCACGTCCAAATTCTATATTTTATCATATTTTTATTATTTTCCTTGATCTCATGAAAATCTCTTCATTTGAGCAAATATCCTTCGTTTTAAGGAAACTCCTCAGTTTCATGATGTGTCCTTCGCATCAAGGAAATAATATAAAATTGGGAAAGGTGTTGTGGGACCGTGTCTACTAGCCAGCCGGCTATGCCCTAGTTGTGGCCGGTCCCACACCTCATGATTCCTCATTATTTTATTATTATTTCCCTAATCTCATGAAAACTCCTTGATTTCATGATATTTCTTTCAAATCATGAAAAAATAATATAAAATTAGGGAAACTCGTGGGACCGGGCCCCAGCCGGCCGGTCCCACACGCCCCTTATTATTATTATTATTATTTTTTGTTTCCTTGATCCCATGAAATTCCTTGATTTCATGATATTTCCTTCAAATTATGAAAATTCCTTCAAATCATGAAATAATACATAAAATTAGGGAAAACTCCTAGCCGGCCGACCATGCCCAAGCCGGTCCCATACGTCCTTATTTTATTATTATTAATATTATTGTTTCCTTCATCTCATGGAAACTCCTTGATTTCAACAAAAACTCTTTGGTTTCAACAAAACTCCTTGGTTTCAACAAACTCCTTGGTTTTATGATATTTGCCTAAAATCATGAAAAAATATTATAAAATTTGGAAAAATGCCGTGGGACCGGGCTCTTTGGCCGGCCAGCCATGCCTTGGCCTTAGCCGGTCCCACACTTCATGATTCCTTCATTTTTTATTATTTTTCCTTCATTTCATGAAGTTTTCACGGTTTCAGCAAAAAATCCCTGATTTCTTCATATTTTCTCAAAATGTTGCTCAAACGCACATCAGAAAATATCAAAATTCTCAGAATTGAGATATGAACACTTTGGTGACGCGAACATGTTACCTTGACCGACCAAGGTTGTCTCTTTGGCTTGCAAGGAGCCGGTCCCATGCATTTTCACAATCTGACCTAATTTGCGTAATTGCACGTATTAGGTCCAAAACTCTTCCAAACAATTTGGAACTTCATGAAACGATCGTTATTAGATCTCGTGACCACCCAGGGTCGGTTTCATGACCCCTTGGTCGATCCCTCATCTCTTCATAATTAATTAGGTTTTATCACCTAAGGCACAGACGAGCATTATTTTTATAAAGGATTAAACCAGGATTTAATCATCCTTTCACCGACCGATTTTTAGAAGACCTTGGTATTTGCTCACATGAGCATCTTGGCGCTACATGGTCAATCCATCATCCTGTTTAGCCGGTCCCTCCTTCACTCTGAGGTTTATTCTCAATAAATCATCAATTGATCAAATTAGAGTTTTGAGTCCAAGGTTCATAATTCCAGATTCAAACGCTAATAATTCTACGTTGATTTCATGATCAAAATCTTATTAATTATACTTGGTTCAGTTGCCAGTATTCTAATTTAATACTTTATTTTAGTCATGCTACCAATAATTCATCAAACGAGCAACATTTGCTCAGATGAGCAATATTTGCTCAAACCAGGGAATATTGGTGCAACTATCAATATTCAACAAATCATCAAATGACCAATATTTGCTCACGTCAACTATGGTTATTCATACATTATACCTCTCTCTCAATCCGTGAGTCTCAGAATATTTTCAACCCATGTTCAACTCAACAGTACAAGGACTCATCGTCCCATGAAGTCACGAAGTCAGCAACTGACTAACTAAATACACGTCTACCTTGCAGACTCCACAATCGCACGAGACATCAATATTTGGTCTGGCGGTTTACGGCACGTGTGTTCGTACACACGATAAGAATGTGAGCAAGTCGTGCAATCAGTTGGAGGAGTTAACAAAGTAGTGGATGGAAAATCAACCAAGTCTCCGCACGTTGAGCAACTGGTTTTAACACGATTTCCATTTTCTCCACTCTTTGATTCCATCAACTGTCACACTTCATGGGATCATGGTGTTTACAATTCCAGCAATATAAATAAGTTCATGAATCATGATTGAAGGACAATCTCACGTAAAACAGACAACACGAGATTAACAACTCAACATTTGAGCAATTACTGTCAACAGAGCAAATTCAATCATTCATAACTTATCTTATTTTCATAATACACAACACACCTACAATCTTCGATCACCATTGATCTCGCACATTTCTCGACTTCCTCCTGGATCGACCCATCCTCTCTTGTGACCGAATTTACTCTGGAACGGCCATTGTATTGGTTTAGGCCGGAGTACTACAGATTGATCTCTCGAATTCAAAGCAATCCTTCTTGTAGTGCATCTGTGTGAGGTTTGACAGTTCGCTCGGTTCAAGGAGTTTCCTCCGCACGGTCGTCTCATCAATTCCTTAAAAACCAGCAACTCGTTTTTCCCCATCTACAAGCGGAAACGGATTTAGAAAACAATCGACACGCGGAGAATCCACTCCGGTAAATATGACCCAAATATGATAATCAACTCCAATCTAGGAGCAAAGTGACGAATAACGATCAATGATGATCAATCTCTCAAAGAGAATCAAACAGGTTTTTAACCAAATGGTATTTTCACTAAACGAGCTAATCCAAGCTGATTACAATGATAAATGAGATGGCTATTTATAGCCTCCAAACATTAAACCTAGAAATTTAGAACTTTCCTAAATTAGCCTAGAAAATATATATTATTCTCATAAAAACAAGATAAATATCACAAAGAAATTAACTAATAACTAAAATACTAAAATTAAAAGATATCCAAGATTTAGCCAAATATTAGAGTGCACGTGAAATCCCAGGATATGTCCCATATCACAGTGTCTGCAATCAAGAGAAATGTTGTGTTGAGTCATTTCTAGATTATAATTTGGAGACAAAAAAATGCCTATAATTATAGAAGGAAGAATGTCAGATGGACAATTGAGTCTTTGAATTACTCTGAGAAGAGAAAAAGGCACAGGAGAAAGAAAGAAAAGTCAAATTCCTTACCTCTCTCTGAGGAAGACCATAAACCCGGGGTGTCTGCCCCAGATTTCATTCATATCAATAATCGAGTCTCGGAGATCAAGATAAGCATAAACAGACTCAAACGGAGCATCAAAAAGGCAAGGAAATCAGATTCAGATATTCCTTATTCCCTTCTGGTTAAATCCCCTTCAACTAATCCTAGTGATTTTTCTGAAAATCTTCATGAAGGAAAGAGAGAAGAAGTCAATATTCTTGATGAGCAAAATGCTCATCAAAATACAACATGACTACTCAATGTAGCATCCTTCTTGTAATGTGGAAGGATGCTCGTAATTCTCAAGAAGTCTTTGTGTCTTGAGAAAGTAGTTGTTGTTATGTTTTATTTGCCTTTACAAAACGATGATCATAAAACTGTTGAGCCTTGCTCCAGTGCTTTACATGATGTAATGTTTTTGATCATTTACTCTTGAGAATAATTTATTGTTTGATTGCCTTGGGTCTCAACAATTATCTCTTGTTCTTTTGAACAAAGAATGTCTTTTTTTAGAATTATTTTTGAGTCTTTCAAGACTTCCTATAAATTTGGCTCCATTATTCTCCTGGTCTTGTACCATGGGTTGTAATCATAAGTACACGTATACCTGACCTACACGAAACATATACGAGTAACCCTAGGGTTTCCTATGAAGCACTCATATATATATATATATATATGTATCATGCTCTTTTTGGTACATACACGTTCAGTAACGTCAAAAGGTTCACCTGATTTCTGTGTGCACAATGGATGGATGCTACAAGGAAGACAATGTAGAGAAGGGCAAGACTATCGAGTTTTAAAAAGACCATGTTTTCATAACCTGCTATCATGTTGTTGATCATGAAACCAAACTACCAATTCAGATGTCATCACAACTGCTATCATGTTGTTATATCCAAATAAATCTTTCTTTTCTTGTGAAAATAAGGTCGCTCTTGTTGTTCTCTCGGGAATGACATTTTATGGGGGAGAGTTCTTAATTGAACTTGTGCTTAATTGCCAAATCTTTGTGGGGAGTGCGGATGTGGAATATTATAGGGGTTATATTATGTCTTTATAAACTCCTTGATGAATGCATTTAGTTTCGGCTATACGATTTCATCTAAAAAGTTGATATGTGCTTTCTTTTGGTCATGAAGTGTCTCTATGGAAATTTCATTAGGATCCCACTAGTTTTCGTACCTTTGCCAATTTTATTGACAAAAAAGGGGAGAATTAATGTGTAGTTCACACTACAAATACATATGGTTTTCGGATCATTATGTAAGGGGGAGTGGTTTTCATGTGAGATGAAGTATTGACTAAGGGGAGTGATACATATCACCATAGTATTATAGTCAAAGTTGTGATACAATTGAGCTTTGATGTTGTGTAATAATACTATGACACTGTATAACAATGATTGACATCTTTTTTTTTCTCATTGTTATGGCTACGGATCTTCAACAACGATGATGCAGATTTGAATATCTTTGGAATCATTGGAGTACTTGGAAGTGACAAATATTTCGAGTAATGTTGAAGAACCAAGGAGATCATGGATGTGGAAGAGAAGCTGCAAAGTTTATTTATTTTGTACTCCATATGTATTGATAGTTTTGTCACTAAAATTGACAAAGGGGGAGATTGTTAGAGCACTTCTCGGTCGAACTCGCAAGTGTTGCTATCTCAAGCTTGTTTGTCAAGTTTAGTTTCCAAAACTATAAGTCTTGATTTCTAGTCTACTTATAGCTAAGTCTCGGACTAGGATAGAAAGTGTAGTTGAGCTCTGGACTCCACGGCGTTCATCATGCAAGACAAAGAACTACACAAGGAACTGGTGGAACTTCATCGACTAAAAGGTATGTGGAGACTTGAACTTATCTATCACTCAAAAGTCTATCTACTCTATCTCCTATCTTGAGACAAAAGTCTTATTTCTATATAGACTTCAATTATACACATTTGCTATTTCGAGCCGAGTTTATCCCGCTTAACTATTTCTCGAAATATGTGTTGGTAAGCTTTCGCTTTGGCCAAGTTCATCTTTACAAGTGATGAAAGTCATGTTGATTATTTCAATATCTTGAAAATCGCTTTGACGAAAAATACTGTGTGAATAACCTTTATTTAACATCCTCTAAGAATATTTCAATGATTGAAATGAGAGTTTAGAATATATAACCTTGAATGGATATAAACATTGTATGTGAACTCATACATGTGTAAGTCCAAAATCCTTGAACTAAAGTATGCGTACTTTACTAGTTCAGGAAGTCCAGAAGCTAAGTCCGCGTACCCATACCCAGACTGCCGGAAGTTCACATCCCGTGAATTTTTGCTAGAGTTTGTGAACTGAAAACAAACTCAAACCGGGTATTTAAGTATGCGTACTTGTGAGCATACTTAAGTGGGTTATTTTCTAACAACGGTTTATTCGTGAACTAAGACATATATAAACTAAGGAATGCATATTTGCAAACCATGGCTATAATGTTCATGTATCGATTCGAGTGAATCAAAATCGTTTTTGCTTCGATTGTGTCTTATATACTTCTATGAGATCTAAGCAATTGAATAACTCTCTAACTAGTTCATTTTAGTCATTTGAACTAGTTATGGTGAAGATGAATAAGGTTGATATGAAAGTGTTCATATGGCTAACCAATTGGTTAACTACTGTTGAACCAACTAGGTGTACATGTTTAGGTACGGTTACACAAACCTAAATGAGCGTGCATTTCATTTGTGTATAACAAGCTAAGTTCGATCTAATAGTTGAAAGATATTAGCTTGAATCTAATCAGGTTTTCATCTAATGGTGAATATTGAATGCTTTGTTACCAAGGTAACTTAGATAGCAAACCCTGATTTCGAGACTATATAAAGGAGAACTCTAGCAAATGGGAAACCTAATCCCCACACCTCCATTTTGATACTAGTTGTATAAGCTAGAGTCGATTCTCCTTTAACCTTAGGTTTCTACCGAGACCCTAACGGTTAACGACTTGAAGACTTCATTGGGATTGTGAAGCCAGACCCAACTATTTTCTCTGTAGTTGCGTGATCTGATCTTGATGTTTCTATCGTGATTGAGTACAATAGTAAGATTGGCTTGAGATTAATTTCTCTGATAGGCAAGATTGAAAAGTAGTCACAAACATCTTCGTCTCATCATTTGTGATTCCACGATATCTTTCTTCGCTAGTCAATTAAGATTATTGTGAGGTGATTGATATTTCTAGGTTGTTCTTCTGGAATATAAGTCTGGTATATCAATTGGTTCTTGTTCACCTTGATTTATCAAAAAACAGAACAAAACTCGTAGGTATTTCTGTGGGAGACAAATTTATATATTCATGTATACTTTTATGTGTGATACAGATTTGTTTAATAAATTCTTCGACTTTGGGTCGTAGCAACTCCTAGTTGTGGGTGAGATCATCTAAGGGAATCAAGTGCGTAGTATCCTACTGGGATCAGAGACTTAAGGAGCGCAACTGTACCTTCGATCAGTGTGAGATTGATTGGGGTTCAACTACAATCCATACAGAAGTTAGTTTGTAGTAGGCTAGTGTTTGTAGCGTCTTAATACAGTGTGTGTTCAATCTGGACTAGGTCCTTTTCTCGCATTTGCGCTTTTCCTCGTTAACCAAACTTCCGTGTCTCGTGTTATTTCTTTTCCTCATTATATTTTGTTATATAATTGAAATATCACAAAGTTGTGCATTGAATCGATCAATTGAAAAATCCAACCTTTGGTTGTTGATTGAAATTGATTGATACTTGAACATTGGTCTTTGGTACCGTTCAAGTTAATTTCTCTTGTATTCAATTAGACTCGCAGAGTAAGGATTGAATCGAGAAATTGAGATATAACTCTTTAATATACTTTTCATTAAGATTGAGTCTGACTGTCTAGTTGTTTCTCTTAAAAGTATATTGGAGTTAGTCCATACAGATTGCTAATAGAAATATTGGGTGAGGTTTTTGTACCCCCACTTTTTCAAATATAGATTCCAACAAGAAACTATAAAGCGATGCCGATCTCACGCAACTAATCAATCGAATAAATCTAATTCTAGTTGGATCCCAGCGGATCAAGGTTTGTGCAGCACAAAGATATAAGAAACCAAATAAGAAATCTTCTTTATCTTCAAATATTCTTTAATCTTCAATAAACACCTGCGCAACACCACTTGAATCTCTTGTGATCAATCATGCACAGAACGGAGTCTGTTAACAATGGATTATCACAAGATGTCTTTGGATCTACAAACAGTTCTAAATATCCCGTCGATACTTCGATCTAGTTTGAGTGAATCTTATATCAGAAGAGAATATTCTCAAGAATAAACAAACTAATCAAAGTTTCAACAACCGTTACTCAATCAAATCACACGAAAACTAATAAAACTGCAATTATCTAGTTTCCCACCAACGGTACTCGTAGAGCTTCTTGATTCCACAGAAGTCTTTAAACGAGCGGTCGTAAGAGATTTCGCCTAATTAGGGTACTTTTCCTCTCCGAATAGACGGCTCCACCAGAAACAACAAAAAGATGAAGTTTGCCTGGCTCTTGGGATAGTTTGCTAGAAATGCAAACTTAGGTATTTATAGACCAAGGATGTTTGGACACCAAGGAATTTTCAAAACCGAAAGTATTCTCAAGATATGCAATAAATTCCCATTTGGTTTTCATAATCCCAGTAAATGCTTTGTCCAATATTTCCCGAAATCTCTCAACAGAAAATCTCTAATTAGTAAATACACATTACTAATTTTAATTCTCTGGAGATATGCATTTAATTGCTGGTAATTAAAGCATATAAAACTAACAACCTTAATTAAAAGATTCTTAATTTATTTCGGAACATGATCTCCTTGAGTACTAAGGAATATCTTTGAAAAATAAAAGATAAGAGTTATTGTTCATGTTCAAAGTATGTTGACATCTTTTCTTTGTAAATCCTCTTTCATATTTACAATCTTGGAATCGATTATACCACACTTCCAAACAAGTTTAGAATTGGTTCATCTGTATTCCAAGACAACTATGGGTTCAATTGGTTCTACCAATCACTGGGATCGGTTATACCCTAATATGGAACACTTGTGATCGGTCACAAGAGTTACCAGACCGGTTACATCAGTTACCAGGATCGGTTACATCAATTACCAGGACCGGTTACCATATACACATGGTATTGCTTGTGATCGGTCAGACTAGTCACTAGGATCGGTTAGTCAATGCTTTACTCTTTCGTTAGATATAACGTTTAAGCACAATTTTCCTTTCCGTAGTGATTACAAATCACTTGTTTACTCCATATATTTCTCCCCCTTTTTGTCACAAAATGACAAAGGTTCGAGAAAATACAGGTCAAATCGAAAGGATCTTACAAATCCAAAAAACTTGTAGACAACCTATAAGAGTTAAGCACGAAGGTTTCACATACCACTTTAGACAACCAATATTAAAACCGAAACTACAAGTAATTTAGTTTTAATATATTATCAAGGAAAAATATTGCCCGAAGCAATTTTCCCTAATAGTTTAACAAATTGACTAAGAAACTTAGTTCCCTTGTTAAACCGATTGTAAACATACAATCGCTTGTTTCGATAAGACCAAAATAAAGATCATAATTAACTTTATTTCTCTCATCAAGTTCTAATTATTCATACAATAACTTAGACCTGTCTCTTTAAACAAGACAAGCACTAGGTTAGTTAACTAATATTTCTTGTCAAGGCATTCGATTAGATTTGAATAACCTAATCCTTCAATTTGATAAGTCTAACTAAGATCAAATTAACTTAGTTTCTCTTATCCTAATCGAATTGGACTAAACAAATGATCCTGTATTTCGTTAAGCCATAAACAATACATACAAACCAAAACAAATTGACTTGCACAATTATTTTCTGAACCGGAAGCAACTGAAACAAACATAGACATTATAGCACCGTAATTGCACCGAAATTTCGTTAAGCAAAAACACTTGATACCCAACAATAAAGAAGATACCAAACAATAAGCCAAATAAATTTACATGGTTTTTCTTAACCGGAAACAATTGAATCACACACACATACACACATCCATACACATCACAATGGAATACATCAATTCTACCAAAATTCTGTTAAGAAAAACCAAAATATATTCAATACAAACATGCTTTTCTTAAACAGGAAAACAATTAACTAACAAATTCGTTGCCTCAGATTCCGCATCCTCTTCTTCTCGGAAATATATATCATTAAGCGCAAGTTCACATAAGAACTCTACCCTAGTATGTTGTCATCCTCTCGCAAGAACAAAAGAACAACAACTAGAGCAACATTTACAAGAGAAAGGTTGAATCGGTTTTTCACTAATGCGTGCCAATAGTAAAAGTTGAAAACCCGAAACACATATGTGTTATGCTAAACACAATTCATGTAAACACAAGATGATTCAACAAATTGTGACTTTTCACTTATGAGTTTCAATCGGAACACCTTATGTTCCTTTGATAAAGCCTACCAACATGGGATAGAACTTAATCCCGCTAAATCAAAAAGCCACACAAACCATAAGGGTTCACATCATATGAGATCGAATATTAAGGTTAAGAAAACCGAAATCAGACATCCCATAAGCCGAAAACACATAGCAAAAATATATACATTCAAGCACATGTTATGTAATCGGAAACTATCACAAGAAAAATTATAAAATAATAATTTTATTCATAAATAATTGATAGTTTTTTACTCAAAAATAGACCTTATACAATAATCGAAGTAAATCAAAAACTTTTGTTTATTTTCTTGAAAATAAGAGTTTATTCTTATTTTATGAGCAACTTAATCCTTCATATCGGTGCTAGAGGAAGGAAGATTATTACTTTCAGTCTTCAGCTTGTGAATTTGTTCAAGTAGATAACCTTGTTTCTTGACCAGAATTTCTTGCAGTTGAGATTTTTTCGTGAAGTATTCTACAAGTACATGTAATTCTTTCTTTGATTGAACACAAAAGTGTGTCAATGCCTCAATACGCTGATATTTCTTCAGGATATTTTCTCTTTCCTTCTTGCTAAGCCAATCTCTCTTTTTGATTTCCTCTTAGGTTTCTTAGCATTAAGAGGAGGTGCATACTTATTTTTAAAGAGATCTTTCAGATAAAGCACCTTTTCAAGAGAAGACATCGGATCCTGACTCATAGTTCAGACAAGGAATGACCAGAGAATGAGAAGGATTTTTTTTATATTTTTCATACTTCCGAAAATATAATATTCCTATAAATACGAATATCTTAAATATATTTTCAATTACTAGATTTTATTCCCATAGGGGGAGATTCTTAGAGCACTACTCGGTCGAACTCGCAAGTGTTGCTATCTCAAGCTTGTTTGTCAAGTTTAGTTGCCAAAACTATAAGTCTTGATTTCTAGTCTACTTATAGATAAGTCTCGGACTAGGATAGATAGTGTAGTTGAGCTCTAGACTCCACGGCGTTCATCATGCAAAGATGAAGAACTACTCAAGGAACTGGTGGAACTTCATCGACTAAAAGGTATGTTGAGACTTGAACTTATCTATCACTCAAAAGTCTATCTACTCTATCTCCTATCTTGAGACAAAAGTCTTATTGCTATATAGACTTCGATTATACACATTTTCTATTTCGAGCCGAGCTTATCTCGCTTATCTATTTCTCGAAATATGTGTTGGTAAGCTTTCGCTTTGGCCAAGTTCATCTTTACAAGTGACGAAAGTCATGTTAATTATTTCAATATCTTGAAAATCGCTTTGATAAAAAATAGTGTGTGAATATCCTCTATTTAACATCCTCTAAGAATGTTTCAATGATTGAAATGAGAGTTTAGAATATATATAACCTTGAATGGATATAAGCATTGTATGTGAACTCATACGTGTGCAAGTCCAAAATCCTTGAAATAAAGTATGCGTACTTTACTAGTTCTGGAAGTCCGGAAGCTAAGTTCGTGTACCCGTACGCGTACTGCCTAAGTTCACATCCCGTGAATTTCTGCTGGAGTTTGTGAACTGAAAACAAACTCAAACTGGGTACTTAATTATGCGTGTAGGTATGCATACTTAAGTGGGTTATTTTCTAAAAACGGTTTATTCGTGAACTAAGACATATATATACTAAGGAATTCATATTTGCAAACCATGGCTATAATGTTCATGAATTGATTCGAGTGAATCAAAATAGTATTTGCTTCGATTGTGTCTTATATACTTCTATGAGATCTAAGCAATTGAACAACTCTCTAACTAGTTCTTTTGAGTCATTTGAACTAGTTATGGTGAAGATGAATAAGGTTGATATGAAAGTACTCATATGGCTAACCATTTGGTTAACTACTGTTGAACCAACTAGTTGTACACGTTTAGTGATGAGTGCCAAATATTGCATATTTCTACATCTATTTATTGGCATTTAACTCATCTTTTGTACTCGAAATCGGATATTATCCCAGTTATCGTATTTTCTTTGCTTTCAAGAATTAATATTTGTACTAATTAATTTTGTGTTTTTAGGTAATAAATAAAGTTCGGAGAAACTGAGGAGCCAAAAGAGCAAAGAATTGGAGACAAGCGTCTATAGAGCAGAAAGCCAAAGCCCGCGCGCGCAACAGTTGCAACCCAACAAGGAGCAACCCATATACAAGACATGGGCCCAAGCTATCCAAAACCCGACCCACAATCCGGATCCGAGCCCGTCCTTTCCGAGCCGTTAGATTTGATCTCTTCTTCATCCAACGCTCGCTCCTTTTTGCACATCGTCCCTTTGATGCATTCGCTCAACACCAAAACAGCCCAATTCTCCCCGAGCCGTTCAGATCTCGCCCATCCGCATCCAATGCTCGTTCCGTCCTTCCCATCAACACTCGATGTGCCTGCTTCACAACAAATCCACCTACACCTATACCCTATTGAGAAAACCATTTTCTCCTCCATCTTCTCTTTCTTCCTCTCCCGTCCAAATCGAGCTCCATCCCTCTTTTTCTTCTTCCCCATACATTGCACAGAGCCATCACTACCACCTCCATCTCCTCGACAAAGATTAACAACTCCATCAGCCACCTTCTCCGCCACCCTAGGTTCACCCATCTCCATCTTTAGCTTCTCCCATAACCTAGAAGCTAGGGTTGAGATGGTTGAAATTAGGGTTTTCTCAACAACCCCGCATGGTCAATTCGGAGATGAAGTAAGGCAGGAAAGAGGTTTGGGTTTGCGTCTTTGGTGAGTTTGAGTGTTTGTGAGAGATATAAATTGATGTTCTGGATGTGAGAGAAGACAGTCAATGTTTTAGGGTTTAATTTTGGGAATTTAATTTCAGTTTTGTTTTATTTTCTTGACATAATGTTCTAATCACCTCTGCTAGGGTGTAGAACAAACCCTTAAGCCTATGTTAAGTTAATTCATGATTCATCATATGTTCTTAATGTGTTTATTGTATTAGGTTATTTGCTAATTGTTGAGCAAATTAGCTTGTGATAGAGTGTCTTGTAAGAAGACACTCTATACTAGGGGTTAATTAGTGAATGCAATTAACATAATCTCCACCCGAAACCTTCAAGGGAAGGATAAGAGCATAAGTAGAATTTGTTTACCTTAGTATAGGATTAAGTGGTGAGTTTAATCACCCTAGTGTCACAAAATCATCGGTTCAACACTTTGTGCTTATCATTACCTTAGTTTAGAGTCACAAATCACCATTCCAACCTAGTCGTTTCGACAACAAACCATTACTCTGTCACTCTCTTGAAATCAGTCTAAGTAAAGCCTTGAGATCAACTCACATACACACCACTTCTCTGTGGGATCGACCTGTGCTTGCCCTTGCCTCCAATAGGCACATGCACTTGCAGTAGACATAGTTGTAGGCATCTTTGTAAGCCTACCATTTAGGTACGATTACACAAACCTAAATGAACGTGCATTTCATTTGTGTATAACATCTAAGTTCGATCTAACGGTTGAAAGATATTAGTTTGAATCTAATCAAGTTTTCATCTAACGGTGAATATTGAATGCTTTGTTACCGAGGTAACTTAGATTGCAAACCGTGATTTGGAGACTATATAAAGGAGAACTCTAGCAACTGGGAAACCTAATTCCCACACCTCCTGTGTTATACTAGTTGTATAAGTCGTAGTTGGCAGGAAATCCTACACTACACCCCTCACTAGAATATACACAATTAAGTCATTTTAAGATGAATGATTATGATTCTTATTGATTGAATACTTGAATCTTTTCAATATGAAATAGAAATGAGTTATAGAATTACAATCACTCTAAAACTTTCTCTCTCCTAATGACTTGCTTAACAATTCAAAAAGAACTCTCATTCAATGTAGACTTACTCGACCCTTTATATAGGGTAGTACACAAAGTGGATGACAAATAAGTCATCCTTTATTTTTCGGGAATGGCTTGCGAAATATCGCAAGCGTACAAGTATATAATATCGCGACACTCTTAAACTTCGCCATATTTTCATATCTTCCTCATGTTCTGGCTGTCGTCATTTATTTTACTTCCCTGCGACTCCCTCGCAATGTCGTCATTTATTAATCTCGCGAAGTATTGATGTCGCGATATTCTGATCTTACATCTTGCCTCTTCTCATGTCTTCTCTGCGAAGGAGAGAATGTCATGAGAATCAACATTTTGAAATGCCGCAACCGCTTCTCATCTTTATCTGTTTCACTCCAGTACTTTTACACGGAATTTATTACGTATATTTCTTCTTCCACTCTTTTCTTGACACATCTCTTTCAACCGTTTATTCTTTACCATTCATGTCCCATCTCGCATTAAATGCATTTGTTTTCTCGAGGATTCTTCTCTCCATATATAGTTTTCTCCCCTTTCTCTTCTTCTCTTTTATTTTCCTCTCGCAATTTTTCTTCAACTCTCTTCCTCACAGCAATCTGCGCTTCGCCATCTTGTAAATCTTCCCTTCTTTCTTTCTCTTGATCTTCAATTCTCTAATCATTCCCATACTCTAAAAATGGCTTCACTTGGTCGTATATATAAACCCCTTTTTAATGAAGCTCAAAAGAATTTACAAGCGAAGGGCTTCATCCTATAAACCATTCCTGATCAAGAATCTTCATCTATACTTTCTGCAAAGTTGTTTTCTGATCATCAGTGTGATGATCAGAAAATCATAATCTCGCTAGGTCAAATCCTCGTGAGGCCTTCCCATTCCTCTCTACAATCCCGAGATGCCTTTATTCTATGAAATTCTTGCTCATGAGAAATTCTCGCGAGCAATTTATTAATTAAGCGGTGATTGCATCCGTATAATGCTTGAATTCGCCAACCGTGGCGCTGGTAAGGGATCTTTATATCCGACGATGTCAAAGATCCTAGATTCGCAAGTTTAAAAATAGTCGCTGAGAAGTATACCGTAGAGAACTTTTTCGAAAATTATGAAGTAATAAATATGAGAAATGATAAATCTCGTTGGGTGCTCGATTGAAGAGAAAAGATAATATTTCCAGTGATAAGTTGCTTATGCAAGATATTGACTGGCACTCGAGCAAAAATAATGTTCCTCGGTACTCCAAAGATGAGAAGTGGTGGGTTGTTCCTCTATTTTTGAGCGGACCTTATATTGCAGGTTCTCATACACTCCCCTGCGAATCTCGCAGACTATCGTCCTTGGGAATTTAAGTGGCCCGAGAAGGTAAAAGAGGTATATTTCCTATTTCAGGTTTGCTTTACGATATTTCCTTCCTCTTATATTTACTAGGCTTGCAAAATTTTCAGATTATCAAATTGAAAAAGAGTTATAGAAGACGTCCAAAAGCGAGTACTCCGCGATACTCCGATCAATCACGGATGAAGTAAGAAATACTTTCTTTTGTTATTTTTAACAATATTGTTGCCTCTATTTCTTATCTTCATTCGTGTGCGAAGGTTGGCGTTGAAGAAATTGACATTCCCGAAGCTGCGAAGGTTAAAGGCAAGAATAAAATCACTCTTCGCAAGGATAAATCTTCTGCTCCATCTTCTAAAAAACGGAAAATCCATCCCTCTTCTCGTTCTAGTTCCCAAACCAGCGAGAGTTCTGACGAAGATGAAAATGAGGTTGATACTTCTTTTGCAAAGGAGAATCATTCGGGTCGCATCTGCTATGGCGCAATTGTCTAGTGTCTTTTCCGATTCTATGAAAGGATTGGGAGATGATCATTTATCTGCTACTTGCTAAGCTCTCGCTAATATTTGCGATGCCCCCTGCTAGTGGATAATGATTCTTTTCGCGGAGTTTCCCGAACAATGACTCCCAGTTTCTTAAATGCACTCAGTGCTTTGGTATGTTCATATTTCTTTATTTCTCTGTGATTTCGATTATAAACCTTATCTTAATAATTTCTTTACTTTCCTTTATAGTCTGGGAGAGCTTCCTTTGTCGTTGCCTCAGACCTCGAGAAAAGACGCAACAATCTTGAAAAGAAAAATCTTCAACTTAAAGAGAAGAACAAAGAACTAGAAATCGAAGTTGCGACATCTCGCAAGAAGGATGAGAAAATTCAACAATTGGAAGTTGAGTCTTCTTCCCAGAAGGACAAAATATCTACTCTTCAAAGTGCTAATCAGCAACTTTATGGTATAACACCCTTCTCTTTTCTTCATTTCTACTTTGCCATTTATTTTTCTTTGCCTAACTTATCATTTTCGCAGACATTTATAATCTTTATGACGAAGCCATCCTTCTCCATTCATTCCCTGAACCTATGGATGATGACGCGCTTCTCGCTCATCTCAATGAATCTTTAAGTAGTTCTTCAAACAAGATTAATTCTCTCTCATTAAATGAACTTCAAACAAATTTTACCTTTTAGAAATTGAACATAGATCTAGCTTAGGTCTAGCCAACCGATTTAAACGTTTATATCTTGACTCCCGGAGAGTAATAATATTCTAAGAAAAAGATTAGCAGCCTCATAGATGATAAAGATCGCATTGCTAATCAAGGTGCACAAGCATTAGCAAAATTTCAAAAACTCTTCTTGAAGTCCAAATTGAACGAGACGAATCTCTTCGCCAAAATGCCATACTTAATGAGCGAAAAATCAAATTCGTTCACTTCTTGTCATAAATAATGATGATGAATTTGCTTGGGCTGCGAAGGTTCTAGATAATGCCAGAAATAACTTAGGTGTTAACGTCAGTCTTCATGCCGAGCATAATGCCTTGGTTAAAGATATGATTTCTGACAGAGAAGGTTGTTTACTGTTCTTCATTATTTTTCCGCTTCTTTTCTATAAAACTGTTATTAAGCTGCTAACTCATTGTCATTTGTTCGCAGAATCTGAGAAGAGGTTTCAAACTAGAATCAAGGAACTTGAATTTGAGAAAGCACAACTTGCAAAAGACTTATCTCTTCGCAATGAAAAATATTCTAAGCTGAAGAAGCAACTACAAACTACTGTGGAGAATTTCAATAATGATGCTGTGCGTTTTCGCAATCAAACTATTGAAGCAATTTGCAATGACCACAACATTCCTCTTTCTTCATATCCTTGTCTTCTCGATGAAATTCACGAAAATATGCCTTCCTCGAGATGTCTCACGATAGTGAAGCAAGCGAAGAAGAGGAATCTGATAAAGAATCTGATGAAGAAGAAGAAGAATAAGTTGAAAGATTGTTCTTTTTTCCTTTTTCTCTTCCTGCGATACTTGTATGTTTATCCTTCTAACCTTCCATTTTGTAATCTCTTACTGTAAATCTATCATATGAAAATAAATAACAAGTTTTTATTCTAATCATTCCCATACTTGCCTCTGTTATTTATTTTCACATGAGAGAAATTAAGTTGATAATCTTTAAGTAATGATATTTCTTAATTTCGCAACTGCTGTTGCTGATTCTCCACAAATAAGTGAAGAAATATAGTCGTATTCGCAAGCTTGTTTGCTTACTCAATTTCTTATGTTATTTTATCATCATTTATGTTGAAATTCATCATTGCGACAAAATCGCGGGACGCCGCTACACTTTCATGTAATGACCCATTGATCTTGTCTTATCATTGTTTTTGTGTGGTCTTATTTTGCCTTCCTAGTTAAAGGTCTTATTTTGCCACCCCTCATTTTGCATCAATATGACAGGTCTAAATATTCTTGCGAACATAAAGTCCCATGACATTGACGTCTTGCGACAAAATCGCAGGACGTCATTACACTTTCATGTAACAACCCATTGATCTTGTCTTATCGGTTTCTTAATATTTTTGTCTCGCAGGATGTTTATGTTGCGACAATATGATGTGCCTAAAAATTCTTGCGAACTTAAAGCCCCATGACATTGCCGTCTTTTGACACTTTTCAGCTCCCTAATGGAGGGTGCCGCCTTATCATCTCCCCTGGTTGCCCCTTCAAGGAGGCGTACATCGGCCATACAAGACTAGATCCTCCCATCCGGCCTTAACAACAACCGCTTGTTTTCGTAGCCTCTTATCCCTTATACCTATATGGCTTATGGTTACGAGATCGCACCCTAAGTGGAGTTTTCTTCGGGCCGAGTGCAGCATGTGCCAAGACTTGCCAAGAATGGCCGAGACACTTCAAATGTCCCGTGCACTCTTGGCTCAACCGTGTACCTCGGCGCCTTGAGCATACACTCGACTCCTTGGAAGAGACCCTCGGGCGTCCAACCAGGGTATAACCTTATATATATAGTTGGAAATCCAAGGTATCTCTCCCGGATAGGCTTTCATGGCCCCAAATTTTCATGACTCGATTCCGGGGCGGTGTAACCTTTTACTGAGCCATGTCAAGAGATACCCCCTTATATGACGCACTTTAGGTCTTACATTTGCCTCTTGCGAAATATCATTCGCGAACTAGGGTGTACGCCATAAAGGTTCGTCCCATTCACTCACTCTTTCATTTTTGTTAATTCATTCAATCATTCATTTTTGGTTTTCTCTTGTTATTTTGTTTTGCGAAGCTATCGCACAATCTTGCTTTGTTTATTGTAATCTCATTTCAATTCTTCAATCAAATTTTCATACATTCTTGATGGCGAGATTCTCGCGCATTTCTTCTTCAATTATTATTTCTTCCTCTTACTCTTGATATGCCTTTGTCATTGATTTTGATAATAATGATTATTCATTTCTTACACTTTTTGCTCTGCCGCTCTCTCTGCCTCTGCATCATTCAAACCTCTTAATGGTTCCTTTCCATCATAATTTTCAACTCTGTTTTCATGCACTTGCTTCGCAATGTATCTTCACCTCTTGTATCTATGGTATCCACCATCAACCTTTCTCTTCTTTGTTCATCTTTTATATTTTGCTTCCGCCCTTCCTTTTTGCGTTCTTTCCTCACAACTCTCCACATCAATCTCATAGCATTTTTGTCCTTCCATCCAGTCTCCCTTTATAACTCCAACACCGCTAGGATGAGGAAACTTTATACACCGATGATAATTCGACGCTACACCTGCAATTTCGTGCAACCATGGCCTTCCAATCAATGCATTATAAGGGGATTCCACATCGACTATACAGAACAAAATTTCAGTTTGATAATCCTTGCAAGGGTATTCTCATATGAACTTCTCCTTTAGGTTTATTCGCTGTGCCATTGAAACCGTATATCTTATACGTCGAAGGTATCAACTCTTCATCCTTCCCACCCATAGTCTTGTAAGTATGGTAAAAAAGGATGTTTACTGAGCTCCCCGTATCAATTAAGATTCTGTTGATCGCCCAGGAATTTTCTGCTTCATCATCTTCGCCATCTACAGGTTTTGGATTAATTTCCAATTTTACGACCAATGGGCTATCATGCGTCTCTCTGCCTTCAAGAATCTCTTTTGCAGTGAAAGAAATAATCTGCATTTGCCATTCTTTTAATCTGCGATATCTTCGCGATGTTCATCACTTCTTTATTATCAGCATTTGATGCGTGTCGTAGGTGCAATCAAATTAATCAATATTTCCACTCAATTAAAAATAATTTAATGGAAGTCAAGTTCGTTCCCACGAGGAGCAAGAGATTCTAGTTGTAAAAATTGTCACGAAAAGGGGGGTGTAAAAAGAAAAAGAAAATAAACAAAGCAATTAAAAGATAAAGTTGAAAGCAATAAGAGAGATAAGATCAAGGAATCCTTCTTCGTTGCAAAACAATGAATCAAGTTATGTTCTTTTCTACTTGTTATTAGTCACAAACTATCACCAACCGTAGGATAGCAGTCCGCTTAGCTAGCCCCAAAATCCCTTATTTCACCGAGTAACAAGTCCGCTTAGTTATCGTATTCTATCCAAAAGAACCACCTTGAGGTTCGATCTTACAAGATGTAATTCCCCGAATGCATTAAGATTTATGAACTTAGGTTTAGTACTAGTAGTTAAACTCTTCGCTTGGTTTACTTTCTAGCGTTGTTTCTACACACAATTGCTCCACGGAATCCCTCCGCAAGGTCTCGTGTTTGCTACTTATGTAAAGAGTCAAGAAACGATTACTTATCTCCTAACTTTCACTAGCTTTAGATCAAATTAACAAATCAATTTAGTTGGCCACCTAAACAATCTATCAATCAATCATGAATGTCTTTAAGATCATTCCTATTAGTAAAAACAAACGATAATCATGTGAAAAACTCAAGATAGAATTGAAACAAAACTCAAAACATATATTAAGAACTAGGAATTCATCCTCAATCAATAAGAAAATTAGCTACTCATGCTAAAAGTTCACACAAAGAATAAGAAGAGAAAAGTGTTGTGTGTGTAGAGAGGTGTAAAAGATGTAGAAAACTTCTCTTTATAGGCTTCAATATTCTCCAAATCTTCCAAGGAATAGAATCCTTTTCCTTTAGCCATTCAATTTCCAAATCCAAGCTTTTCTCAACTCTTCCACCTTCTCTTTCCAAATTTGAATCCAATTCTCCATCCAATTCCTAGTCCAAGTCTTCACACCCATGAGAGAAGTCCATAGAAAATTCTCGAATTTGGCTCGTAGGAAAATCGGTATTGTGGCGGAATCCGACCGGAAAAGTCACTGCCGGCCACCTGAAAATTTCTCCATCAGTGGAATATTCGACGGAATATTCCGTCAGTCCACCGTTAGGACTAACGGTCAAAGTAGTCAAACCGTCAGTCAACTGTTAGTCAACAGGGTCAAAGGGAGGTGGAGTCAGACACTGAATCAGCTATGAGTCAGCTCCCTAGGTGGCTGACTTGTCTTACTCAGCTGAGCTGAATCGGCTGGATCACTGATCTGGATCGGTTCATCGCCGGGTTGACTCGCCAGAAGAGAAATTTGGGCAGAGTTCTGTTTATTTCAGGGCTTTCTCAGGCCAATTTCAGGCCGATCTTTAGCTCCATTCCCTGCTAAGAAGCCTAACACATACATCTAATTCTTCCATTCTTGCAACAAAGCTTCAGCTGCATTTACTTGTAACAGCTTCATTCATCTGCATCTCAGCTAAGACAACTTCATCAACTTGCATTCTTTACAGCCAATGCACCTTCATATCTATTCTGCAGCTTCAATTCCAACTTCAGCTCTTCCCATTTTCTACATTCTCAGCCTGCTCCCAGCATCTGAAACATCATTACACAGCACCAGCAAATTCCATCAAACCCCCATCTCTGCTTATCTGAACTGCCCTGAATCACCTCTGAAACCCTATAATCACACAATCCCAATTATTGTTTCATCATCTTCTCTGGGTCTCGAGTCTTACAGCAGCAGCCATTAACATCACTCTCATCTTCTCTGATTCTCTTCTCCATCGAACTCAGACCAACCAATACCACCATTGTTCTGGCACTTCTCTGTCAAACAACCCTCTCTTCAATTCACAACAATTAACCACCAGAACCCTTGATTCTCTCACATCTCTCGGACCAACACAAGTTCATTCTTCATCAGGCGCCTCCAATCCGTCTCAATTTCAACAAATAGAATTCCAATTCCTTGAATCGCCATAAACCCATCTCTGCTTCGATTTTTAACACAGAAGAACGACTCAATCCTTCATTCCTATCAATCTCGATTCATCGTACGCGACATCGACCACACTCAACTCGATTTTCATCACCATCTGCTACTTCAAATTCTAATTCCATCTCACCCATTTCTTCAAATAGCCAGATCGATATCGAACCCATCTTCAACCTTAATTTTAATTCAAACCCCCAATTCATCCTCTTAGCACCACAAAGAGAACTCAATCACAACAATAACATCTTGTTCTTCTTCTTCTCGAATTAACCATCAATCTCTGTCTAATCTCTCTCGAAGAATTGAAAACCCCATTCTTCTCATGTGTAAAATTGATCAACAACAACAGATTCGAAAACACACAATTTCAATCACACCCAACCTTCCTCGTCTTCTTGTCATCTCGACCATTTTCTTTATTTCGGGACGAGACGAAATGATTTGGGAGAATAAAACTTCTCTCGAATTTAGGTTTAGGGTTATAAATTGGGTTCGGACTCGGGCATGGATCCGTGCGGGTGTGGGTCTATGGGTTTGGGTTTCAACATCCATGGACATAACCCATCCATTTTACCAATCGATATCAAGACACTACGTTTTCTGGATAAGGGCTACCCGGTTTGGCAGCCCCTTAACTTGAACTGTCCTTTCTTTAGTAATTTGAGTCACCTTTTAACCTTGACTGGGCTCCAGATAGTGTTCGCCTGTGAAATGACTTTTCTGGCCTTTTGGTTCAAATTGAGTGATTTCTTCTTCTTTTCTCCCGTGCGACTCCGGAGTACCTAATAACTCAAAAACACACGTAAAATACATAATTTACAAGAAAAATAGCAAAGAAAGCATAAACTACTAGATAGTAAATTAGGTGTATTCTACACCTATCAAATTCCCCCACACTTAGACTTTGCTAGTCCTCGAGCAAATCAAACTAAAAACTCACAACTTCAAAGCGTTCAAGCGTCACAAGCATCCAAAGAGTTATGAGGACATAGAGTTTACGCATGCTAGTAATAAGAAGTTAGAAATACTAAAGAACATATTCTCATTCTTAAATGTTGAGTGAGAAATAACCACACCATAATGAGAGAACGCGTGTTTGAGAAACGATCAATAAGCATTTCGCCTCGACTTCTGCCTCACCAAAAAGGATTTTATGATAGTTGCACTCAAAAAGACGGCTTTTTATGGGTCTCACATGTGTGCAGGTAGGAATGAAGAGAGAAATCCTGCGACACGTTGAATGGTGGGAAGGACAACTTCCGAAATATTTTTAAAAACCCACATCTTTTAATATTTTGAAAAACCATTTTTTCTGACGATCTCTACGAAAGGAAATCAACCATTATTATCGAGGATGAGATTACTTACTCACCTTCACATCCGATCGCCAATTATGATAACACCACTCTCACGGCATCCAATAGAAACGTCTTATCTTCTTGGTCTTCGTCTTCGGTTTCAACTATTGATGATAAACCCTCGAATTTCATAAATCCTTGACAATTTGAAACCCTTTTTACCTTAAATCCTTGTCGCTTGAAACTTTCTTATAAATTTTCCTTCCCCACGGCTTATTAACAAAACAAATATTTCTCTTTTTTTTTTTTTGAAACAAAATAAGAGAAATTAAATACAAAATAAACCATGGCCGTGGAAGAAGTATTTTACCGCTTGATTCTTCACAACTTGTATCGTCTCGAAATCATAAACTTCAAAATTCTCACCTTTTGATTTTCTTCGCTCTTGTGAATAAGTCTTCATACTTGAATATAAAATTACCTCATTGTATTGTAAGTCCTCAACATATATGTAAAATCCGCTCATTTGTATGTTGCTTTACTTGAGTTTGAAATTTGCTCTTTTTTCTCGTTTTGTTGCTTGTAAACCTTAAACTTTTTCAACTTTCCTTGTAGATTTTGATGTCGCTCCTTGTTGATGATGATGGTGTTTCTATGGATCCGTTGTTGTCGAGAGAATGAATGGTGCTAACTGCAAATCGAACTACAAGAAGGAAGCTTTCATCTATAGACGTCACCCTCATGATTGACAAAATTAGCACTCAAGAGATCAAAGAGTAGTGCTTTTATTGGTGGGAGGTTGGGTAGCTCACCATTCTACCCGAATTAACGTACGGTGACACACACTCAAAAGAAAGCTCTTTAGTAGATGGAAAATTTCTGGTTGGTGCCTCACATGATATGAATACGGGTAGTCTCCACTAATGATTGATCAAAACTCTAATAATGCACTTCTCCCCGCACCAAATTCGCATCACCGGCATGATTAAATCCATTATTTAACACTCTAACAAGCAAGAAATCCGAATGTAGTTCTCTAACATTTCCAAGTTCAATTATGTCGGTCAAAATCTCTATGTAAACATACCTAGAAGTATGCTAATGACTCTAAAATCTTTAAAAATTGGAGGTTTTAAGTAAAACTTTTTTTTTTTTTTTTTAATTTTTTATTTTTTTTTTTTTTTTATACATGCTTAACCACTCCCCCACACTTAAACCTTACATTGTCCTCAATGTAATTGAATCCTCCTAGTAAAGTCAAGGTGGGAAATTTTAACATGATAAGAAACAAGAAAAAGAAATAACAAAAAGCAAAAGATAAGAAATACAAAACCTATGGGTTGCCTCCCATTAAGCGCTTGTTTTAAAGTCGACGGCCCGACTTAGCTCTTGCAAGATTCACTCCCCATATACTAACAAACGGAAAATTTGAGGATCTACCCATAATACCTGTTTTGAAAACAATAACTCCATACAAATGTTAGCAAAATAAAATAATAGTGAAATTATCGCTCGATAGAAATTTCCCCCACACTTATTCTCGTCCACACTGGAAGTGTATAAAGAACATAGAATTTTGGAACTTCCATGTATTCCTCTTGGCAAACCTGCATGGTGTTAGCATCAAGTGTTTCCAATGGTGGATATCTAGAAACAAAATCATCCAAAAATACTTTGAAGCACAAACATTCAAACCAATAAGAGGTAAAGGAGAAGAATCAATATGCAAAGGATTAGACAAACCTTGCACAATTTCTTGTATTATAGAATCCTCTTCATCCTTAAAAATTCAAGTGAATTACTTACCTCTTGTATATTGTGGTCCTCTATTAAACCTTGCAACCATTCTTCGTCGTTTTCTACCTTAACCAAAGTTTTGGCATCATTATAATCATTGGCAAGTTCAATTGGGTCTTCCACAAAATCAATCAATTTGGTTTCATCCTCTAGCATCATCTCTTCAACATTCTCATCATCGGAATCGGGCCATTCACTAAAATGATTCTCGTCGGTATAGATTGTAAGATCTTCTTGTGCGGGTGTTACACCGTTTATAACAATAGGTAAGTCACACCCAATCTCCTCCTTTTGAATAGGTGAAGGATCGTTATTATGATCCGGAGTTGGAATAACTTCCTCATTGTTGCAACGCTCATACACTTCCGCGGACTCATATCTTTCCCTAAGGAATTTTTTCCAAGCACTAATTGCATCTTCCTCAAGCTCTACCTTTTGAATAGGTGCTTGATCATTATTAAGATCAAGGCTCGAGTAAGCTACACTAGCGTCTTCAAAAGTCTCCAAAGGTTGATCATTTTCAACACAATCATCGATCAAATATTCACTACACACCATAGGCACATTAGAATAGTTATTGCTTTGATAGCAAAATTCTTCTTTATCCCTCTCCTCCTTGTATTGATCCATGTCTCTTCGTTCTTTAGCAATGCCGTCTCGACGTTGTTGGAGTTGCTCATCCCCATTTTTATCGAGTTGAGTAATTTGTTCGTATAATTTCTCCGAATTCCTTTGAATTTCTCGATGTGATTCTTGCAACTTTTGTTGAAGATCCCCAATCATGGAGGAGACATCTTATCTGTCGCAAAACTAAAGAATTTCTTGATCATAAACAAAACTATCCTCCCATCCTTGTGATTGTCCACTTACATACCCGTCATAAGGTTGTTGATATGTATGAGAATATCCATAAGGTTCTGTAGGAATTTGATCATAGCCAAAAGATTGGTTTTGATTGTATCCTAAGGATGGTTGGAAGTTGTCATAATGTTGAGGTTGAAAACCGTATTGATTGTTGTAATATGCTTGCTCTTGTCCACCATACATGGAAAACCGAGTACACGAAATAAGATTCTCAAAAAACTAAGTTAGATACGGTATATAATCTAACAAAGCAAGAATAAAGGAAAAAAGAAAAATAAAAACAACTAAAATCATCCGTTGCTCCCCGCAAGCGGCGCCAAAAAATTTGGTGCGTGTCGTAGGTGCAATCAAATTAATCAATATTTCCACTCAATTAAAAATAATATAATGGAATTCAAGTTCGTTCCCACGAGGAGCAAGAGATTCTAGTTGTAAAAATTGTCACACAAAGGGGGGGTGTAAAAAGCAAAAGAAAATAAACAAAGCAATTAAAAGATAAAGTTGAAAGCAATAAGAGAGATAAGATCAAGGAATCCTTCTTCGTTCGAAAACAATGAATCAAGTTATGTTCTTTTCTACTTGTTATTAGTCACAAACTATCACCAACCGTAGGATAGCAGGTCCGCTTAGCTAGCCCCAAAATCCCTTATTTTACCGAGTAACAAGTCCGCTTAGTTATCGGATTCTATCCAAAAGAACCACCTTGAGGTTCGCTTACAAGATTTAATTCCCTGAATGCATTAAGATTTATGAACTTAGGTTTAGTACTAGTAGTTAAACTCGGTTCGCTTGGTTTACTTTCTAGCGTTGTTTCTACACACAATTGCTCCACGGAATCCCTCCGCAAGGTCTCGTGTTTGCTACTTATGTAAAGAGTCAAGAAACGATTACTTATCTCCTAACTTTCACTAGCTTTAGATCAAATTAACAAATCAATTTAGTTGGCCACCTAAACAATCTATCAATCAATCATGAATGTCTTTAAGATCATTCCTATTAGTAAAAACAAACGATAATCATGTGAAAAACTCAAGATAGAATTGAAACAAAACTCAAAACATATATTAAGAACTAGGAATTCATCCTCAATCAATAAGAAAATTAGCTACTCATGCTAAAAGTTCACACAAAGAATAAGAAGAGAAAAGTGTTGTGTGTGTAGAGAGGTGTAAAGATGTAGAAAACTTCTCTTTATAGGCTTCAATATTCTCCAAATCTTCCAAGGAATAGAATCCTTTTCCTTTAGCCATTCAATTTCCAAATCCAAGCTTTTCTCAACTCTTCCACCTTCTCTTTCCAAATTTGAATCCAATTCTCCATCCAATTCCTAGTCCAAGTCTTCACACCCATGAGAGAAGTCCATAGAAAATTCTGGAATTTGGCTCGCCGGAAAACTGGTATTGTGGCCGGAATCCGACCGGAAAAGTCACTGCCGGCCACCTGAAAATTTCTCCATCAGTGGAATATTCGACGGAATATTCCGTCAGTCCACCGTTAGGACTAACGGTCAATGTGGTCAAACCGTCAGTCAACTGTTAGTCAACAGGGTCAAAGGGAGGTGGAGTCAGACACTGAATCAGCTATGAGTCAGCTCCCTAGGTGGCTGACTTGTCTTACTCAGCTGAGCTGAATCGGCTGGATCACTGAGCTGGATCGGTTCATCGCTGGGTTGACTCGCCAGAAGAGAAATTTGGGCAGAGTTCTGTTTATTTCAGGGCTTTCTCAGGCCAATTTCAGGCCGATCTTTAGCTCCATTCCCTGCTAAGAAGCCTAACACATACATCTAATTCTTCCATTCTTGCAACAAAGCTTCAGCTGCATTTACTTGTAACAGCTTCATTCATCTGCATCTCAGCTAAGACAACTTCATCAACTTGCATTCTTTACAACCAATGCACCTTCATATCTATTCTGCAGCTTCAATTCCAACTTCAGCTCTTCCCATTTTCTACATTCTCAGCCTGCTCCCAAAGATCTCAAACATCATTACACAAAGACCAAAGAAATTCCATCAAACCCCCATCTCTGCTTATCTGAACTGCCCTGAATCACCTCTGAAACCCTATAATCACACAATCCCAATTATTGTTTCATCATCTTCTCTGGGTCTCGAGTCTTACAGCAGTAGCCATTAACATCACTCTCATCTTCTCTGATTCTCTTCTCTATCGAACTCAGACCAACCAATACCACCATTGTTCTGGCACTTCTCTGTCAAACAACCCTCTCTTCAATTCACAACAATTAACCACGGAACCCTTGATTCTCTCACAATCTCTCGGACCAACACAAGTTCATTCTTCATCGGGCGCCTCCAATCCGTCTCAATTTCAACAAAGAGAGCCAATTCCTTAAATTCCTTGAATCGCCATAAACCCATCTTTGTTCGATTTTTTAACAAAGAAAGAACGACTTAATCCTTCATTCCTATCAATCTCGATTCACGAGACGCGACATCGGACCCTCGACTTTTCATCACCATCCTGCTACTTCAAATTCTAATTCCATCAACACCCATTTCTCTGAGATCGATATCGAACCCATCTTCAACCTTAATATCAACTCAAACCCCCAATTCATCCTCTTAGCACCACAATAGAACTCAATCACAACAATAACATCTTGTTCTTCTTCTTCAAATTAACCATCACAATCTCTCTAAGAATTGAAAAACCCCATTCTTCTCATGTGTAAAACAATTGACAACACAGATTCGAAGCACACAATTTCGAATCACACCCAACCTTCAGTAATCCCCTGTCATCTCAGATTTTCTTTATTTCAGGGACGAGACGAAATGATTTGGGAGAATAAAACTTCTCTCGAATTTAGGGTTGAGGGTTATAAATTGGGTTCGGACTCGGGCATGGATCCGGGTACGGGTGTGGGTCTATGGGTTTGGGTTTCAACATCCATGGACATAACCCATCCATTTTACCAACTGATATCAGCACTACGTTTTTGGATAAGGGCTACCCAGTTTGGCGATCCCTTAACTTGAACCTGTCCTTTCTTTAGTAATTTGAGTCACCTTTTAACCTTGACTGGGCTCCAGATAGTGTTCGCCTGTGAAATGACTTTTCTGGCCTTTTGGTTCAAATTGAGTGATTTCTTCTTCTTTTCTCCCGTGCGACTCCGGAGTACCTAATAACTCAAAAACACACGTAAAATACATAATTTACAAGAAAAATAGCAAAGAAAGCATAAACTACTAGATAGTAAATTAGGTGTATTCTATACCTATCAGCATCCCTCGCAAAAACTCTACTGAGAATATTATCATGAAAATCTTCAATTGTTCGGTATGAATGTACAATGGAGTTGCAAAACAAATTTTTAGCTTTCGCTTCAACTTCTATTACGAATGTTTCTTTCCCCTTTGCTAAGTTTGTCCTGTGCATTTATGGCGGTGGTGGTAACGGTTGAACCTTCTCTTCACTTTTTAGAAAATGATTCAGATTTCCTTGGTCAATCATTCTGAGGATGATTCTTTTTATATTTCTGCAGTCATTTGTTAGGTGTCCATGAAAGCGGTGGTAAGAACGAGAACTCGTGACTTCTATCACTTGGTGGTGGCTCATTCCCCATGTTCCATGGTGCAGGTATGTTTTCCATCAAGAGTATAGCTTCCCATATTTTTTTCCACACTAGTATTTAGTGGTGGCATTTTGATTTCCTCCCATACTACTCTGTGACTTCGCTGTCCTCCATGATAATTCTGCTTTCGACCTCCATAAGTTTCTTGCGGATGATCAAGTCTTTGAATTTTGTTATTGCCGCCACGGTTGTAGTAGTTCCTTTCCCTTTCAAATTCTTCTTGATCACGGCTTCCCATAGCTACTATCTTTGGCTGTCCATCATCTATTATCCTTTCTTGTTGCCCTTGCGAAGTACTCGCTATTGTGTTTATCAATTTGGGTAATAAGCTTGCATTCGCAGCATTTGAATTTGTATTCGCAACTGGGTATGATTCCATCTCATTTTGCCTTTCCTCTAGAGCAATATATTCCTCCTGGAGTTCTCGCAACTCAGTCATTGTAATTGTATTCTTGACTCTAAAAATTTGAATATATAACAAATTGGTCGCGAACATAGCGTTTATGAATGATAGAATAAGATATCTTTCATCCACTCGTCCAACCATTTCGCTACACATTGTCTTCCATCTCACAGTTAAGTGTCTCAAACTTTCGCCAACTCTTTGTTTCAGCCCAAATACGTCTTCAATTCCTGGTCGCGAGGAGTTGTTACTTATATATGCCCCTAAGAATATAGCTTGTAAATGGTTGAATGACGTGATTGTGTTTCTTGGCAAACCCTCAAACCATTTCAGTGCTTCTCCTGTTAAACTTGATGCAAAATATTTGCACAATATGGCATCATGATTTTCCCATTGTAACATACATCGCACATACGCTTTGATGTGTTGTATTGCACAAGTTGTTCCATCAAAAATGCTTTGGTTAACGCGGGTAAATTGCACTTTGGGGGTATTCCTCCTAATCGCACCTCTAGTGTAAAGGGGTTTTCGCAGCCTCTTCGATGGCCTCATCCAGTTGTCTTCTTCCTCCTCCCCTTCTATTGTTCAACATTCCTCTCATCTCGCCAACTCTCTCAAGATTTGTTCATTTACATCGATTCGAATTTATTGGTCTTTTTAGTTACGCCTCTCTCTTCCTGCGTTCATGTCCTTTGATTTTCTTGTTCTTCATTTTCTTCTCTTCTTTCTCTGCGACCTTCTCCTTCATCTCGTTCATGAATTCGCACACCGTTATATCTATCATTTTCTCTTCTTGGTTGTCTATCAGTTCTCCTTTGTATTCTTTGATATTTCCATTGTTGCGCGATTTTGCTCACGTGCAAAGGCTCTTCCATTTAAGCTAATAAACTCCTTTGCCTGGTTAGATCAATCTATCCAACAACTATCGAAGTAGCAGAGTTTAGATTTGAAATCAATCAATATAGATTCCAACAAGAAACTATAAAGCGATGATGATCTCACGCAACTAATCAATCGAATAAATCTGGTTCTAGTTGGATCCCAGCCGATCAAGGTTTTTGCAACACAAAGATATGAGAAACCAAATAAGAAATCTTCTTTGTCTTCAAATCTTCTTTAATCTTCAATAAACACCTGCACAACACCACTTGAATCTCTTGTAATCAATCACGCACAAAACGGAGTATGTTAACAATGGATTATCACAAGATGTCTTTAGATCTACAAACAGTTCTAAAGATCTCGTCGATACTTCGATCTAGTTTGAGTGAATCTTATATCAGAAGAAAAGATTCTCAAGAATAAACAAACTAGGTCCAATCAAAGTTTCAAGAACCGTTAGTCAATCAAATCACACTAAAACTAATAACTCTGCAATTATCTAGTTTCCCACCAATGGTACTCGTAGAGCTTCTTGATCCCATAAAAGTCTTTAAACGAGCGGTCGTAAAAGATTTCTCCTAATTAGGGTACTTTCCTCTCCGAATATACGGCTCCACCAGAAACAACAAAAAGATGAAGTTTGCCTGGCTCTTGGGATAGTTTGCTAGAAATGCAAACGGCTACATATTGGATATGGTCGCATTGGATCGGATCAAAGTTTTGAAAGTGGGATACCCAATTAGCTTGGATAGGAATATCTAAACCATTTCCTATTTGGTGAAATATATGATTTTTGACAATAGGTATAAGATATGCTATTTGTTTCCATTGTGGGTTGACAGTAATGGGTATTGAAATTATACCTTAAAATATAGGTTGAAATTGTACTTATTATTGCAGTGGATTATAGAGAAGAAGACGAAGAGACAGATAAGGAGAGGGATTTCTTATTGATATGGGTAACCCTGTTACATATCTATAATATCCTTTATATAGAATATGAATAGAACCCTAGCTATTACATTGGGATGCACATATGTGGGCTAAAGCCCTACAACACTCCCCCTTGTGCGGTCCAATAAAACTCCATATGCAGTACTTCACATACAATGCTTCGGATGTAGGTCTTCAAATGTAGTTCTCTCCTTGATGACTTCTGAGTCTAAGAAAATTGCTCCATTAAAACTTTGACAAGGAAAAACCCAGTGGAACAAAACCTTGGTACAGTTCTTCACATGTTGTCTCGTACTTTACATGTAGTTCATCACATGTAATACGATCTTCAAAGATCGATGAGTCTAAGTTAATTGCCTCGTTAAAACTTCGTCAGGGAAACCCAAAGGGACAAAACCCGAACTAAAGAAAAAGAGTACAATATTACACAAATGTAGAACATAGTTAGACTCGAATATGTTGCCTCATTAAAACCTTGACAAGGAAAACCCAGTGGGATAAAACCTTGACGAAGGGAAAAGAGTACAACGTGACAGATGCAAGTAAAGGTGATCCGCTGCAGATGATCACTTTTCTCTGTTGAAGTTGACTAGTTGCATCACAACTCTTACGGCAGAAAATCCTCGTGGGAAAGACAATAGCCTTAGTTAGGAAATTACATTCCCGGTGTTTGTTGTTGTCTCATTAAAAACCTTGCCGAGTTATAAAACCATGTAGGAAAAAACAACCTCGGTGAAGGAAAATAGTTCAACACACTATTAGACGCTCCCCTTGATGTCAGACAATTTTCGTTAGTCTAATGCAAATCGAAGGGGTTTATCACACTTTACTTTGGTGACTTGAATGTTTATAAGACCATGTTGTTGATTCCGTAAGTTACGTTGCTTAACAGATTATCGCATTTCATTTCTTTGATTCGGATATTTTCGGTAATATCCACGCGATCTTTATGTCTTCAACGTTCAACATACTTGCTCGCTTTTAGTGTTATCTCGCTAAAAACCTTGTCGAGTAACAAAACCCTTTGGGAAAAACTATTCTCGATCGAAGGGAAAAAGAGTACAACACAAACTTCAATTTCAAGTAAAATATGTCGACATCATATCCTTGGATCCTCCCCTGATGTCGGCATCTCCCCCTGATTACTTTCAGAGTTGTTCCAGACAGTTCCTTTAGTCATATACTTTTCGAAACTGAATATCAGTAATGACTTAGAAAATAGTCTACCATATCTCCCCCTGATTACAAGATTATTGTTCCTTCATAATCAACAACCTCTGGATTGCAGTTCCTTTAGCATTCATTTTTATGTCTTTGTAGGGATAAAACAAACTCATGTCAGTGGTTACTTTTAAGTATATGATTACATTCACCGTACCATTCCAATGACGTTGCGTTGGCGCCCGAGCTATATCTAGCTAACAAGTTCCATGAGGGTGTAAAATTTAATCGAGTATATTACTATACTAAGTACAACAATGCGTATATTGTACTTAGATATGAGAATTTGATCTCCCAATACATCTTCGTCATCTTCCTTTAGACGAAATGGTCACTTACTTACATTTGAACCTCGACTAATCGTGGGAGTGCTATCAGGATGCATGTCTTTGTTAAATTGCCTGAGAACTTTAGACATATGCAAACTGGTGGAATAATATACCACAAGCTCAGTATTCGGTCGAGCTTTCCCGCATTTTCATCTCCAATTCGGATTTCAAATAGCTTTTAAGGTATCTTATTACATCAAGAGTACCCATCATGTCTATACCATCGACATAAATAGCTACAATTCCAAATCGGGAACTTTCTTGTGAATACGCAAGGAAAAATAACTTAATTGTCTATCCCCTACAAATCAAATATCCACTTAGACGGGTATACCACATCCGCCCGATTGTTATCTATAAGTGAGCGTTCTATCTAATCTGAAACGCACTCTGTGGTTTAGAGTCACTTGATTTAGGTAACAAAAGGCTATCAAGTACTTTTGTAAATATCTTATGTCTCTTGATTCTTTCAGAGATACGTAACAACCACATACATATGCTGCATTTCAAGTCCTTTTGAAATTACCAAGCTAACTAAGTAGCGGAACACTATAAAATTCATTACAAGAGAACAATTCCAGGGCTTTGTGAGAAACCTCGCGCCACAAGGCGAGTCTTTATACTTTAAGACTGCTTTCTTCTCATTATGCTTTGTGACAAATTAATCATGTATGTCCAATAGGCTTTACACTTGGTTGGTTAGCACTACCACACCAAATACCTGTATATTTGTCAAAGAACCAAGTTCTACCTGGATTGTGTAGGCCAAATATGCTATTTATTTGAAATTAATCAAAATAAAGCATGGTTCGATCTCATTGTGCTCTACTTCTGGAGCAACTATTTATGGATTATATCATCATTGTGCACACATGATCCTTCCGTTGACTCATGTGCATTCTCATAATCCGTCAGATTTCATTGTTCTCTGTAATCATTTAAAACTTCAAGCGTCCTCCAGTATTGATTCATGGACATAGTCGTAGACAATCAAATGAGATGCTTTCATTAATGATACAAATTAGGTTGTGCCTTACTCATCTACTTCCTTTCTAGGTGAGCTTTGATCGAACTCTGGTGGTCTCTCCATCTTCCTTTATGGAGCCACGGCCTCAACTACACTTCCACCAAGTGTAGTTGCAACACCTTAGTCTATGGTATACCCCATACTGAGGATTTCTAACCTTGCAGGAATATTTGCAATGGTATGTGTGATCTTGTCACTTTAGCGACATCGATGTACATTCTCAAAATTGATTATTCTTTGTCACTTCACATTTATATTTGTGGAGTACAAGAATCAATATGTGACACAACGGGAACACACCACGACAATTCCTGTCGTTCCTTTAGAAAATACTTTTTCTTATCTCCCCCTAACGACGGGAAGACTGTCTCACTAAAGTGACAAACCGCAAATCTAGCGGTAAGAGATCTCCTGCCAAAGGTTTTAAAATGCGGATAATTGTTGAGAGTAAATATTCAACAAAATTACTTAATCATTTTCGTGACCCATCATAGTACGATGTGGACTCGTAATGGCACATATATAGTGCAACCAAAATACGTAATAACACAAACGTCGAGGCTTAAATTCGATTACCAACCGGTACGTAGAAAAGGTTGACTAATATTGGGTTCTAAAACGAATTAAGTAAAATGCGTAAAATATTGCGTATCCCCAAAGGAATAAAAGATAGGTTGGTACGCATAACCTATTCCTTAGGCACCATCTCAGAACCTTTGAAGGTAGCCTCTGCGAGACCATTGGGTATAAGATGCCCGCATTGATCCTATTAAATATGCAATAACCATCAAGTCCTTTTGATGTGCACTAGCTAGCATTTTCAAGGGTTGGTGAGCCCTTACATGTAAAAGATGTGCTAGTAGTTTTCCAAACGCAAATTTCTTGGGAACTATAACTAGTCCAAAAATTTAAAACATTCACCAGAGCCATAAGTCACTTTAATGGTCCGCATTCTGCATGAATATTTTTATAAAGTTCACCTTGTTTTCTTTGTAATATGTAATTTTTACCATTTGCATGTTAGGATGGTCTCGATCCTGTTTTACTGAAGACTTTGTAAAAATGAGTGATATGATTTCTTACCTAAAAGCATAATGGGAAGGGGGGTTGTGCATCTAGTAATTTAGAAAACACTTATTGAGAGATATGTCGTCACTTTGCATTCTGTCAATCTTTTTCCCATTTTCGTTCACTCAAATAAAGTGATATTGTATGAGTTCTTTCAAAACAATCATCATGTCACAACCAAAGTTTCTTTATGGTTATGCCCAAAGCCTGTATGAGTCAGTTTCCAACATTTCATCATCAGAGTCAATATGATTCAATAATCCAAATATTATAGTGAATTACATTGCACTAGATTGACTCATTACTTTCTCTAAAATATATTTCCTTCCAAATATATTAGAGACTATAAAAGATGCAATCAATTACATTCTCATCATTTTGATGTTCCACATGATATCCATTTGCACGGTTGCATGGGAATTTAACAAGGTGTGATTATCTCTTGGTACATCTAGAGATTTTGCTACGTCTTTGTTCTATCTTGAAAAAATGAGCAAAGATCTTTGAGCTCTTTAAGATAGTCAATTGGCCAGGCAAAGTTCTTGTTGCCATTAAAGTTGATGTGAAAATTGGTTGTTACTATGATACACATACACATTATATTGTATATACCAACACCTATGACCAAGGTGCATTTCCAACTCTTTTATTTATGATGGGAGCTAGAATTATATTTTAGCTGATCCCATGTTCAATCGATATATATGTCCCTTTTCACATGCTTTATATGAGTCATTACGTCTAACCCTTATCACTTCGGGGTTCGTTCCATGTTCAATTTTGCTACATTTAGCTTAATTTGAGAAATTTCTTTATCTCAATAGGCCAAGAGAATCTCACTACACATGTCAACCACTTACTTTAGGTTGAATATATTATTAAAGATAATTTTCTTGTTGTGATACTTCAATGAGATACCGGTTCATTAGTATTATGGATGAAGTAGAGAAATGAAAATTTTATGACTCATATCATCTTTTGTGAGTTCTTCCACAAAAATTAGGATACATGTGATTTTATTTGCAACATATCTTTTGAAAATATCGACTCTTTCATAGTCGAGCCGCTGGATTACATCCCACGGAACATTTCAAATTTGGAAAGAAAATATCAAGTACCCAATAATGGTGCTCAAGTACTTCTAAACCAAATAAATACATTGGAATTGAGTTGATACAACCAATTAAACAAAAGACACCATTCAACTATAACCAATATCATATTCAAGAGAATAAAATACCACTAAAACCAAAACTCTTAATGATCAACAATCATAATTATATTCACTATTTTGATTTAGATTTTCTCTTGGCAAACCTTATTATGTATTTATGAAAATATTTCTGACAATTGTTATTGGTTCGTCTTCATTAAATAAATATTAAACATTAATTAAGGTGGATAATTGGCTTAATTAGGCATGCTTAGTATTAATTAAGGAATTAACAAGGGCATAAGACTAGAGAGGTTAACCTCATGTTATTGGGTGTTATTTTTTTTTATTTTTTTTTTTAATTTATTAATTACATAATAAGGAGTTTATTATTATTATTATTATTATTATTATTATTATTTTACTCATTCATATTTAGTTAGTCAAAATTGACATTGATAGTGGTAACGTGAATTATGGAGTAGTGTTGGGAGTGGTCAATCCATGCATATATAGATAGAAACAAATTTTTATTTATTTTGTTAATAACTCTTTTGCATGTATTTTTATTATTGCTTCTTTGATTGATTTGTTATTAATTGAAATTGTCTTCCTTAATTGTGGTGTTTCATGATTTACGAGTTACGATTAGGAAATTTAGCTAGATATAATTATTCTCTTTTGTCAATTATGAAATTAGTTACTTAAATTTTATAATTGTTATACTAGGAATTAGTTGTTTAAATTTTGGAAGATAATTAGGAGAATTATTGTCTCTCTAGAATCGGGATTTATTATCAGACACAATTTAGATAACTAAATTAGGAAAATATTTATTAAGATTAGAAAAGAAATAATAATCCTTAGCTTATTAAGATTTATCACGTGTTATAACTTAATTAAGCGAAATTTAGGAGTTAACGTAAATAAACACGCAATAAATACACATGCATATGTTACACATAGCTTTAAAAAAATCAGCTTTTTTTTCAAAATCGATATGCTACCAATCAATTAAATTATTTATTATACATAGCACTAAATGCGACTTAAATGCGTTAAAAATGTAATACCAAAAATATAAAAACAAAAATTATTATATTATTAAATAATTCTCATGGGTAATGAACTATTATTATTATTATTATTTTTTTAAAATCAGTCAAGATCTAGATTTAACTTTTACGTTACAAAACTAGCACCTAGTGCGTCAATAATCTTGAAGAAAGGGATCAACAAACTAAAGCAAGAGCAATCATCAACAGACAATGAGATGGATAGAGGATCATATCACACATCAAATACATATCAGTTAACAAGCATACCAATCAATCATAGAATAGTAAAAACCATTTTCTATTATAACTTTATCCATAAACCCTACTGTTCACATAATACATGTAAAATAATCTCCACTCATCTATTGATAAAATCAAAACATACCAACTTTTATACGTGCGAATCATAACACCAATATTCAATATAATAATATATAATAAAATATATATATGATGACAATTAGATTAAAATATAATAATAATTTATATTCATAAATGACAAGATATGGATGAGTTTTGAAAATGTACACATCAAATCGTACATACATATAAAATAATGAATCACGGGTAATCAACTATTATAATAATAATATATCTCATATAGGGTATATATATTAAAAAAATTTACTGTAGCACCTTTTTCAGAGAAGAAAATTCATGTGATAACAATGGATAGGAGACATCACATCATTTGATAACCATAACAAACATTTTTTTTTTCAATCAAATCATGTTAGGAAAAGTGAAAACAAAATTGAATAAATGGAAGTTTAGGAATACCGAGATGTGTTCAATTACTTTGTGCACCAACGTAGAAAACAAAATCCTCTTATGTGTTCCACGAGATCTTTTGCAAAAGCGAGTTAGAGATTCCTAACTTTTAGCGAATGGATAATTGGAAAAATGATAAATAATGGTACCAAAATCAGATGACGGCGACGGTGTTTTTCCACTTTTTTTTGATGGTGATCGGAAAAAAAAATAAAAAAAAATTCAGCATGGTTGGAGCTCGTGCTGATAACGTATTGCAGTGGATTATAGAGAAGAAGACGAAGAGACAGATAAGGAGAGGGATTTCTTATTGATATGGGTAACCCTGTTACATATCTATAGTATCCTTTATATAGAATATGAATAGAACCCTAGCTATTACATTGGGTCAAGACATATGTGGGCTAAAGCCCTACAACACTTATCAATTATCATCACAATAAGTGTTTTTGTTTTTCGAGAGGGTAAAAAGAAAAAAGAATTTGCTTCATAAAAAGTTGACACTTTTACCTAGAGGTGTAAATTGGGTCATGTGCCGACGAGCACAAACCGGCCCAAAGACGTTAAAATTTGAGCACAACAGCGCGGTAAAGACGTGACTTAGCCCGAAGACGAGACAAAGACGTTAGTTAAATGGGACGTGATGGGTTTGACTAATTGGCACAATAGCCCAAAGACAAAGACGCTGGCACGGATAAGCACGTGGCCCACCTCAAAAAGACAAAGACGTTAAGAGAGCACGTCATAACATGTACAAATACACCATATAACAAGGCATATTACATCACATTTTTTGTATATTTCACAAAAGAGTCACTATCCTAGCTAGTTTTTAACATTTTATGTTGGCTTATTTATAACAACACATATAATACCTTAATATTTGGAAAATATATTTCAATATCGTTGTTATAATGTCGTCACCTATATTTAACTAGAACATTAATTTACATGACAATAATCCAATTTTATATTTGATGGGTTATTTATTTTTATTGAATAAACTTGTTAATTTTACTTGAAATAATTTCAAATAATATGTTGTCTAATTAAATTCTTGTGATAATGTCCGACTTAATGTATACATTAAGTGATTTCAAATTGTTTATAGCACGTGTGCCCGGACGGCACTGACAAAGACGGCTGACGCTTATTCGTGTGTTGTGCCCGTGGGGTATCGCTGTGCCTAGCTTTTGACTAGTAAAGCACAGCACGACACAACACGTTTAAATCGTTGGCACATCACAGCACGGCACATGGCACGTGAAGCACGCGACTTCGTGTGCCGGGCCGGCACGTTTTACACCTCTACTTTTACCCCTAGAAGTCTCAGTTTTGTTTCACGTGGCATTATATCAAATATATGGTCCACAAAAGCCAATGTTGTTCGTTTTATTGCATTTTATTGTGATATTGAAAAAGCTTGTGCTCTATTGCCCAAAATGTTGCTTCCAATTTTGCAGGATACTTAATTATTGCTATGTCCTCAAATATCAGCAACAAATTGTTACAAGATTTAAAACACCGATTTGTCTGCTACGTAATACACATCATCAAGAAACATTTGTGTTCTTTCTTTCTTAATCATGAAATTATGATTGTCAGTATTGGAAAATTGTTAGCTGAATCTCTCATTAGTAGGCAACTTTTGGTATGGAACATCCATTTAATGGCTAATCCCATAATTGATGTCCATCTTTTTCCATTGCATCCAGGACTGGAATCATTAGGAAACCCATGCGTTTACAGTGAGATTTTCAGAATCTCAAGGTACTTGTGTGACTACAGATAACGTTTATGGCCAGTGTCTACCAGGACTCACTGGTTCATAATGAAACTGAATTATGCATAGACAACATATTCACGCTTGAATGTTTTGAATTTGCTTTAATCCCACTTTCTTAAATCCAAAGTCATATTACATTGAATGATTGCTGCTCTGTATCTAGATTCCTTCGTCGTTTCGAAAACTATAAAGTTACAAGAATGAAAAACAGTTTAAAATCTGGAGAAGAGACTGAAAGCTCAGGTTTTTCAAAAGACGGTACAGTAATGCGCCTGTTATCTACGCTTGAGGTGGAGGCATAGAGGGTGCAGGCAAATTGAAGATCTTCCGTTCTAGCTGCACATCCAAAAAGCACACATGGGAGAATGAAAATTAGAAGACATGTTTGATTTGCAGTATGTTTAGCACAGTCATGTTTTCACATCCAAAAAGCTCTCTGATTTAGTTAAAAGTTATTTTTATTATCCGAAACGACTAAACCTTCTTAATCAGAAGTTCTGGAGAATGTAAAAGCTTTGGCGTTCGTCTAGCAGTTCAATAATGTTACCCATTCACATTCTGATGCCAATAGGTTTTAACAATGCTCTTGCATGGAGAACTTCTACAAATGTTATCGAAGAATTTCGGAAAATCGTGAGAATAACACTGTAATTTTCTATCGACTGGGAAGTATAACTATCTGTTACCTCAATGACTTTCTGGAAAACATCCTTTACACAATTAAACTCGCTCACAACCTGCATCAATGCTTTGTGACATCTAAGAAAAAACACCAACATGTAGAAAAGAGTCAGAAGGAAAGCAAAGCAAAAACAGAAAGCGAAAGATGGAAAAAAAGTTCAGGATTCATTTCACCCCTGAAATAAGAAACTAAAAAGAACATCGAAAATATTATGTTAACAAGTAAACCTAAAAGATAGTGTTTATGAAGTTTTGGTAAACATTGGTAACGGTGATCCAATACCTTAAACCTAAACTGGACAAATCGAGCACTCTTAGACCAATAAGGACCAAAATAAGGTCCTGACATACAAAATGACCCTGAACATTAACAAGCATATGAAGGAAGATTTGTTCTTACCCAGCTATATTGTTCCGGTCACTACACCGCGCGAATTCATTGCATGCCGCAGTTAATTTTTTACATCCAAGACTGCAACACCAAACAAATTAGGAAACAAAATTTCAGGATATAGCTTTCCTAATGGCGAAATAGTTTGGCTCTATCACCTATAGAACCTAGATTCCTTAAATGGTTTTTTCCACCGTTCCACAAAGGAAAAGGTGAAAATAATTCTACAGGTTAAAGTACAGCAACCAGGAAACGGTAACAGGGAACTTTGTGACAAATCTGGACGCCATTAGAACTATAAAATGCTGAAGATAAGGGGAGAAAACCAAATACACAACATTCCTAACTTTTCAATTACACTGTTGGTACATACGTCAGGCTACCTCCTTTAATAGTGTGAACATAAGCTGCAACCTCTGGGATGTCCAAATAAGGAGTCCTGCCATTAGAGTAAAAAAAATACTAGTGAACAAATTAACATAAACACGAACACTATCCAAAAAAATATTGTTCTGAGAAAATATATTACGAGTGTTTCTCAATTTCTTTTAGTCTCTGTTCTGTCATATTACAGAACAAAATCAGCGTCTCAACAATAAAATCTGGGGCATCAGCATCACGCATTTTTTGGAGTTCTTCGTATTGCCGTTCCAATGTTCCCTGCATTTATCAAACAAGTATAAATAAATCACTAACCCTTACAAAATTCTCTAAGGAACAAAAACCAAATTGGGGATTTATTCATAGAATTTCATAAATATTAAAGTAAAATTAAGGATTGCTTGCAGTATTTATGTGTTATACATCCAAGAACTTTTCAGACAGCAACTGAGCCAATTCTCGTTTCTGGGTAAACACTGCCATTTAATCTTGTTCAATTAGATGAAAACAAGTCTACTCCAAAAGATAGATGAGAAACCAGACCATGAGACGGAAAGAAGAGAATATTAAGATGGATTAGAATCGATAACTAAGCATCATACAGATCGTTTTGGGAAAAAGGGGGTAATCCCACTCATCAATGTTTGTCTTCCCATTTCTTCACCAAACTTTGGATTCGATGTACTTAAACTGAACTTAAGAGTCGATTTTATGGTAAGAAGTAACATTTAGAGTGGATGAGAATTCTGGAAGAATGTTTTAGGAAAGAAGGGTGACCCAGACTCATCAATGGTGCTTTGTCATCCTCATTATTTCCCCAAACTTTGGAGATTCAGTGTATTTGAAACTGAACTTAATGGCTAACCTATATATGGCATAAATATAAATTCATACTCATAGTGTTCAGATTATACTTACTGGAATTTTCTTAGTTCATGCATCTGCTTAATGAAAAAAAGATGACAAGGCAAGACAGAAAAGAAAATAAATAGAAGAGACCTTTTTTTTGGCTAGATGAAAAAACATTGCAATAGAAGAGACTTAAATGGCTGATTGTCGGCATGGAGGCACAGTTACTTTCGGCTGGATGGCAATTAGTCTTTAAGCTTCTGAAAGGATCAAGTTATGCAGAAAAGTACAAGTGTCTGCAAGTGTCTGCTACTCTATCATCACAACCTAGGTAAACAAAGCCCAGAAAATACAACATAAGGAAAAATATATATCATTAATCTGTAAATAAAAAAACAAAACTCATATTATTTTGGTATCCATATTGATCAGTACTCATAAATCATTTGAAGTTTCTAAAGTTGCCTGAACATTGAGTTATAAGTGTTTCAATTTATTGCAGATTCGATAATGCATTAAATGTGAATCTGATAATAATGGAATTTGAGCTACCATTTATTACACAAAAAAATGGGACACCTTAGATAACCTGGTGACTACAGTAACATCATGAGGTACAAAGCCGACAATTGAAGGATTAATATAACGAAGCATTTTATTTGTATCTGAAACAATGACTGATACCTCAGGCAACTTATGTAATCATAGTTTCATACAAAAGACGTGCTTATATGACAATTGAGTGGTATTAGTACAAACAGTTCAAGTCAAAAAATTTATACAAATAACACATTGAGAAACGTTAACCTAGGAAATAAGGAGTCTTTACCTGATCCAAAGGCTCTGTATTGAGTTCCAGTGTTCGACCAAATGGTGCAATTATGATGTTGAACAGTCAAGATCTTGCAAGTAGATTTACCTAATTTGACTGCATTTTATCAGTAAACAACTAGAGAAGCTCTATTTTGGCATACACAAAATACAAGTATAAAGAGAAACTCTAATCTGATACTTGGTGTATCATAGTTGTATATCATACTTTGAAGTACATGCTTTTAAATCTGTTAGAAGCTCACCTCGGTGATTGCCATTTATCCTAGCTATTTCGGCAAGGGTAAGCATAGTGTCCCTTCTTCTCCCATTGGCAGTAAGTTGTGTATCAGGAACTGAGTCCGCTGCAAGCCATATTTTTGATGCATGAAAATCCTTTCCAATAAGCAACCACTTGTACGGATCCTCATCATTTAAAAAAAAAAAATGGTTTTCCGCCAAAATACCTATTAGACCACACACACATGTGATCAGATGTAGATATCTACTTCATATATGTATCTCACTCTAACAGTCTCCCAGATGATATTATTTGATACTGACAGAAACAAAGAAAAACCTTCCCGAAATGGCTAGAGGTCACTAATTTCGGCCATACTGAAATGACATGCAGATAAAATTTGATTAACGTGCCTAATGAATTTTAGTAGAATCATTAGCTCTTACGCCTTCAAAATAATGTTTAGGCCCACAAAATCAAATGAAAATATGTTGATACTTGAAAAGAGGTTTAGAAATTCGCTGATACCTCAACATTACGGGGTTTCGCAAAATTAACTACAGATCTTTTAGCTGATTTGTTGAGAGAGTGCTGATTAACAACGAAAAAACAGAATCACTCGGCACAAATTTTCTTTCGCGCATCTTGCGAACAAATTGCAATGCCTTGTCAGTTTCCTTTCCTACAAGAAAACCCTTGATGATGGTATTATATGTTATAGCATTAGGTACACAACCCTTCTCTTCCATTTCGATGATTAAAATCTTTAGCCTCCAATAACATCTTGCTACGAAAGAGGCCACTTATCATTGTGGTATATGTCACTACATCAGGCACTAATCCCTTTTCTGGAATTTCCATGAACAGTTTTCTCGCATCCTCCAACTTGCCAGCCTGGAACAACCCTTGAATAAGAATATTGTACATGAAAATATTAACTGAGATGCCAGTACCCTCCATGGATTCAAATAATTGTATTGCTTTCTCAGTGTATCCATTCTTGAAGTACCCATCCAACATTGTATTGTATGTGATAATATTTGGAGATACACCGAATGTTCCCATCTCATTAAACAAACTCTTTGCAGTCTTCATTCTTCCATCTCGGTATAGTCCCACTAATAGTGCATTGTAATTAAATATTTCGGGTTTCAATCCATTTTGTTTCATTTTCTTGAATAGTTGCATAGCTTCATCCAACTTACGATTCTTGCAATACCCATCAATTAATATATTGCAAATGATAACATCCGGTTGAAGGCCTCTATCCACCATGGAGTCGAACAGTTTCACCGCTTCTTGCAGCCGACCTGTCAAACATAGACCGTTGATCATTGAGCTATAAGTTAACAGATTAGGTTTTATATTTAACCTACCCATCAGTTCAAATAACCCCCAGGCATCTTCCGTCATCCCATCTTTACAAAGTGAATCTATTAATATGCTAAAGGTTATTGTATCGGGTGAAATCCCTCGATCCATCATTTCATCAAAATATCTTCTTGCTTCTTCCCATTGACCATGCCGGCTAAAGCCATCAATCATACAACTATATGTCTTTACATTGGCAGAGATTCCTCTACTAACCATCTCGTCAAAGAGTCAAACATCTGGGATGCAGTTCCATTTGACCATGTTGTTTTTTAGCTGAAGAGCACGACCCACTTCACCAATTCTACAAAGCCCTTGTATAAGAGTATTACACGTAATGGCAGTAGGTTGAACACCTGTGTGAGTCATTTTAGCGAACAGTTGAAAGGCTGGTTCAATCTCATCCTTGATACACAAACCTTTAATCAGTGTATTGAAAGTGATTGTACTAGGATAATAACCTCTCTTTACGATCTCCCCAAGCAAACAAAACCCATGATTCACTTGGTCTAATTGACACCAACAATTGATCAAAATGTTCAATGTAACAATATCTGGTCGTACCCCAACCAAATTCATCTTCTTATACAACAAAATGACATCTGTGTAGCATCTAATCTCTGATAATGATCCCAATAAATGATTAAATGTAACAGTCGATGGCAATGGCCTTTCCAAACTCAATTGATCAAAGTATCTTAATCCATCCTCAAGCTTCTGAATCTTTCCTGACTTACACTCATCCCTCACAATTTGATCAAGTGGTGATATTCTATCAACTCCTAAACCATAATAATAACCGGAGAACATTCTTGTTCTTGTATGCTGCAGCAACATTTTCTTATGCCCCAAATTCATCCTTTCTTTCTTTCTGTCTGTCTTTCTTCTCTTCTTCTGGAATTAACTACTTTTAAAACAGTGAGATAGCATTTTTTTTTTTTTTTTTTATATGAGCTGAAGAAAGTAGGTCGGGAGTTCGACTACTAGCACAGAGGCATCATATGACCCATTGTTAAACATCCAATTGTGACATTCGATAAACGCTTTATGAAAATAATGTTTCCAAGGTTTTTTGTTGGGAAACGATGACAGCAAAAGGAGAGATTAGGAGAAGGGAAGACACTAGTTTTCAAGCGGTTTTTTCTAGAACACATTTTGCTGCTGGGAGGGGTTGAAGAAGAAAAACGAAACAAATAACAATTTCTCACCGGGTAGGCATATATTACCTCCGTTCTGGAAAAACAATATTTTTATAGTTTCATTTTTGCCTAATAATAGGCCAAATTGATAAAGTGAGAGTATCACTTTTCCTGAAACAGAGGGAAATTGAAAAGGTAAAAGTATCACTTTTCCTGAAACGGAGTGAAAGAAGGAAAAAGTTTTGAACTCGGTGCGAGTTCAAATAGCGAGTAAGAAGATCACGCAGGCCATTGGATGTTGCGAGATATGACATCATGACTTAACCACGCTTATGAACTTATGTCATATCCGCAACATCCAACGATCTGTGATGTCATATCTACAACATCCAACGACTGTGATGTCTGCGAATTGTTTTGAACTCGCATTGCGAGATCAAAATTTTTTCCGTGAAAGTATCTCTTTTGCTGAAACAGAGTGAAAATGTCACTTTTCCTGAAACGAAAAATTAGTCGATGCATAAACCAAAATATGGCTGCATAATGTGTTATACATCCTTTGTGGTGGTTTTGCATAATGGTTATGCATTGAATTTTCAAAAACTATGCATAAAGTGAAAGTATCACTTTTTCTGCAACGGAGGGAGTACTTCGTTTTATTAGTTGCAACGGAAAATTAGTTAGATGCATAAATCAAAATAAGGTTACATAAAGTATTATTTATCATTTGTGGTGGTCTGCATAAGAACGCGAAATTGGGGATATAAAAAGGAATTGGGGGATATAAGAAAAGGACAAAAACTGGATCCAGATATCAATTCGGGGTCACCCCTTATCTAAGTATTTTACGTAATACCTAATCTACCCCTCACTAATCAGGATTAGTGATTAATAATAATTAGTAAAATCATAAGATTTTTGATAAATGATTAGTGTGTGTTTTTATTTGATTTTGGGTGAGTGAGGTGAGAGTAGAAGGAGAGAAAAGGTATTTAAGAGGGAACTTTTTGGGGGAAATGGAGGATGATTGTGAAGAGAGAATTGTCTGTGAGAGGTTGAAAATTTGATTTTTTTCTTTGAATCCACCATTTTTGTAGCCGAAAAGCTAGGTATCGGCATGGAGTGGTATGAATATAATGCTTTGGAACCATTCGCATGCTAGGCATGGTATTCATACCATGTACCATGCCGGCACCGAGCTTATCCCCCATTTTGATTCAAGCCCGCATAGTATTCAACCCAAAAACTAAGCCGGACGTGGTTATTTTTTCTTAACGCTATGCGGGGTTTGGGGGCATAGTCCTCCCTGCCGTGTTCGACATTGAAAGTTTTTGGTTCTCAAATTCAAAACCTATTCCGTTTTGAATTTTTTTAGTTTTCGTCCCTTCACCACTCCTGAGATAGTTAATTCTCGAGCATGCCTTTTTCTACTACCTATGGTATGTTGCTTGAATTTCTTTGCTTAGGCACATGATGTAAAGTATCTAGAAACTTCAATATTTTTTCCACTTGACTACTGGCATTGATAGATTTCTATCGAGCATGCCGGTATTTAGTTACGACATTGAATGTTAGTTACCAAGCATGCCGACACCAGTTTCCGGCATGGTCTTCATCAATTCCGACATGGTCTTCATCAATTCCGGCATGGTCTTCATCACTTCCGGCGATGTAAAAAAAAATTTCCGTTTTGAATTTTTTCTGGTTTTAATCAATCCACTTCCGGCACAATTAGTTAATTCTCGAGCATACCGGCACGGTTTAGGCATAGTATGTTGCTTTAATTTTTATGCCGGCACATGATGTAAAGTATCCAGAAAGTTGAATTTTTTTTTTCACTTGACAACCGGCATTGATATATTTCTATTGAGCATGCCGGTACTTAGTTACGGCGTGGTCTTCATCCTAAATAACCATGCCGGAAATCAGTACCGGCGTGGTCTTCATCCTAAATAACCATGCCGGTACTGAGGAACCCAGTATCGGCATGGTCTTCATCCTAAATAACCATGCCGGAACTCGATCGGCGTGGTCTTCATCATAAATAACTATGCCGGCACTCGGTCTTAAGATGGTCTTCATCACTATCGGCGTGGTCTTCATCCCTACCGAATGTAAAAAAAAAAAAATCAAAGTGAGGAGCCGGCAGAGAAGGAGAATGGAATTTGAAAGGAAGTGAGAAATGTTTGGAATTTAAAGGGAGTATGGTATTTTTATGTTTGATTTAACTTTTATTGTTTTAAAGGGTAGTTTCGTATTTTTGCCCCCCAAAACACCCCTTAGCAGAAACTATTGGTTGGGGGAAGTGATTCATATCCCCCAATTAGTTTTGATATCCCCCAATTGTGGGTTCTTTTTTGTGGGGACCATGGTTTTATTTTGGGTAAGACATTAGAAGTAAATATAGGTCACCCCTTATCTAAATATTTATATTAATACCAAAATTACCCATTTCAAATTAAGTTAGTGTAATGATTAGTTGTATCATTAGGTTAACATAATTAGTGATTAGTGCAAGATTAAATAAAAAAAATTGAACAAAGGTTCGGGAAATGTTTTTCGCGACGTAACCGAACTATGGTTCGGTTGGGAAATATTTTGCGAAATAACCGAACTAAGGTTCGGTTGGGAAATGTTTTTGCAACTAACCGAACTATTAGGTTCGGTTGAGAAATGTTTTTGCTACGTAACAAACAATTAGGGTTCGGTTGGGAAATATTTTTGCAACGTTCCGAACCTTTGTTCGGTTAGGAAATATTTTTGCAACGTAACTTAGACTGTTATTAGGTTGGGAAATATTTTTATAAATAACCGAACTAAGGTTCGGTTGGGAAATGTTTTTGCAACTAACCGAACTATTAGGGTTCAGTTGGGAAATGGTTTTTGCGACATAACCGAACTATGGTTCGGTTGGGAAATTTTTTAACCGAACTATGAAATAGCCAAACCGTTCTTCATGTTCATCATTTCTATTAGGTTCGGTTAGTTCGACAAAGTTTTTCACATAATTCCTAGCCGAACTTCTCTCTGCAACTTCCATTTTCAACTCATTTTGATAGTTAATACTCATTTTTCAATCGAACGAGGAACGTCAAGGAAAGAGAGAAGAAGAAGAGAATAATTTTTTTTTCAAAACTAAAAAATTTCGATTCCCCCCTGTTTTTGTTTTTGATTTTGATTTTGATTTTGGTTAATAGATTCATTTAGATTAGATATATAAAAATAGATTTATATTGTTAGTAGGTTAGTTTTAATTTAAATTAAAGTAAAGGATAAATGTGTATTTACCTAACTTTAGGACACCCCTTATAAGTATAGGGAGGTTGGCCTAATAAGACCATGGTCCCCCAGAAAAACCATGACCTCTAAAAAATGGTTCTTACAAAAAAAGTGGCCATAAAAGGGACTCCCTCCCTTCGGGCCCTACGGTCGATCGGCCCAATAATTGAAAATTGTACAGTTGATAAACAGATTGTGCTAAATTAGAAGTCGATGTAAAGAGCAGACATAAGAGATCACAAGTATAGAAACAGAGGAAACAATGGGCTTGCGAGAAGATTGATGACAAATGCGCTTGATCTAGGCTGGTGGTGCTTTGTCAAAAAGTTGCACTATGGCGGCGCTTGTGGTGATGCAGTCATAGAGTTGTGACTTGGTGGCGCTGGTAGCACTCCAGTCACAGAGTTGTCGGTTGGTCTCGCTGCCGTCCAGTCAAAAAGTTGCTAGTCGGTGTCGTCCCGCTCCAATCTAAGAGTTGTCAGTTGGTGTTACTGGTGTCACTCCCAGTCAAAAGTCAAAAAGTTGTGAGTCAGTGGTCGTTGGTGGTGCTCCGCTCCAGTCAAAAAGTTGTCAATTGGTGGCGCTGGTGGCGCTCCCGCACCCCTTCAGTCGAAGAGTAGTGAGTTGATGGCGCTGGTGGCGCTCCTGCTCCAGTCAAAAAGTTGTGAGATTTCTGGAAGAATCATATAATTTGTTTCGGGAAAGAAGGGTAACCCAGACTCATCAATGGTGCTTTGTCATAGTGTGCAGATTATACTTGCTGGAAATAGAACAAAATAAATAGAAGAGACTTATTTTGTTTTTTGCTAGATTTAAAAACGTTGCAGTAGAAGAGATTGAAATGGCTGTTTGTCGGCATGGGTGCACATTACTTTCGGCCAGATGACAACTTAGCTCTAAGCTTCTGAAAGGATCAATTTATGTAGAAAAGTGCAATTGTGTGAAACTCATCACAACCAAGATAGGTAAGCAAAACCCAGAAAACGTTAAATAAAGAAAAAAGGATGTAGATATCATATTGATGAGTACTTCTAAATCATTTGAGGTTTCTAAAGTTGCCTTGCCTGAACGGAGTTATATTGCTTAGTTAACCTGGCGACTACAGTAACATCATGAGGTACAAAGCAATCAATTGAAGCATTTTGGTTTGTATCTGAAACAATGAATGATACATCAGGTAACGTATGTGATCACAGTTCCAGATAAAAGACATGCTTATATGACAATTGAGAGGTATATTAGTACAAACAGTTCCAGCTATACTTTGCAAAAAAAAAAAAATCTACACAGATAACACATGAGGAACGTTAAACTAGAAAAATAACATTATCCAAAGGCTCTTTATTGAGTTCCAGTGTTCCACCAAGTGGTGCAATTATGAGGTGGAACGGACAAGATATGTCAAGTAGATGTATCAAATTTGACCGTATTCCAGACATTTTACTTCATTATACACAAGACACAAGTATAATGACAAACTCTACTCTCATAACTTGGTTTTTCATAGTTGTATATCATACATTGAAGTACATGCATTTAAATCTGTTAGAAGCTCACCTCAGTGATTGCCACTTATCCTTGCTATTTTGGCAAGGGTAAGCATAGTCTCTCCCTTCTTCTCCCGTCAGCACTAAGTTGTTTGGGAGGATATTAGACTTGATTACACTTGTGATCAAATGTATCAGGAACTGAGTCTGCTGCAACCCATACTTTTGATGCATGAAAATCCTGTCCAATAAGCAACCATTGAACTAAGAAAAATATGAAAATGAATGAGCAAATTACACTCCTTGCTCTCTATGTGTCTTCAAAACAAGTACCAAACCTGTGAGCTAAAGTGGCGGAATAATGAAAAATTGATCATGACTCATGAGAGTTTTAAAGTGTAATATAACAGCAAATTCAGATCACTAATTTCGCCATCCTTTTCATTATACAACTGTCTCAAGAAATTATTTTGATCACAGCAAACTAATTAACTGCCTCTTTTTTTTTTTTATTTCTCTACTAATAAATCTTGATCACCATGCCTAATGAATTGTAGTAAAATCAGTAGCTCTTCCACCATCAAAATAACGTTTAGGCCCACAAAATGATATTGAATTGCAAATAAGATCCATTTAGCAACATTGGCAGAGATCCTGAAAGTGAACCAAAATTGAAACAAAAATAAGTTAACCAGAATCTAAGGGATATGACAGAAGCATACCATTTTCCACACTATGTAATCTACAGGAATGAAATCAAATGAAATTATGTTGATGCCTGAAAAGAGATTTAGAGATTCGCTGTTACCTCAACATTACGAGGTTTCGCAAAAATAACTAAAGATCTTTTAGCTGATTTGTTGAGAGAGTGCTGATTAACAACGAAAAAACAGGATCACTCGGTACAAATTTTCTTTCGCGCATCTTGTGAAGAAATTGCAATGCCTTATCAGTTTCCTTTCCTACAAGAAAACCCTTGATGATGGTATTATATGTTATAGCATTAGGTACACAGCCCTTCTTCTCCATTTCGATGATTAATTTGTCAACCTCCAGTAACATCTTGCTATGAAAAAGGCCATTTATCATTGTGTTATATGTCACTACATTAGGCACTAATCCCTTTCCTGGAATTTCAATAAAAAGTTTTCTTGCATCTACGAACTTGCCAGCTTGGAACAAACCTTGAATAAGTATATTGTAGCCGTAAATATCAGCTGAGATTCCAGTACCCTCCATGGATTCAAATAATTGTATTGCTTTCTCAATGCATCCATTCTTGCAGTACCCATCCAACATTGTACTGTATGTGACAATATCTGGAGATACACCGAAAGTTTGCATCTCATTAAACAAATTCTTTGCCATCTTCAATCTTCCATCTCGGTATAGTCCCGCTAATAGTATATTGTAAGTAACTGTTGTGGGTTTCGATCCTTTTTGTTTCATTTTCTTGAATAACTGCACAGCTTCATCCAACTTATGATTCTTGCAATATCCACCAATTAATGCAGTGCAACTGATAACATCGGGTTGAAGTCCCCTATCTACCATCGAGTCAAACAGTTTCACCCCATCTTTCAACCGACCTGTCAAACATAGACCGTCGATCATTGAGCTATAAGTAAAATGATCAGGTTTTATGTTTAACTTGTCCATCAGTTTAAATAACTCCCAAGCATCTTCTATCATCCCATCTTTACAATGTGAATCTATTAATATAGTGAAGGTTACTATATTGGGTGAAACCCCTTGATCCATCATTTCATCAAAATATCTTCTTGCTTCCTCCCATTGACCATGCCGACTATGACCATCAATCATACAATTATATGAAATCACATTGGCAGAGATTCCTCTATTAACCATCTCGTCAAAGACTCTCTTTGCCTCATTCAACCGGCCTGAATTGCAAAGTCCATTGATCAAAGAACTGTAAACGACTACATCAGGTACAACATTCGAATCGCTATGCATTTCGGAGAAGAGAACCAAAGCTTCATCAACTAAACCTCCTTTACAAAGAGTATCCACGATGACACAATAGGAAACAGCATCAGGTCTGCAATTCCATCTGGACATGTTGTTTTTCAACTGAAGAGCAGGACCCACTTTACCAGTTCTACAGAGCCCAGATATAAGAGTATTGAATGTAGACGCACCAGGTCGAATACCCATTTGAGTCATTCCGTCGAACACTTTGACTGCAAAATTAATGTTTTCTTGAATACACAACCCTTTAATCAGTGTATTGAAAGTGATAACAGTAGGATGGTAACCTCTCTTTATAATCTCTCCAAACAAACAAAACCCATGATTCACTTGGCCTAATTGACAGCAACAATTAATCAAAATGTTAAACGTATATAAATCAGGTTGTACCCCAACCAAACTCATCTTCTTATACAACAAAATGACATCTGAATAGCATTTAATCTTGGATAATGATCCGAATACATGATTAAATGTATCATTAGATGGTAATGGTCTTTCTAAAATCAATTGATCAAAGCATCTCAAACCATCATCAAGCTTCTGAATCCTTCCTGACTTACACTCACCCCTCACAGTTTGCTCAAGCTGAGATATCCTATTACCATAACTACCTGCTGAAGTACCATAAAAATAACTGGAAAGTAGTATTGTTCTTGAATGCTGCATCAACATTTTCTTATGCCCCAAATTCATCATTTCTTTTCTTCTCCTTCTCCTTCGTCTTAAAGATGTACTATCTATTAAGATGGCAAGATCATAGCTTTCTTGTTTGTGAAAGCTGAAGGATGTAGGTCTGGAGTTTGACTCTCTGCCCCAGCACTATGTCCTTATAAGTGGATTTACCGGTTTATATTTCAATAACAAATGCTTTTATGACCTTATGATGAAATAATGTTTCCAACAAAATAAGAGACTGGGAGAAGGGAATAAGACACACTGAATGCTCGGAGTTTTCTAGAAGTTTTTCTTTCAGAAATGAAAATTGAATTATTGATCGAAAGATTGTGCAACGTTACAAGTTGATGTAAAGAGCAGACAATAAGACCTCAATATAGGAGATCACAAGTATAGAAACAAAGGAAACAATGGGCTTGCAAGAAGATTGATGACAAATGCGCTTGATCTAGGCAGGTGTTGTGACTTGGTGGCGCTGGTGGGGCTGGTAGCACTCCAATCACAGAGTTGTCGGTTGGTGTCGCTCCCATCCAATCAAGAAGTTGCTAGGCGGTGTCGGCAGTTGGTGTCGCTCCCGCTCCGGTCAAAAAGTTGCGAGTCAGTGGCGCTAGTGGTGCTCCGCTCAAGTCAAAAATTTGTGAATTGGTGGCGCTGCTGTCGCTTCCACACCCCTTCAGTCGAAGAGTATTGAGTTGATGGCGCTGGTGGCGCTCCTGCTCCAGTCAAAAAGTTGTGAGATTTCTGGAATAATCATATAATTTGTTTCAGGAAAGCAACGTAACCCAGACTCATCAATGGTGCTTTGTCATAGTCTGCCGATTATACTTACTGGAAAAATTCGTACTTACTGCACACTATAAGTTCATACTCATAGTGTGCAGATTATACTTCCTGCAAAAATTCTTCATGCATCTGCTTACTGAAGAAAAGACGACAAGGCAAGAAATAGAAGAGATTTTTTTCTTTTTTAATTTTGCTAGATTTAAAAATTTGTCGGCATGGGTGCACATTACTTTCGGCCAGATGACAACTTAGCTCTAAGCTTCTGAAAAGGCCAAGTTATGTAGAAAAGTGCAAGTGTGTGAAACTGCCTGCTAGTCTGCTGCTCTATCATCACAGCCAAGATAGGTAAGCAAAACCCAGAAAATGTTATATAGAGAAAAAGGTATATCAACTAATCTGTAGCTATCATCTGAACAGAGTTATATTGCAGATTTGATATTGCATTAAATCTGCATCTGATAATGATGGAATTTGAGCTAGCGACCACACACAAAAATAGGACAGCTTAGTTAACCTGGCGACCACAGTAACATCATGAGGTACAAAGCAATCAATTGAATGTATCTGAAACGATGAATGATACATCAGGTAACGTATGTAATCACAGTTCCAGATAAAAGACGTGCTTATATGACAATTGAGAGGTATATTAGTACAAACAGTTCAAGTTATACTTTGCAAAAAAATCTAAACAGATAACACATGAGGAACGTTGATCTGGGAAAATAACATTATCCAAAGGCTCTGTATTGAATTACAGTGTTCCACCAAGTGGTGCAATTATGAGGTGGAACAGACAAGATATGTCAAGTAGATGTATCAAATTTGACCGTATTTCAGACAATTTACTTCAATAAAGCAACTAGAGAAGATCTATTTAGGCATACACAAGTATATGACAAACTCTACTCTGATAACTTGGTTTTTCATAGTTGTATATCATACATTGAAGTACATGCATTTAAATCTGTTAGGAGCTCACCTCAGTGATTGCCACTTATCCTTGCTATTTTGGCAAGGGTAAGCATAGTCTCACATGGGCTGACCTTCGTTTCTGGAAAAGATGTACCATCACTTCAAATGTCATCACATGGGCTGACCTTCCTGCACGCAGAAGATGCAAATGTGTCTTCAAAACGAATGAGCTAATTACACTCCTTACTCTCTATGTATCTTCAAAACAAGTACCAAACCTGTGAGCTAAAGTGGCGGAATAATGAAAAATTGATCATGAGAGTTTTAAACTGTCTCGAGAAATCATTTTGATCACAGCAAACTAATTAACTGCCTTTTTTTTTTCTCTACTAATAAATCTTGATCACCATGCCTAATGAATTGTAGTAAAATCACTAGCTCTTCCACCATCAAGATAACGTTTAGGCCCACAAAATGATATTGAATTGCAAATAACATCCATTTAGCAACATTGGCAGAGTGAAGATCCTGAAAGTGAACCAAAATTGAAACAAAATAAGTTAACCCGAATCTAAGGGATATGACAGAAGCATACCATTTTGCAGATTATGTAATCTACAGGAATGAAATCAAATGAAATTATGTTGATACCTGAAAAGAGATTTAGAAATTCGCTGTTACCTCAACATTACGAGGTTTCGCAGAAATAACTATAGATCTTTTAGCTGATTTGTTGAGAGAGTGCTGATTAACAACGAAACAACAGAATCACTCGGTACAGATTTTCTTTCGCGCATCTTGTGAAGAAATTGCAATGCCTTATCAGTTTCCTTTCCTAGAAGAAAACCCTTGATGATGGTATCATATGTTATAGCATCAGGTACACAACCCTTCTTCTCCATTTCGATGATTAATTTGTCAACCTCCAGTAACATCTTGCTATGAAAAAGGCCATTTATCATTGTGTTATATGTCACTACATTAGGCACTAATCCCTTTCCTGGAATTTCAATAAAAAGTTTTCTTGCATCTACGAACTTGCCAGCTTGGAACAAACCTTGAATAAGTATATTGTAGACGTAAATATCAGCTGAGATTCCAGTACCCTCCATGGATTCAAATAATTGTATTGCTTTCTCAATGCATCCATTCTTGCAGTACCCATCCAACATTGTACTGTATGTGACAATATCTATAGATACACTGAAAGTTTGCATCTCATCCAACAAATTCTTTGCCATCTTCAATCTTCCATCTCGGTATAGTCCCGCTAATAGTATACTGTAAGTAAATATTGTGGGTATCAATCCAGTTTGTTTCATTTTCTTGAATAGCTGCATAGCTTCATCCAACTTATGATTCTTGCAATACCCATCGATTAATATGTTGCAACTGATCACATCCGGTTGAAGACCTCTATCCATCATCGAGTCAAATAGTTTCACCGCCTCTTGCAGCCGACCTGCCAAACATAGACCGTCGATCATTGAGCTACAAGTAAGCAGATTAGGTTTTATATTTAACTTGCCCATCAGTTGAAATAATCCCCAAGCATCTTCTGTCATCCCATCTTTACAAAGTGAATCTATTAATATATTAAAGGTTACGGTATTGGGTGAAATCCCTCGATCCAGCATTTCATCAAAATATCTTCTTGCTTCCTCCCATTGACCATGCCGGCAAAGACCATCAATCATACAATTATATGTAATAACATCGGCAGAGATTCCTCTACTAACCATCTCGTCAAAGATTCTCTTAGCCTCATTAAACCGTCCTGAATTGCAAAGTCCATTGATCAAAGAATTGTAAACGGCTACATCAGGTACAACATTTGAATCTCTATGCATTTCAGAGAAGAGAACCAAAGCTTCATCAACTAGACCTCCTTTGCAAAGAGCATCTATGATGACCAAATAGGAAATAACAGTTGGAGTGCAGTTCCATCTCACCATATTGTTTTTTAGCTGAAGAGAACGACCCACTTTACCAATTCTACAAAGCCCTTGTATAAGAGTATTACAAGTGACGGCAGTAGGTTGTATACCTGTGTGAGTCATTTCAGCAAACAGTTGGAAGGCTGGTTCAATCTCATCATTGATACACAACCCTCTAATCAGCGTATTGAAAGTAACCGTATCAGGATGATAACCTCTCTTTATAATGTCTCCAAGCACACAAAACCCATCATTCAGTTGGCCTAGTTGACAACAACAGTTCATCAAAATGTTAAACGTATATAAATCAGGTTGTACGCCAACCAAACTCATCTTCTTAGACAACTTGATCACATCTGTGTAACATCTAATCTTGGATAATGATCCCAATACATGATTAAATGTAGAATTAGATGGTAATGGTCTTTCTAAAATCAGTTGATCAAAGTATCTCAAACCATCCTCAAGTTTCTGAATCTTTCCTGACTTGCACTCATCCCTCACAAGTTGCTCAAGTTGAGATATCCTATTACCTGCTGAAGTACCATATCTGGAGAATACTGAGTTTGGTGTGCAGCAACATTTTCGTATGCCCGAAATTCATCCTTTGGTTTTCTTATTCTTCTATTTCTTCTTAAAGAGTGAGATTAAGATGACAGTTTCGTGTGTGTGAAATGAAGAATGTAGGTCTGGAGTTCGACTCTCTGCCCCAGCACTATGAAAGTGGATTCTTTATAATGACTTGGATTCTTTATAATGACCTTATGTAAAAATAATGTTTCCAACAAAAGAAGAGACTGGGAGAACGAAATAAGACACACTGAATGCTCGGAGTTTCCAAGAAGTATTTTCTTTAATAATGGAATATTGTATTATTGATGGGAAGATTGTGCACCGTTATAAGTCGATGTAAAGAGCAGACAGTAAGACCTCAAGATAGGAGATCACAAGTACGGAAACAATGGGCTTGCAAGAAGATTGATGAAAAATGTGTCTAAGCTGGTGGTGCTCTCGCTCTCTTTTGGTAGTCAAAAAGTTGTAAGTTGGTGGCGCTGCTGGGGCTGGTGGCGCTCCAGCCCAAGAGTTGTCAGTTGGTGGCGTGGGTGGGGCAAGTGGTGTTCTAGTCGAAGAGTTGTGAGTTGGCAGAGGTGGGGCTCCCGCTCCAGTCATAGAATTGTGCTTTGGTGGCGCTGGTGTTGCTCTTGCTCCAGTCAAAGAGTTGTGAGTTGGTGGCGCTGGTATCACTCTTGCTCCAGTCAAATAGTAGTTCTTTGGTGGCGTTGGCATCGCTCTTCCTCCAGTCAATGAGTTGTGAGTTGGTGGTGCTGGTGCGTCTCCAGTCAAAAAGTTGTCAGTTGGTATAACTGGTGGCACTCTCGCTCCTGTCAAAAAATTGCGAGTTGGTGGTGGCATTGGTGTAACTCCTGCTCCGGTGGAAGAGTTGTGAGTTGGTGGCGATGGTGGCGCTCTCGTTCCAGTTAAAAAGTTGCGAGTTGGTGGCGGCGCTGGTGTAACTCCTGTTCCTGTGAAAGAGTTGTGAGTTGGTGGCGATGATGGCGCTCCTGTTCCAGTCAAAAAGTAGGAAGTTGCTGTCACTGGTATCGCTATTGCTTCAGTCATGGAGTTGTCCTCTGGTGGCACTTCAGCTCTAGTCAAAATGTTGCAAGTAGGTGGTGCTATTGGCAGTTCCTCCCCAGTCAAACAGTTGTAATTTGGTGGTGCTGGTTGCGGTCCCGCTCCAGACAAAATGTTCATCTCCCGCTCTAGCTACACATTATAAAAGAAATACACAACAGGATGATAAATACAGACATGTCAGATCAGCAAAGGTTATATAGTATTTTTCTGTCTCAAGAGCAAACCAAATAAAAAGGAACCATAGGAACACATCTCTGATACAGGTTAAAGTCGTGGTTTGTTCTTGTCTGGTGTTGACGACTACTAAACCCACTTAATCACAAGTTTATTAACAATACATTGCATGGACAAGCTGTACAGATGTTATTGAAAGACATTTGAATGGATGTTGGACTCGGTGTCGTTAGAAATACTTACCAAAATTGACGGATTATACTGGTAACCTACCTCGATAATTTTCTGAAATACACCTTTTGTGCGATTAAACTCATGGGTTAGCTTCATCATTGCCTTGTGACAGCTGAAGAAAAAACATCAACAGGTAAAAAGAGTAAGACGAAAAGGAAAGACATTAATCGCAATTCACAAGCCAGAGTATGAAGAAGCTTCTTGCATACCCTACTATGTGGTTTGCACAGCTATTTTGCATATATTCAGAACAAGCCTGAGTTAACTTATCACATCCCATACTGCAACACCACATGAATCAAGAAATTAGGAGTTTTCCAGAATACAGTTTCCTTCTAGCTAATAAAGATAAGAAGAATCTACTGAAAATTGCTTGATTGGAGGTAAAAGATTGCCTGAGTTGTTTTTTCCAACTCCCACAAGGATAAGGCGAAAATAATCTCGGATCAGTCTAATTAAAGCAATCTTAAAATGGTAACAAATTTTTCCAGATCTGTAACTTGGTCACAAAAACAAAGACGAATACTAATGGACTAATGGACTAATGGCATCCATAATAAGTTTCAGTTACGCTAATACACAATTGATCCAAGTGACTTCAAGAGATTGGACGATTCAACTAGTGTGTGCAGTCATTGTTTACGCAACGTTTAATGATTTAACATTTCATTAGATCTTAAATTCATATAATTAATGTTGAGGGCTATGTAAATAAATTGTCATACCACGTACCATAAGCTGCTACTTTTTATAGTTTCAACATAGATTTCGATTGCAGGTATATCCATGTAAGGTTTCCTGCCCATAGAATAAGAATGTTAGTATGAGCAAAGACAAAAACAGAAAATAATGTCACAAAAGAGTGTTTGTTCAAAAATTATCACATGTGTTTCTCATTAACTTCTCTAAATCTCTTTTCTGTTTCGGTGCAGAACAGTTCTAGTGCAAGAACAATAAACCAAGCGTCACCGTCTGCTCAAGTAAACTTTGACACACTTTATACTGGTTTCCAAGTGTACCCTGCGGTCATCAACAAGTTTACAAGTTACATTGTTACCCATTAAAACAATTTCTCATTAACAATATCCAGAACTGAAAAATATTCTATGAAATCAGTAGTTATCAAAGTAAAATCAATAAAACTACAAGATAAAACCCTATTCAAAAGTTTATGTGTCAAATACGTACATCCTTGAAGTTTTGAGCAAGGAGTTCAGCCAGGTTCTGCTTGAGGGCTGATACATCTGCCATTTTTCAGTAAGAAATTAAACCAAAATATAAAAGAACAAACAAAGAGAGTATCTAGGTGTATGAGAGAAATGAGATTAAAAGATGACTTATATAGATATTATATTTATATAGACTGTTTTGAAAGATTGGTGACACACACTCATAAATATGGTTCTTTGAATGTGGTTGTTTTATGCGTCTAATTCGAGAAAAACAAAATTGGAAGGAATGAGGAAACTAGATACAGAAAAAGAATAGTGTTTTATTATCTCATTATTTCCCTTAATGAGTAATTAATACCATGTCAATTGAAGTACATGAACACAAATGAAGACCAGTTCCTCATTTTCAGTCCCGACAAAAGGTTATATTCATAGTATGAGGAACATTGCTGCAGGGGAAACATGGTTCGTACGTGTTTTCCCAGCAAAATTGAGATGACCAGACATAAATATAAGAGATAATAAAAGAGACCCCTCTTGCATAACTTCTTTACTCATTCAAATTGTGCTTTTCTGAAATTAGACAATACAAAAGAACAACATACAAAGAACAAATTGATGAATATGACTCACCATTCTTTCTAACAAAACCCATATAATGTTTCAGATTTTGACACAGTTTTAATCACATTTACATTGTTCTGTGGACGACAAATGAAAATGACGAAGCTAATCATTGTTCCAGAAAATTTTCTATTTTGTATATATGAAATTATGAATAGTCTCTAACTGACAAAACTAAATAGATATTGAAACCTAGCTAGCTTCCAGTCAACAAATACGTTGAATCCACACGCAAGATTATATGTAAGATACAAAAATATTCATTGAATGGACTGTAATGCGTGGTACCTCATGCTGCTTCCTTTGAGAAAGCGAACAATGAATTCCACCCAGAAAATACCAATTAGATCACACGTTTCTGCAAAATTGAATAAAATCACATGAACAACTTCAGATTGATGCCACTTTAGTAAACTTATCATTTATGCTCAGCAAACTTACTTATTTCGATCTATTTCATTCATAATCTGTTCTATTTCATTTTACGAACAAAGGCTGAATCCCCACAACCAGCCCCTTCATTACCAATCTGCCATACTTTTGTTTTTCCGAAGGGGAACTTCTGATGTAAACGAATCCGATGATGAATCTTAAGCGTAAACCAGTACCAAGCAAATGTCACATTACAAATCGAAGAAAATTAAAATCAAATTCTAGAAATTTACATATACATTCCATCATGCATCTGGTATATTTGACCGACCAACACGGCCATAGCTCAACTTATATAAGCAAAAACCTCATGAGAGACGAAATGCTTCGGCATCATTCTGATAATTAAAACTGAATCATGTGCTAAAGATTTTATCGAATTAATAATTTTAAGAAAGTATGTCAAGCCATAATGGTAACCTAATCCGCATAGTTAAACAAGAATCAATGAAAAAAGGGCCAAACTATTGATTGCTTTCAAAATTATGGGATGATTTTTCTTCTAGATAATGTAATTAGCATATTATTATCACACAATTGTGAATTTTACTGAAATTGAAATTTATAATAAACAGATGAATGAAACAGGTAAAATTAGATTGTGTATAAACCTGGTATAATTAAGCTGCTAGCTGCTCTTAGCCCTGCTTCTGATATGAGGGGGATGATCAGAACCATCATCACCAGCAAAATTCAGTATCAAAATCTACCATGGGTTTCACAAGGAAGAGTTCTGAATTCTCCAGCGGAATTTCAAATGTGTGAATACTTTGTTTTCGCCATCCGTCGGTTCTTGCCTTCTTGAAACTTGGTTTTAATTTTTTAACTTTTTTTTCCACTGTTACCCTTGAATCTACCGCTAGCGATGTGGACTGTGGAGTAACTTTGGATAGCATTTTAGAAGAAGTTACTTTCGGCTTCTGGAAGTTGCATTTCGGTTATTGAAAGTCGAAAAGTCAGAAATCAGTTTACCAATAATCTTTAACTACTTACTTATAAAAGCAGGAGAGTCTGATTTTTGTGAATCAAGCTAGAAGTTGGAAGCAAAAAAGTTTGGATTGACTTAAGTAGATATCATGATTGATACCACCCGAGAAATTGTTTTTTTACTTATAGAAGCAAAAAAGTCAGAAATTAGTTTGGATATCAATTTTAGAATGACTTTTGGAAGCAAAAAAGTGAAGGAAAAACCTATTGCGTCTGACTTCTACTTCTAGAAGTAGAAGTCAGTTTGGGAAGGTAATCTCAAACATTTCATATCCAAAGTCGAATAAGTGAAAAAAATCAGAAGTTAATTTGGGAATGTAATCTCTAAATGACCTCTAAAAAGAAGGTTTATGAAGCAAATTATTTTTGCTTCTTACTTTCGCAATTAACTTGAACTTTTGGTGACCAAACACCCTTGAGACTCCTACTTTATTTCTAATTACCATGATTGTCAGTTGACTATCCAAGGTAAAGGAAAACTCGTAAGAAGCCGCCAAATCAAACTCCCTTAGAGACTAGGGATGAGCAACAAATGCAATATGATGTGTCCAGTCTACCAATATAGCAGATCCCGACTGCGGCTAGGAGGACTAGAGATGAGTGGATTAACAGATTTCAATTAAAATGTCGAATAAATTACAAAAATATGGTTATATGATCCAAAGCTAGAGTTACACTTGTAGTATGACAAAAATGTATATTGAAGGTGTGTCAAAGTAATTGAGAATAATTCGTAACATTCTAAACACTAACGAGCACTATAGTAGGAAAGTATGATCCGAGTTCACATGAAGTAATATAATTAAGATGTTATTTAGATTAGCTAAACAATAATAAAACCAAATATGATTGAAACAATAAAGAAGAGATATGCAAGTGATTTTTCGTTGTATACATGTTTATCTTTTGTAAAACTCATATTGTGAACAACCATGAATAGCAACACATTAGTCTATCCCCGAGATTCTTTATTTCACCAATTAGATTAGTATACTGGATTTTATTTCACCAATAATAAGGTTTGAGAATGCAACCCAGTCAAAAATTTATGTTCTATAGATTAGGGTCATCCCCTAGCATCAAGCACATTGGTTCGACACCTACCGTGATATACCTATATGAAATTACTCAACATAATTCATTTGTCTCGATCTAGCGATTACTACTTCTCGAAAAGTTTGGATGAAAACTATACGATCGGTTACACAACCCTCAAATAGTGATAGAATCATCAATAACTATAATATTTTATATATATACTTAAACAATCTAAAGAATCAAATCATCATCATAAAAAGTAATAGAGACAAGCGATAACATGATTAAAACTGTAAATAAACTTAAATATTTAATAATTAAGCTTCTCTTTGAATTCATCCTTAATCGATAATAATTACCTACTCATGAATTTATTACAACCTACAGAAAGTTATAAAGAAAAATTGAGTTACCACGGTTTTCCCTATGGGGAAAACCGTATTCTTTTTGTGCTAGCTTCTCATATGCCCTTGTTGGCTAGTTTGATCTTGTAGGTATGAATGACTTGTTTAGTTAGCCTTAGATGTCTTCTAATGCGAACCTCGCACATTGCTTTCAAATCTCCTCATATCATGAAAGTTTTAGTACAAAATAATTCAAAAAAAAAATATTTTCGAGGTTTGTTGGGTTATGGAACTATGTTGTCAGAAAACCTCCTGGATGTAGTCGTTACGTTGTTTGTTATATAACATCTTTGTTTGTCGAACCCTATTTTGGCCATCCTTTTTAGCAACTAAAGATCTTTGACAACTAAAATATAGGATTTAATTTGGGAACCGACTTGTTCTCGTTGCTCGAGACCACTTTACTTCTTGGGTTGGTCTTCAATCCTTTGTGTATTTGGGCACATTTTTTACTATTTTTTGATGATTTGACCAATTGATAAATGTAAAATTGAAAACAAAGATAATGTAACTCATATGAAAACCAACATGTACGTGTATGAATTTGATACTAGTAATATATGATATGCATATATCATATATTATTGATATTGATGAGGGGCGTTGGATGTCCCTTTTGCTTTGAAAAATGGAAGGTTGAAGATGATATGAGAAGAACTGTTTGTGGTCACGACTATCATAGATCTTGTACCGAAAGATAGATTATCCAAATAAATATGGGAAGCGAAGAATTACATTATTGTGTCGAGAAACATTATTGTTATGCCATTGCCATTATTAGAGGGAGTTGTCTGTCATATTTGGTGATGTTGTTGTGCAAGTAACATTGTTCTACAAATACTGAACCCATTTTCAAACAAAGTAACTTATCAATCACCTGTCGTCATATTAACATGATCTCGTATTAACATAAGTAAAAAGGGCAACAAAAAAATTTAGAAAGAATGGTGGATCATATTCATTGTCAATTACTTCTTTAGATTTCTTTGCATAGATTCTTGTTTGTTTCCATATTTTTAAAACATAGATAAAGATTGAAAATAATAAATTGTATTTTATTTTTCGCTTGATAAATAAAAGATTTTTATATTGTAAAAAGGTTGGATTTATCATGTATTTTTGTTTTGCTGAATCATATATATCAAGCACCATTTACAGTTTGCACACTCACCATAGATTCTGCACATTTAAAACCGAATCAAAGACAAATTCTGATCTAAATAATTAGTAATGCGTATGAAAAGTTGTAAACTCGTAATGATAGTTGAGAGTTGCAATGACAATGGCATTTTTGTATTCACAAATTTAGGTTCACCCTTATCACGAGGGAAAAATCTAGAGGGGAAGCATGTGGGTCATATGCCCGCATATATTTTTTTGAATCTATTATTAGCTATATATATTCTCTAATAGTACTACAAACCTAAAACTAGCTTATTGCTCCCACGATATTTTTTTGAGAATTACTTGAAAATATGAGTATTTTACAAGGGGTTAGTCAATTAGGATTCGTGAAGATTTCAAAAGACTTGTAGTTTGAGAGAATTTGAGAGAGTCTTTCAGGGGGTTAGTCAAATGAGATTTCAAATGAATTTCGGAGAGTTCTGAAATCTACTGTTAGGCCATTGATATTTTTGGAGAGTCTTTTAATGTCTCTTGTTATTGATTAGAGATTTTTTTTAATATTTAAATTCTCTGAAACTCCATGTTATTGGATTAGGATTTCGTAAGAGTCACTCCAACACTCATGTTATTCGAATGAGAATTGAATGTCATTGATTTGTTATTTTTCGGATATTTGGAGAGACTTTTTTATGAAAATAGGCATGATAGAAATCTCTCCCATGAGGTAGGTATTTTGAGAGACTTGGAAACTTGGGAATATTTGTTTTTGAGTAGGACCAATTTTTTTTCTCTTTTTTTGTTTGAAATGATGAAAGTGACGGTCTGTTTTTACGCGAAACTAACCGTGGCGAGATAACATAGAATATAAAATGTGGGATGAGTGGAATAAAAGAATGAAAACATAGGCATAAGACAACAAAAGAGATTTATTTTGACAATGAACACATATTTTACAAGGTATTCATGGTACTTTTATTGATATTATTGCGTGCATAATAAAGTAACCAGTAGATGTTTTGAATTTTTGATTAGATATTATACATCTTTTTTTTTCTCTACAAATCACAGAGACTCTTTACGAATATCAATTTTTTGTTTCTATAAGTCACAAAGACTCTCTAATATACTCTCAGAGAATCACTGGAAATCTCTATATTTTCAGAGAATCTCCGGAAGTCACTCAAAATAAAAATCTATGAAAGTCTATAGAAATATCAATTGACTACCCCATGTTTGTAAGTTTATAAACTTTGAGAGACTCTTGGTGAATTTTTTGAGAGATTTGTAGAGACAAATCTTATCGAATTTTATGGATTTTTGCATACTACAGAGATAAAAATATATTATTAAATAAAAAAATGTTTGTGATTACAAAAAAAATCAAGATCCATTTAATTTTCAAAAAAAGTTATATATTTTAGTAAAACCATTTAATCTCTATATAAACGTTTTACTAACAAAAAAACTACAATCAGTTTTTTTTATAGTAAACCGTTATATATTTTAGCACGCTAGTGAAAGGTTATCACTTTTTTCACTATGTGGTATCTTAGAGATTTTGGAGATATTCAATTTTTCACATATATTATTTTAAAAAAAAAACAAATACTATAAATCCCTCGATACATTACCTATTTCGTAGAGATTTCTTTCGAGCATATTTTAACTAAAAAGTCTCTCAAAATCTCTCTACAACCCAAATCCTTGATTTCAAAGTTTATATCTAGTAATAGGGAATCTGAAGGATTTTATCAGAGTCCCTATCCAGTAAAGAGGATTTTCAGCAACTTGAAAGAAGTTGATCCACTAACAAGAAATTTTATATCTTTCTAAGAATCTCCAAAAATCTTTATTCACTAACGATCCGATGTTATATATTTGGTTATAAACTAGGTTCATTTTTTATCCCTATGGACGAAAAATGACTCTATAATTAAGGATTTTATATATAAATGATCTCTTTATTACCGAAAAGTTGTTTACCTTCAACTGGTTATTCATTTTTTAGATTTTACTACTTATTTCCGCTATAATACAAGATTACAAAATTTTATAATTATTTTATGTAAAAAAATTATAATTCCAATTTAAATGAACAATGCATTATTTGTAGTTTCAGGATTCGATGATGCTTATCACAACTTGGTCTTGTAAAAATCTATTTTAAAAATTGATCCCCTAGTTAGTAACTTTTGGTTCCCCGACTAGTATTTTAAGTTTGGCAACGACTTGTCCAGAACAAACTAAAGGAGAACCAGACCATTTTGCATAATATATAAACTTGGTTAATTTTGAATGAGTTTGATCGATTTTTGCAATCCCCTTGTAACAAAAGTCTGTATCTGAATTTTGGAAACTTTATAAGTCGATTGGGTTTGACAGATTTTTGCAATCCCAGCTTTCGAAATAAAAATAGAGATTAGTGATATTCAGAGTTTTCTCATAGTTCCTGAAGGCTCTAGGAGGCGATCTTAAAAACTGGGGTCTTTTATTTGTCACCTATACATTAGAATTTTGTTTTAAAAAATCAGTGTTTACACATATATGAAACTATAGTGTTTATCCACACAAACTTATATATCATTTGTATCTAGATTATTTGAAATCGGAAATTTATTGTTAAAAATGTTTACGGAAATGTCCAATTTATAAAAATCACATGTGAAAAAAAAAAATTATACGAAACACCAAATCATATTGCACGAGAAAAATTACTACGTATGTAGATGGATCACCACCTGGAACACCTGAAAGATTAGAGTGTGAGTATGATATTGGTAGCCTAATATATGATATGGTTTGTCGTCCTTTATAGGGCATTTTACACACACGGGCTTTAGAAAATAGAAGATTGTGTTGTCTGGAGAAGGAATGAAAGTTGAAAAATATAAGGTCGAAGATAATTATAAGCCTGAAGAGATTTTCAAAGTTCCAGTAGTTAAGTTTGTTCTCATAGAAATGATGGGTATTAAGGAAATTTTTAAAGAACTGGCCACTGATTGGCTATACTTATGGATGGAGGTTTGTAGAGAAGCAAATGATGATACTGAAACAAAGTGGGCTTCATATGCATCTTTTACCTATGAGGTACCCAATAACACGTGATTGGGTAAAGCCTTTATATAGTTAATAAGTCGTTCGTTAATGATGTTTCTGTTAGGCAAGAAGTTGATATCAAGGCGGTCAAAAATTTCTCGATTTTGCAGTATAGGTTCTTACAAGTTCTCTATAATGTTCCGTTTGGTACCACTTTGAGTTCCGGGTTATGTCAATTCCTATTGTTAGCTTTAATTGTTGCACGCTTTTGGTAGTTTGTCCGTGATTGATCCAAAACATCATAATAGGTCAAAGGGACTCATCGAAATATTACTTTTAATTGGGACCGCATGTAAAATCGAGATCGAGCATATGGTTCTAGAGCCTGTGATTGTTGTGAGATCAATGGGACAACAACCATGAAAAAAAGTTATATTGTTCGTGAGTTTAAGAGTCCTCCTATATCCATTGACTACGCATGAACGGTTTGTGTTGTTGTTTGATTTTGTTTAGGGGTAATTACAGATGTAGTAATCGAAGTAAGCCTATGATTTTTATCTTTTTTTTTTTCTTTTTGTCTATTTTCATGATGAAATATGAAATGTTGAGCTCTTGTATTATATTAACACTAATTAATTTAGTGAGGTAATAATAATACTATTAACATAATATATAATTTATTGAATTAATATCTAATCAGTGTTTTTATTTGTAATTTAAAAAAAAAAATTATATGACAAAATAACGATGGTTTACATTCTTTGTTTTTTTTTCCTAGTTTTCATTAATTAAAGTTGAAATACAAAATTAACACAATCCTTACAAAATAAGGTAATATGTGGTATTACCAGAATATGATTCTCCAATGATAACTTCGTGTGTTTTCTATATGACAACACAAACTAGAATCTTCCTTCCTGCTTAGCATTCAATTTTCCGAAAAGTGAAAGCAATATATCCGTATTCCCGAACCTTACTACATTTTAACCTATTATTTGCCTAGATGTAAAAAAATATTTCGACTTAATCATAAATGAATTTAAATTAGTAATTAAAAATTCTTTCAAAAAAATTCTTACTTATCCAATTAATTTGTCAAATCCTTGTAATCGTTGAGCATAAAATGTAAAACAAAAAAGAAAAATCGAAAAGTTAACTTGTATAATAAAGGAGAAAAAACTTTGATTTAAAAAAAACCCTTTTGCATTGCAAATTTATATATGTGTAATAACAAGAAAACTGGGATTAATCGTATCGAGTTTTGATTTCATTGAATTAGATTTTTATTAAAGAAAAGAGTGTAGGTTAAGTTGGGTCACGAGTATAAAGTAATATTGTCCATTGTGGCGCCACAAGGTTAAGTTGAAGATGAAAATGCGTTAAGAACTGATTAACAACATTGACATTTTATATTCATTTACATATTATACAAGTATCAAACTCCAACCTAGACAATTTTGGTACCATGTAAGTACCATGTGATTAAAAGAACCTAATTTGTTTTTAATAACTTTAAATCTGGATCGATAAAAGAGAGTACGCGGTGTTCATACTCGACTTTGTTTATGCCCGGAAAGTCAGACATAAAAAAAAACAAAGTTTTTTTTTTATTATTAAAAGAAGATAAAATCAAAACTACGAAACAATATTTATATTATTGTGATCATAAATTTTATGAGCAGAGGAGAAGAAGAGGTTTTGGAGTGAAAGAAAGTAAAAACCAGGGTTTATATGAACGAAAATGATTTTTGAACAGCATTCACAGCTAGCTATTCTGAACAGCTCCTTACGTGTCATCTATGTGGATAAAAAAACAAAAAGAAAAATTCAACCTCTTCTTTGAAAAACGAATTTTTTTCTGCTTATGATTTTCAAGACAATGTCTATCTTTTTACTCTTATTAGAACCAAAAAGTAATACAGAATTCCTCTCATTCTCATTCGTTCTTAAATCGAATCATACCCAATGGTGAGATCAAATAACTCTCACTAGAAATATTTTGCATCAAGCCCAAAGAATGGAAGAAAATTGTGTATTTAATGAGTGAGCATCATTTAGTACTATTATTGAGGCAACTATTTTTTTCATGGCGGTCAGCTACTATCTTGGCTATTTTTTGTTTCTTTTCTATTGGATTAAAATTTGGACTGATTGAGATTGTTGCTTTGGGTTCCGCTGCTAGCTTAATTGTAAGGTCTAAACTTTGTGAATTCTCACAGCTTATTAGCGTTATGTAGGACTAGTTTTAACAGTATGGGATCCATTTATTTCTCTATTTAATTAAAGTTTGCAAGTTAGATTCGTTACCACAATGGGTTATTATAACCTTGACAACACCATAACAACAATTTTTCGTAAATCAAGTGGCCATCATAAAGCAGATTTACAACTTCATGCTTTTCCAAAAATTCAAGATCTCCCAAGTGCTTCAATTGTAAATCGATTCTCCCATTAATT